>CM077666.1:134891247-134893747 GCA_039707655.1 Elymus sibiricus | reverse complement strand
TTACGCCCAGTATTTCCTTTGATTCTTATAGCCTTCGTGTCAAGGAGCGATGCGAGCGGTCCAATTGCACATCAATAGCAGCTGCTTTTATCTCCGCATTCACTAAACGAAATGCTGAACCCATGTTGGTAATTCCCTCTGTGCTCTACTGTCTTGAACTATTTTCTTTAGTTGACATGGAGGCTTTAGTGCCACGTTCAAGCTAAAAGCTGTGAAAGCAAGTCAAGCAGTGCCAGATGATGATAAAATAGCGGCGCATCCTTCTTTTGAAAAGTGACCAAACGGGACTTTTCAGCATAGTATCAGATGCCTTATTTTGTTAGTTAGGATCTCCTTCTCACTCCAAAGTATGGTTGGTGTATACTCGGCCTTTCCCACTGTAGTTTGGAGCTCACCCTTTATTTACACCGACCCAATCTACAATCAACAAAATGTAATTTGATAAGAAAGAAATCAAGCGAAAGCTAACTGTCAGCTATAAATAAATGCTTTTGCTTTCTATCCAGCAGCTGATGCTTTATGTAGTAAAGAAGGAAATTCTTGGAGTTAGCACGGTACTGAGGTCTCTGGAGCGAGTGACGGATTATCTCTTTTGGAACATTAGAGGTTGTGGACAGCACTCATAGCTCCTCTATTTCTCAAGGATCTATGCTTCCTGTTTGCACTCTTTCTAGGTCCAATGCGATAGAGAAGCAGGCAGTGAACGGATTCATCCTGCAAAAGTGGCCATACTAAGAGCTCTGGCTAGTCCTTGCTTCATGAGGTACATACTTCTTCCGGTCTGCTCTGTTGCCGAGCTTCCATTCTCGGACACCTACATTCCCAACAGGCTAGGGCAGGGCAAATACATGAAGTCGGAATGATTCCCACACCTGGATTGAATGCTCCGCCAAAGTAAACCTAAACAATTAATTGAAGGAAGTGTAGCCCGGCATCGATTTCACGTGTCGGTTGCCCAACCCAATAAGTAGTAGTTTTTGAATGATTCGCGTTAGCCAGGAGTTAGAGATGTACTTTCTATTTCAATGAAGTAACCAACCAAAAGAGAGTGCTAAAGGAGTCATTCAGAAGTGAGTGAAGGGGCGCAGAAAAAAGCTGGTGAGCAAAGAAAGCTCAAATTGTTAATTAAACGGGCCTTGTTAATGAAGTATTTCGTTACCTTCCTTTATTCTGATTTTGACCATTTAGTTGAACTGACTCTGTTAATTCGCTCTCACGGTAATTGGATTGCGATTTCCTCTGGATTCAATCTCAATGACTGCTAGGATTTCTTTCTACTTCTATTTGTGGCATATAGAATTTTACGATAGATGAAGCGGAAGAAGGAACAAGGCTTGAAGGCGGATTAGCAAGGGAATGAATCTGATGAAGCTGTTCCTCCGCTAGAATAAGGGGGGCATGATCGCTGATTTGACCGGGCAGACCAGATGAGCGAGATTGATTGAAAGCGCTGTGCCAACTTGCGTACAAGATTTTTAGACTCTAGTAAATCCTCTTCACAAGTTATTTCGTACAGGCTATTCAAGGTCTATTGGCTTTATTGCTTATGTGGTACTTCGACCGCGAAGCCTCGCTTATGCACCGAGAAAGATCGTAGATAGGAAAGATCTGTTATGCACCAAGGACGGCCCCTTCTCTTTACCTTTATCGTCTCATACCTCAGTCCATTGCTGGCTTGAATGCTGTCTCTCTTCTTCTTTGCCCGCGAGAGTGAATAAGAGGACGACCCACCGGGGGGAGGATGGAATGAGTAGGCAAGGGGATCAACCATCTTCTTTCAGTAAAGGCCCACACATTATCCTTAATATTGGGATAAAAGGACTCTGAAGAAGGAAACTCTCTTCCCGTCTTGCGTAACTGACCACTGCAAATCAAGTCGAAAGTGCTTATATGCTTAACACGTTTTTGTCTCAATGACAGGCCGCTTGAACATTGTCTGATTTTTTTTTTAAGAGACTCGATCTTATGTATCTACTTATTGTCTTTTTGCCTTTGCTCGGTAGTTCCGTAGCCGGTTTTTTCGGACGTTTTCTAGGATCTGAAGGAACCGCTATAATGACCACCACGTGCGTTTCATTTTCTTCGATCTTATCTTTGATTGCTTTTTATGAAGTCGCACTGGGAGCTAGTGCTTGCTATCTCAGAATAGCTCCATGGATCTCATCGGAAATGTTTGATGCTTCTTGGGGCTTCTTTGGCGACCGTGAAGTCACCGGATGAATTGCCGAGTAGATAGATCAGATCCGGACGCTGCAGTTGTTCCGCGGTGATACGGACTCGACCCGCTCCTACCCACCCTGGGGTATCATAGCATGTCGGGAATCGAGGGGGGACATACTGGACGTAACTACTCCCGTCGGTTGGGGGCTCTGCCGCCCTGCCTTTCGATCGATACACAGTTGAGGAGGCCGATCACGAACGTGACAGGTGTGGGAGCGATCCTGGGAAGGCAAGGCTAAGACGGCGCCTTGCATATGGGTAGCAAGAGGGCGCTTATGCC
>CM077666.1:134736247-134888747 GCA_039707655.1 Elymus sibiricus | reverse complement strand
CTAACCCTGGGAACCGGGGCATATAAATCCGCTTATGGCATTCACCCAAGCATACAGAGACAGATGGAATGAAAGAAAGAAAAAGTAGCTCCGCAGCTCGCCCAGAAGAAGAAAGACCCGCCGCTAACGATTTGGAAATCCCTGGTGGGCTGGGCCTGAAAGACAAGTGTGTGTGGATTTCCACATCCTCGTCTTTACTTTAAGACACAACTCTTCTCTTTCTCGGTCAAATGACTTGCGATAGTCTACCTTGAGTAGGACCATAGGGATCTTATGTTTGTGGCGAAAGATAAGTGGTTCTGTCACAACCAAGAAAGTTTCTATGAGTGAGCGACCCTTGATAAACGCCGATTGATACGTGTCAATGTCAATAAGTGGATGAGTGTTGTTAAAGACAATGTTTGTTCCTCTTCTTTGAAACGATTTTCATGAATCTCGAGATGATACTGATTGGCCTGAAATCCTCGACGGTGTTGGCATCTTTTTTCTTTGGGAGGAGAGTGATGGATGCCTGGGTTAGCCTCCAAACATAAAGGCCATTGCTATGAAAGAGCTGCAAGAGAGAAAGCAGTTGCGGGTGGATGATGTCCCAGAAGGCTTGGATTGCACAGATTCTACCAGAGGATGTTGAGATGCTCCCATTGCAACTCACTGATGGAGAAGAACTGGAGAGCTCAGCTAGAGCTGGAGGAGGTGGTAGTACCTGTTCCCTACTGGTACCAGTGGTGGCTTGATCACTTCAAATTGGAGGGACTATTGGGCCAAATTCCCATACTGTAAAAAAAGGTTTTCTTTTCTGATATATCGGAGGTTTTGTGTGCAGAGGCCGCCAGGTTGAAGTTGGATGTTGCTTTTGTAGTTCCCAGTGAAGGATGATGCTGGGTCTATGATGCATTTTATTTGGATTTTGGCTGATAGTTTTCGATGAAGCCACAGATACTACTCTTGTCTGAGACCTGTTGGCTTCATCCAGAGGGAGATGTGTTCTAGGGTGCCAAAGTACTCTTCAGCTGAAGAACTCTCTTTGGGACAAGGGCATCATCAAAGCAAAGAAATCAGAAGAAGAAGCAGTCAGTAATGCAATGCGAGACAAGTGTCATGTAGCAAGGTGCCCGGAATCTATCGTATATCGTATATAGGGATTTTGGATTGCGATTTCCTTTTGGGGATCAGGCCGATTTGATGACAGGAATTTCCTTGTTTGTTGCAGCCTAAGATTGGGATTGGCCTACTCTTCTTCTATAACCGGGATCTTACGACTCTCGTGCTTAATAAGTTGGCACCTCGCATCCTGCCAAAACCTAATCCTCTTATTCTCTAGCTAGAGTTGGGCTCCTTAAGAAGATATGATACTTCTACTTTTGACACCCTTTTTTTCCTATTTTTAAACTCAAATTGATAAAGCCACCTGGCGAGTAGGAATAGTTTCGAGTTTCTGGTCTGTTTTCTTTTGAGAATCAAACCTCTAATGGGTTTTTGCTACCAGGAGAAGGGAATGGCCATGTTGATGGGGTCTATCTAAATAGAGAGGAACCTACAGGGCTGATTACTCGATCACTCCATTGTGATGACAATCACACCCATATTCTTTATTATTTCTAAATATAGATAACTGCCATCTCCCGGCATAAGAAGGAGTGACCCTAACGACAGCCCCTATAATAGTAGACAACACGTTTTAAATCAGACTGGACTGAACGAAGAAAGATCTTTCCACACAAGAGTGGAAGGGATCCTTTAGAAATAGTTCTTAGCTCCAATCAAGCTTTCTCTGCTGTCTAGGATCGTTAGTGCTATAGTGGAGACACTTTTCTCAAATAAGAATGGTGGTCACATTCCCTTTCTGGTGGTAGTCATTGAGGATCTCAAAAACAGGGATCGCAAAAACGTGTCAATAATGACAACGCTGGGCGAAAAGGCTAAAGAAGAAAAACCTGTAGATTTGAATGCCACTTCCTTTGCTAAGATAGCTAGATTTGGATGTCCATTCCATAAGGTATAGCTGCATCTGACACTGAGTAGAAGTTACTAGCAGGATAGATAGGAAGCTCTGAAGGATGTACAATGCTTGGAGGGACAGAAGTTTCAAGAGAAATGGTCTCTTTTGATGGGCATTTGTAGATGATGGTTGATACTGCAAACAATGCCTTCTTGACAGCTCTAGCATCACCAGTTATCTATTAAGCATAAAGATACATTCAAGATAACAATTAGCAGAATATAAGAAACAAAGAATAGATATTGAATAAAGAAAAAAAAGAGCAGAGCCTCATAACCGTCCTAATAGAGATAATACCACGTTCGTCTTGTTCTTTACGCCGATCCAACTCGTGCTTTTTAGGATGGATTTCACACGGAATCAAGGGAGGTGCGGGATACAACCCATATCACATTCCTGTGCCATAGCTTGCAAAATCAAATAAATCTATCGAAGCTAGGGTGCCAGGCCTATCAGAATCAGAAGAACAATCCACACTAATGTAACCGTAAAGAAATGGCGGCTCTAACATAGATTTTTCTCAATATGTCATGTTGTTGAAAAATCCTGTGGTAGCATGGGATGATCGGCACTTTAGTTTTAGTTATTGATTTACGCATCACGCATTAACTAATATTTATGGGGCTGGAGACTTCGCTAAAGCATGCACATAAATAGATGAATGAGAGATTACAAGGCAAGGAGATACAGATCTGGGGGTTGACTCAGAACTTGTACATAGGTCAGCTCACTAATGCTTAATAACCAATAAATAGTCAATCAAGAGATATGCACCAGCAAACAACATTATACTGAAATAGTGTATTAGGCGGCAAATGGCACAGAAGAGTTTAGACGATAGATTCTCTACAACAGGTAGGGATCGGGGGTTATACGCTCTTTTCTATAAACAAAGTAGGCTTGTGATTGTCCGCATCCATCACTCAATCATGCAATTCAAAGAAATGGTTTACTTATCTTCTTCTAAAGGATGGAATTGCTAGATTGTCAGTAATATCAATTGAGGAAGAAGCTAGTCCCACTTAAATTCGAAAAGAAGACCTCTATTGTGACAGAAGATTCCTCGCCCACAGCATCTCACTTATTGATTGTGACATAGCTCTCTATCTCCGCTCATAAGAAGATAGCGTTTCATTCACTCGCTCTAGAAACCATAGGAGCTACTATTCCCAAGTTTATTAAGAATGGGCACTCACTGGATTCAGGCTTCCACCGTTCTAGCTTCTCTTCGTAGTTCACTAGAATGTATCGAGCATGTTTATCCGGATCAGGAGGCTTTACATAAATTGCTACGATTGCCAAGTCGAAAAAGAACTGGGCATGAAAGTGAAAGTGGAAAGAGAAGGGAGCGTGACTTGTTTCAAGAATTGGATGCCCTTGTTAAGGAAATCTAGTATAAAAGGAGAAATTGGGCCTATTTATCACTTTTGGTACCTAACCACCTG
The DNA here is from genome assembly GCA_039707655.1 of Elymus sibiricus. NCBI lineage: Eukaryota > Viridiplantae > Streptophyta > Magnoliopsida > Poales > Poaceae > Elymus > Elymus sibiricus. The sequence goes on along the minus strand of CM077666.1, from coordinate 134,885,303 downwards.
AACTGGGAATCCAGTACCCAACTCTCTACTTTGTTTTTGCACCCAGGGCGAAGACCAAGAGCTGGAGATAAGAACGGAAGAGGAGAAGGATCGGACTGATCGATTGGAATAATTGGTCAAAGCCTTAATGCATATGCTCGGGTCATGCCTTATGGTTTACCTGGGGCCGGGCTGATGGATCGCATGCTTATAGGATTTGTTGATAGCATGGCTTGCCTCACTACATAAATGGTTGATGGATTCAGGTTAGCCGCATACTAAGGTTAGCTGGAACAAGAAGCGGCGAGTGGTCAAACAAGTTCTGTCTCTTGTATTCAATCTTTGTCTCAAAACCTCAGATTGGTACATGTGGGTTGCTAGTAGTGTTGATTACATCTTGTAGTTGATGCTAGTTGGTTTACTTGGTGAAAGATTATATGTTCAGATCCATTATGCTATTCAATACCCCTCTGATCTTGAACATGAACATGATTTGTGAGTAGTTACTTTTGTTCTTGAGGACATGGGAGAAGTCTTGTCATAAGTAATCATGTGAATTTGGTATTCGTTCGATATTTTGATGATATGTATGTTGTTGATTCTCTTAGTGGGGTCAAGTGAACGTCAACTACATGACACTTCACCATCTTTGGGCCTAAGGGAATGCATTGTGGAGTAGTAATTAGATGATGGGTTGCTAGAGTGACAGAAGCTTAAACCCTAGTTTATGCGCAATTCCGTAAGGGGCTGATTTGGATCCATATGTTTAATGCTATGGTTAGATTTATCTTAATTCTTCTTTCGTAGTTGCGGATGCTTGCGAGAGGGGTTAATCATAAGTGGGAGGCTTGTTCAAGTAAGAACAGCACCCAAGCACCGGTCCACCCACATATCAAATTATCAAAGTAGCGAACGCGAATCAAACAAACATGATGAAAGTGACTAGATGAAATTCACACGTGGCCTCGAGAACGTTTAGCTTATTATAAGAGATTGTTCCGACCTGTCCTTTGCTACAAAAGGATTGGGCTACCTTGCTACACCTTAGTTACTATTGCTACTTGTCACTTGTTACAAATTATCTTGCTATCAAACTACTTGTTACCGATAATTTCAGTGCTTGCAGAAAATACCTTGCTGAAAACCGCTTGTCATTTCCTTCTGCTCCTCGTTGGGTTCGACACTCTTACTTATCGAAAGGAGTACGATTGATCCCCTATACTTGTGGGTCATCACCCCGCCCCTCCCTCACCTATGGAATCTCGATTCCTACCCCAGTTCCCCCAAATCCGCTTCCTCTACTCCCTGTACTCAAGCGCACTATCATGTCGCCGGTCAACGCGGATCTTCCAGCCGGAGATCCTGAGGTCCGTCCTGCCTTCGGGCGCTGCATGCTGTTACTCAACAGTGGCATGGCAGCGCTTGACGACCAGTTTGCCGGCAAAGTGCTGATGGTAACCATCAACGACGACCGGCCTCCCGTCTCACCGGACGACCTCGTCAAAGCTCTTGGCATTGCGCACGACATCCAAAAAAGTGACTTGCTCATCAAAGTCTGTCCGCCACCGGCTGATTTTTTCATCAGGTTCCAGACAACTTTCGACTGCAGTCGTGTGTTCGAATCTTCCCTGCGTTTGTTCTACGATGGCACGCTGGTGAGCTTTGATCGGTGGCACCCAGGATGGGGCTCGGTGCCCTCTGAGCTTGAGTTTTTAACAAAGCTTACCTTCCACGGCATGCCTCGGCGGGCTTGGAACAGCGAGCCTATGAATGAGCTTATCAACGACCTAGGAGGTGAGCTCTTAAGTATGTTTGTTCCTCTAGATAGCTGGGCTCTGACGGTCATGGCATGGATGAAGAAGCCGTCCACCATACCGAAGGTGATTGGTGTTGAGATACCGGTGCAGGAACCGGGGTTGTACTATTCATCGCCACCAAGGCCGCCGCGGACCACGTTACGTATGTACCTGTATCGAGTCTTCGTGCATGTTGAAGAAGTGGTCAATCCTTCAATCGAAGTCATGCCGCCGCCGCTGGTGGCGGGGTCCGTCGACAATGTCCATTACAGGAGTCAACGTCAGACTTTCCCCGTGTTGCTCGGAACGATGGATGGCATAGGGCCTACTCCATCATGCGGCGGAGGCCACTGCTTCTTTGGGAGAAGAGGCCGGGCTGGCTGCCTGGATGTCTCTAATTTGAGGTAACAACTAAATCTTCTCAGATAGAGTACTACTTATATTCGAGCTATAGGTGTCAAGCTCTGATGTGCCAATACATTTGATTATGACCTGTTCTATTTTTGTACCTGATTTTTTTCGGAATGGGTGTACGTCAACTTAATGTGCTAGCAGAACTTATTGTGTTTGTCTGTCTGTTTTCTTTGCACTGCATTCAAGATATTTCCACGTCATTGATCGATACGATGAATGGTGATGTACGGGTTTGTTGGTTTCAAGATAGCCCTACCCGTAGCGATCCACTGCTTCCACCCCTATTGTGCCGCCCGCGTGAAATTTTTGTATGCAAGCTCAACGTGCTATGATGTTGTATATCATTGTGTCAACTATATAAGTTTGTACCGAGCATCAGCAATGCATATGGCTTAAAAATGTATGCACGAGCATCGACCGATCGGTTTCTCTCTCTCCCACTAACAAGTGGGACCCGCTACATTATTTCTTCGCTCATGACAGCTTTTAATTAGGATTCACTGGACTCTACCTTTTTTCTTAACTTATAATTTGAGTTCAATGATTTTACAAAAATGTACAAAAGACTTGTTTGGGCCATTTCAGGCATCGTTGAATGTGGGAGTACCTACGTAAAGTTGTACTGTACTACACGGGCCTTGTTCGTTGAACATCATCAATGCAACTGGGCCGAAAGACGCGGGCCAGCCCAGGTTTTCTTTTGACCTAAAATAAGCGCAGCCCAGCCTATGTTTTTTTAATAAAAAATGCACAACTCAGTTCTATTTTTATACAAGAATGCCAAGCCCAACTTAAAGTTTTTCAATAAAATTCCTAGCTCAGAATTATTATTTTTATAGGAATTGCTCTGTTCAGACCAACATTGTTTTTTCACCCATCCCAGAAAATGGGTCTATTTCTACTCTTTAATAATCAGGTCTATTTCTACTAAGAACAAATGGGTTGTAAACTAACAGATATAATAAATGGGCTGCATGTCCGCATTTTTTTACCCAGCCTAGTAAATAGGTGTATTCGAACAAATAATCAAATTGGCTGCAAATTCTCAGAAATAGTAAATAGGTTTTTTTTGACCCAGACCAGGAAATAGATGTATTGGAAAACAAAATCAAATGGGCTGTAAAAACTAAATAAATGGGCTGCATGTCCGCCAAAGCCTTCGAAGCTTACTTTGTTGGCCCACGCCGAGGAGTTCTCAAAAAAAGAATGTTGGCCCACGAGGACGAAGCCTGTGCAAGGCGTGTCCATTTAGTCAACAAAACAATTTATAATGGTCAAAAAGAAAAGTCAACAAACTATTCTGACAACTGTAGCTGTTGGATTGACATCCGACGGCCATCCTGCTTCTTCAATCTCTGATCTTGTTGCTCCAGCCGCCAAAAGCCCAAAACCATGGCAGGCGGGAGCGCCTGCTTCTACCTCCCATGGCCAGCTATGCTGCCGCGCAGGCCTCGCCGCCCCACCCTACTCCCACCGGTGGCTAGGTCATACCTGTACTCACCGGTGGCCGGCTGTGCTGCCGCGCAGGCTCCGGGTCGTTCCCACCCTTAGCCTAGCTGTCATTCACCACCTTGGTGCTCTCGGACAGCGTTGTCAACATGGTCAACGAACGACAGCCATTGGAAGAGGACTGTATGTGGAGAGGCTAACAGCTGGGACACACGAGGTCCATGGTCATACGCCACAAAGTGCCTCCTTATCACGCGCAAGAGAAATGATTCCTCCCCCTGACAGCTTGGGCCCACCAGCTACATCTTCGCACGCAAGTGAGTGCCTCCTTATTACTCGAAAAAAAAATGACTCGTCCCACTGACATCTGGGACCCACCAACTATATCTTCGCACGCAAGAAAGTGCCTCCTTATTCCGCAAAAAAATGATTCCTCTCCCTCACAGTTGGGACCCATCATCTATATCTTCGCACGGAAGGAAGTGCCTCCTTATTATGCGAAAAAAATGATTCCTCCCCATGACATCGCGGACACACCATATTTGTAGGCTGACTTGTGGGCCTACTAAGTTGACGCGTACGCAGGGCTTTGTCAACTTAGTCAACAAACGATTCTAGAAGCAGCGACCGTTGGATGTTAATCCAACCGCCGTGCTGCTTCTTCAATCTCTGATCTTCTTGCTCCAGCCGCCCAAACCAGTTCCGGTGGGACCGCCTGCTCCTGCCTCCCGTGGCCGGCTGTGCTGCCGCGCAGGCCTCACCGACCCACCCTACTCCCACCGCTGGCCAGGCCTTCCCTCTACTCACCCACATCCCCTATTATTCTCCGGCGACGGCAGCCTCACACCGCAGCCGAACCAGTCAACCCTCATACTCCCCTCCGCGTGGGCATCCACTGTCGCGTCTTTCCCGGCTCCGCGTAGTTCCCTTCCTAGGACTCACTGTCGTCCACCGCCTTGGTGCTCTTGGTGCGGCGTGGTCAACGTGGTCAATGAACGACAGCCATCGGAAGAGTAATGTACGCGGTGAGGCTGACAGCTGGACCCACCAGCTACATCTTCGCACAAAAGGAAGTGCCTCCTTATTACGCGCAAAAAAAATGATTCCTCCCCCCTAACAGCTGGGACCCAGCAGCTATATCTTCGCATGCAAGGAAGTGCCTCCTTATCCTCCCTGACAGCTGGGACCCACCAGGTCGAAGCGTATGTAGCGTTGTCTGTCTGGTCACGAACGTGTACGTACATACTGGTCGATTGGTCTCTCTGCAACGATGAACCGTGGGCGTGTAAGGAGCGGCACGTGTCATAGTAGAGCCCCCGACGTACCAGTTCAGGCAGCCCCGTCTAAATTGTGTACACGTACGTACAACCACACGGCAAAAAATACAGGCATGTACGTACATACGGGCGGGGTCTCGAACACGTACTCGCTCATACGTACGGCCAGGGCTCGTGTACATGGAGAGAGAGAGGCAATGGATGGTAACAACGGCCTCCTGTTCATCGTCAGCCAACCGGCTGGGTCGAAACGGAGGAAGGAAACAGCATCGTGTTCATCGGGAGCCAAGCGACTGGGTCGGAACGCGTCCTGTTCATCGGGAGCCAACCGGCTTGGGCGAAACAGCCGTAACGGACTCCTGTTCATCGACTCGGGGTCTAGCGTACCGCAAAACAGAGGAAACGCCCTTCTGTTCGACTGCCTACGGTCGAAACAGGGTCCTGTTCATCGGCTGGGGGTCTGGCGTACCGCAAAACGGAGGAAACGGACTTCTGTTCGAGCGCCTACGGTCGAAACGAGGTCCTGTTGATCGGGAGGGCTCTGGCGTACCGCAAAACGGAGGAAACGGACTTCTACCCAACTACCTACGGTCGAAACAGGGGTCCTGTTCATCGGGAGGGGTGTGACGTACCGCAAAACGGGACTCCACGGGCTACTGTTCATCCACGGTCGACCTCCCTCCACAGCCTCCACCAGCTACTGTTCATCCACCATCGACTTCCTCCAACCTCCACCGGCTACATTTCATCCAGCCTCCACGGGGTCCTGTTTATCCACCCCCAACCGGCTGGGGTCTGACGGCCTCCTTCGGGGTCCTGTTCATCCAAGTGCCAACCACCTTCACTCGGCCAGGATACTGTTCATCCACAGCCAACCCACCGGCTAGGGTGGGCGTACGAGCGGGCGGCAGCAATAGGAACTGTTCATCCATAGCCAACCAACCGGCTCGATCGATGCATCTCGACTCGTGTCTACGTGTATCGCGTGCGCGGCAGCAACGTGCACTGTTCATCGAAAGGCAATCCAACACCGGCTAGCTACGTCTCGCATGGGGGTTCGATCGGCTTCAGTAAGTAGCGAGAAGGATCGATCAGGTTCAATTAGCAGTGAAGGGATCGCTCGGGTTCAATTAGCAGCGAAGGGATCGCTCGGGTTTAGTTAGTAGCGAAGGGATCGCTCGGCTTCAGTACGCAGTGGGATCGATCGCTCGGGTTTAGTACGTGTAGTAGTGCGAGGGATCGATCGATCGCTCGGGTTCAGAAAGCGAACGCCTCGCTCGGGTTCAGATAGCGAACGCCCCGCACACATGTGCGTGTACGAGAGAGAAACGCGCAAACCACATTGCATCGCTCGGCCCCGACCACCCACCGTAACCAGGAACTCCCCGAAATTTTCCTCGCCCTCACTTCTACCACGATTTTTTATGTCATGGACGACCCAAAGAATGTCATGCGGGTGCGTCTCTGGCACGCCCAGGACGAAAAGCCCATTTTCTGCCATAATTTTTTGTCATAGAAGTAGAAGCCCACCACATCTATGATGATACGTGTTTTTGTCACAATTATTGTCATAGAAGTGTCACAACCATGACAGAAAAAGTTTGCGTTCGGGCCATAATGTCACGGATGTGTCTTTTTTTTGTAGTGGTGGCAAGGGCGCCCAAATGGATCCCACTGACCGGAGGTATGGTTAAATTAAAAGTTGATGGCGGCATAGCAAAGAACAACAGGAAGGGGGCGGCGATGATCTACCTGGATGACCAGGGTGTCTACCTGGGGTCATCCGCCTGCATCGTTGAGGAGTGCATGTGTTGGAAATATGCCCTAGAGGCAATCATATTGTATTATTATATTTCCATTATTCATAATTAAGAGTTTACATTTCATGCTATAATTGCTATGATCCTGGAATATGCGATTCAGTGGAAAACTCATATGCATGTGTGAAATGATAAACGGTAAACAATAGGTTCCCGGTCTCGCCTCTAAGACTGGCTCAAGTGTTGTTGGTGATCACGTTTTCCGGATCTTAGGATATCATTAAGTGTAACGATAGTCCTAAAACAACATTGAGGGTATGACGTTAGAAGAACGATCATATTGAATCGACCCAAAACTTGTTTGTTATACTTTGTGATTATATCGTCTGAAATCATTTGTTATAACACGGAGTGTTAGCATGTGTTTTAGTTCCTCAGACCATGAGAGTGTCTCGGTCACTTCCTACCGGACGGTGGGTGATACGTCCCCAACGTATCTATAATTTATGAAGTATTCATGCCATGTTTATAACAATTTTATATGGTTTTGGTATGATTTGATTAGAACTAACCCGGACTGACGCTGTTTTCAGCAGAACTCCGTGGTGTTGTTTTTTGTGCAGAAATAAAAGTTCTCAGAATTGGACGAAACTTTTTGACAATTTTTTTGGACCAAAAGAGACCCCCGAAGCTTCGTGGAAGGACCAGAAGCCTCACGCGGTGCTCACAAGGCACCACGGCACGGCCTGGGGGGGTCGCGCCATGCTGCCTTGTGGGGCCCTCGTAGCTCCTTTTTGTGTGATTCCAACGCTGAAAAATCCTATAAATAGAGAAACCCCCAGAAATAAACCTAGAACTTCGACGCCGCCGCCGCAAGCCTTTGTACCGAAGAAATACCATCTGGAGCCCTGTTCCGGCACTCTGCCGGAGAGGGGAATCATCACCGGAGGCCATCTTCATCGACGGTCTCCATGACGAGGAGGGAGTAGTTCACCCTCGGGGCTGAGGGTATGTACTAGTAGCTATGTGTTTGATCTCTCTCTCGTGTTCTTGATTTGGCACGATCTTGATGTATCATGAGCTTTGTTAATATAGTTGGATCATATGGTGTTTCTTCCCCCTCTATCTTCTTGTGATGAATTGAGTCTTTCCCTTTGAGGTTTCGTTATTGTCGGATTGAATATTTTAGATTTGAGAACACTTGATGTATGTCTTGCATGTGGATACCCGTGGTGACAATGGGGTATTCTATTGGTTCACTTGATGTATGTTTTGGTGATCAACTCGCGGATTCCAGTGACCTTGGGGCAATCTAGGCATAGGGGTTGGTTGCATGTTTTCATTATCTTTTCTCCGATAAGAAACTTTGGGGTACTCTTTGAAGTTCTTTGTGTGGATTGAATATTATGAATCTGAAGTTGTTTGATGCATATCGAATAATCAACTCACGGATACTTGTGGTGACATTGGAGTATCTAGGTGACATTAGAGTTGGTTGATGCGTATCATATGGTGTTATTTTAGTACGAACTCTAGGGCTCTTTGTGACACTTATAGGGATGGATCAATAGATTGATCGGAAAGGATAATTTTGAGGTAGTTTCGTACCCTACAACAATTTCTATCTTATGTTCTCCACTAATAGGAACTTTGGAGTGATTCTTAATCGCACGTTGAGGGATTGTTATATGATCCAATTATGTTAGCACAGTTGAGAGATTGCACTAGTGAAAGTATGAACCCTAGGCATTGTTTTCAAGCATTGCAATACCGTTTTTGCTCACTTTTGTTACTTGCTACCTTGCTGTTTTTTTATTTTCAGATTATAAAAACATATATCTACTATCCATACTACACTTATATCACCATATCTTCGCCGAACTAGTGCACCTATACAATTTACCATTGTATTGGGTGTGTTGGGGACACAAGAGATTTCTTGTATTTGATTGCAGGGTTGTTTGAGAGAGACCATCTTCATCCTACGCCTCCCACGGATTGATAAACCTTAGGTCATCCACTTGAGGGAAATTTGCTACTGTCCTACAAAACTCTGCACTTGGAGGCCCAACAACGTCTACAAGAACAAAAGTTGCGTAGTAGACATCAGTGGGCTTTGGGGTTGCTTAAACGTCATCTGTAATAAGGTGATCATAACGACAACTTTCAGGCTCACCGGAAAGTTTGACAAGTGACCGGATAGATCGAGAGTGGGATTTGCTCCTTCGACGATGGAGAGATATTCTTAGGGCCCTCTCGGTGTGACGGAATCCATCATCATCTAGCCAGACATAGGTGACTACATCACGGGGCTGCCAGAACACGTTAAACAAGAAAGAAGAACAAATCCGGTAACGAGAGCAACGGTATAGTGAGCATGGTGATGACTCAGGAGGATACCGATGCACACTAGGTTTTGTAAAGTATCGCGAAGCAAAGGTAACATCACATGATAACCAAAGGTTCACTCGAATATCATTCGTGTAATCATAGGGACCGATATGGACGTCCACGGTTCCGCTATCGGTCATTGAACGAAGGAGTTTCATTCATGTCTATCATTTACCGAACCTACGGGGTCACAAGCTTAAGGTAATCATGATCTGCCGAGTGTTAGTAGGACGGGAGTGATGAGAATATATTTGTGGAATTGTTTCATTAATATTCGGAATAGTTCCGAGAGGATCCGGAAGCGTTTCAGGGTCACCGGAAGGGTTTCGATGAGTATCGGGTAATACCCGGTATTACCGATAAATATATATAGGTGGAAAATGTTTCCGGGGATGTTAAATTATATATAGAAGGCTCTAATAATAGTTAGGAGGCTTTTATATTTAATTTAATATCAACGGGCCTTAAAAGGCCAAGAGGTGGAGAGCTACTTGGGCCACTTGGGTCCAAATAGGTGGAGGCGCCCCCTTCCTCCTTGTAGAAGGAAGGGGAGGCCGAATTGGAGGGGGATTACCCCTCCTAGGCCGGCCAAAGGGAGGGATTTTCCTCCCTTGTGGCATCCCCTCTCCCCCTCCCTCCAACCTATATATACTTGAGAACTTTGGCCCTTTGGAGACAGAAGTTTTGGAGCCTCCTCTAGTTTATCTAGTGCTAGTTCTAGTTGGTCCTAGTTAACTAATTAGAGCAAGCCCTAGCCTCCTCTAATCCTCATAATTAGAAGCCCCGTGTGGTTCTAAACTCCTCCCTCTAATTCTCCGGTGACGATTAGCTCTGGATGGTGAAGCGCTGCCGGATTCTGAAGACCGTACGCTTGCAACCAAGTAGAGAGGCCGTGCTTTCAGTCTTCCGTTCGAGGGATTGTTCGAGGGCGGTTCGTGGGATCGTCATCGACGTTCGAGGGACTCCAAGTACGATCTACTCCGACTCGTCTACTTCCGTTGCACTCCCGGAGTCGGTAACGATCGTTGATCCAAACCCTATTTGCATCTTCATATGGTTCCTGGGTGATCGTAGGGCGAATTTTTTTTGTTTTCTACTACGTTTCCCAACAGTGGCATCATGAGCGGTTTTATGAGTAGATGCAGGTTTCGATCTAGATCACATGTGATTGTGAGGGTGATGTTCTTGTTATGCTTCCCTCGAGTGTTGCTTCGGTTCAGTTCATTGATGGCATGGTGTTGCTTTTCACAAGGTTCTGACAATCGCTCGGCTCTGGCTGTCGACGATCTGCTAACAGTTCCTTGGGCTTCACCATAGGCAAGAATAGTGAACCATCATGTATACAAGAGGGCGATGAAGATGGATGATCTTGTAGGGGGTCACGCGTATTAGACGAAGTTTAGTGTGGGGGATTGAAATTTTTAATTAAGTCTCTTCTTTCACACACCCCGAAAGTTAATCTAGCAACAAGGATTATCACTTTATGGTGTGCACGTAGGTAGCTAGGTTTATCCGGAAACCCTAGAATCCACGTAATTAAAATTTGCCAAAACCGATTAGAGGACGTCTAACTTGGTTTTGCAAGGTTTGCATATGATGTGGTATAGCCTTCGTCATGATAATTAGTTTATGTATGAGATGGTTATATATTGTAATGTTAAGTGGCCTGCGCGTCACAGCATGATGGCTGGAGCCACGAAAATGCCACCTTGATGTAAATATTGTAGAGATAGGTTACAGGTGACGGTGGCAAGACGTACACGAAGGACCCCGGCGAGGAGAAGGTGTACCAGGAGCGGGACGAGGAGCTATAATTTCGTGCTACGGCGGAATTTAAGATTTTGGTGCCACGGCAACGTTTTCTTAAACGGTCGCCATGGCAACATTTTCTGAGATTGCCGCCACGGCAACATTTTTGAAACGGTTACCACGGCAACGAAATATTGGCCGTCACGTCGCTTAAACTGGAGATTGAAGACGATCATGGAGGACTCCCGGCGCCCAGGGCTATACCATATCATGCTATTATAAATTGCCTGAGATGTTTATCCCTTTATTGTTTGCACCCTTTGATTGCGCAGTAGTCAATTATTAGGGTGATCTCTCACAGTAAACATCAAGTTAAAAGGTGCTCTTCCCAGTGTTGCAACCGTCTATAACACGTAGCGTTTCGGAGTGCGTCATGTCCACATTAGTACAAACGGGACGTGAGGTGTAAGACAGGGATGGTCAGACCATATATGTAGATAGCACTCAGTTGTCTTGAAATTCTAGCAGAATCGTTCTGAGCTCGGAGCACGAAGCATCGAAAGATGAACTAGAGTCATATGGAGATATGATCGGCAAAAGTTTGCCCACCGATCAAAATTCTCGTCATCAGTGATGTCCACATCAATGGCTGGGAACAAGATTTGGGTCTTGAATCACTCACTATCAATTATGAGAGATATTGATTTGAGTGGGAGCACAATTATGTATTAATTAAGTTTAATAACTAGTGCAAATTAATTATGAACAATGTCTATGTGTAGTTTGCATTATAGTTGTAGAATTATGGCTCACAGTTCCACCTTTGTTGTTGAAATTGATTGACTGTTATTTATCTGGTTGAAACTTTATGTTTGAGAGGATCGTCCTCTAAAAGTGCCAAGAAGGGTTTTTTTCCTACTGTATGTTTACAATACTCTCTTGCTGATTCTATGGATGACGAAACTCACGTCCTTCGATCCAAAAGCTAGAATTGCGTTACAGTCTGCTTGCTTCCGAGAAACCCAAACTTCAAAATGTTTGGGATAGTTATGTGATATGCTTGGAACTGATTTTTTTTTCAAAAACAAACAAAGACTAAAAGATATGCGATATCTAAAGAAGTGTTTTGTTTGCAAGTTCTAGTGAAACGTTCAACTATGTTTAAGACTAAAATGCATAAGATCCAGAAGAACACCAGTCATGTGTTGACGGTGAGAACTTATAGAGAAAGAACAAAACCGAAGTATGTAATGAGACTTACATGCCTAGGGAAGTTCAGGGCTCATGCCACTCTTATAGTTGATGTTTCTTCTGAGAGTGAGAGAAATATTGAAGTAAAACTATAAAAGTAAAAGGCAGAAAGAAAAGAAGACTGGAATGTCTAGCTCAGTTATGAATGTCATACAAGTTATGAGATGTGGAGATGTTTGGTCAAGTAAAGTGTAGTTCTTGGGAAATATGATCAATTGGTTGATCACTGATTCTTCGGTATTGTGATTAAAAGGTTGATCACAAGGATATCGACTCGATTGCATATTATTGCGAATCATTGCAAGAAACTTTGAACGGCCTAAATGACCAACAAACAATGAGGTTAAAATATTTGATGGATTGTAAAAGGTTACAGCATTTCCATCAGTGTATTTCCTCTATATTCATTATCACAATTCATTTTAGAGTTTTTGTACACTCTAGCCCATTGCATAGAAGTTGCAAGGAGGTTGTTCATGAGAGAACAATAGTTGTTCGATGTTATGAACAAAAGGCCATACACCTATTGTGAATAAAATGTATGTTATGAATATTGATAATAAAATTGAACATCCATAACACTGACACTAAATGTTGCAAGACTAAAATAATACCACATTTGTGTGGCACTGCATTTAGTCACATTGGAGAAACCGGCATGGAGAAATTTCATAGTGATGAATTTTAAAGTCATCTAATTGAGAATCATCTGACACTTGCAAATTTCGTCCAATTAGTGAAGTAAACTAAAATACCATTTACAGGCCATAGAGAATGAGCAACAAAATAATTAGCAATATGCATATCGATGTGTGTAGTCCAATAAGTGTTGTTGCAAGCAGTGGATTTAGCTATCTTCAAGGATGACTCATGTTGATATTTATATTTACTTATTGAGACATAAAACTGTATCTTTTGAAATGTTTCAAAAGGTTTTTCAGAATGAAGTAGAATTTGTTGTAACAAGAAAATTATGTTTCTTCAATTAGATTGCAGAAAGGAATATTTGAGTTACAAGTTTAGCGAATGTCTGATGAGCTATGAAAAGGATATTATATCTTGCAACTCCTAGAACACTACTAAGAGTAGAGTGTTTTAGGTAGATGCAATCAAGCTATGTATGACATGGTGAGATTGAAGATGACATTAATTATTCTGCCAATATACTTTTAATGTGATGCTTTAGAGACTGTGGCTTTTACACTGAAAAGAGCGCCATCAAATTTGTTGAAATAAGTGCTACTTTGTAGGTTATCCCAAATAGTTGGGTATTTCTCTATCACTACGCCGAGGCAAAGTGTTTTGCCACAGAGTGCGGAAATTTTGTAGAAACTATTTTCTGCAAAAGAGTGAGTGGGAGAACAGTACAACTCGACAAGATTGCAGAATCTTCGTGATCAGGTCAAAGAAAAGAAACACTGGAAGTAATTCTAGAATTTCCTACTGCGATTGATACGAAAGCCTCTACATGAGATATAGAGACTTTGGTCGAACTTGCAGCTGAACTGTATAGGTTGGGAAAATCATGCAGACCTTTGTGGTGTGCAGACGAAATATTATTGGACAAACAGTGAACCTATAATTCACAGAGAAGCGTTGATGGGCCCTGACTCCGGAAATTGGCTATATGCCAGCATAATCCGAGATAGTATCCATTCACATAATTCAAGCTTAGAAATTGATGAACCCTTCGAAAGACTTAGAGTCTAAAGAATAGTAATGGATCTATAAACTGACAAAGATAAAAATGTTTTATAATGCTTGACTTGTTACAAATAGTTTATGACAAGATCAAAGAATTGACTTTGACGAGATTGTCTCATCATAGCAATACTTTAAGTCGGTTCGGGTTAAACTAGCAATTACTAAATATTTCAATTATGAGATATAATAGATGGATGTCAAAATGATTTCCATGAGATGGAAATAGAACCAAGGTTATATATTTGATATGATCCAAGGTAATGTTGTCGATCCAGAGGATGCTAGTAAGTATGCAAACTTCAAGAGATCCTATAATGATCTGAAGCAAGCATAGTGGAGTTGGAATCTTCGTACTGATGAAATGGTCAAATAAATTGATTCCATCGAGTAAAGCGAAGATGCTTGTATTTACAAGAAAGTAAGTGGGAGCATGATAATATTTCTAAACACTATATGTGCATGACATATTATTGATTGGAAATTATGTAAATTTCTTGACACGGATTAAGACTTTATTGAAACTAGTTTTTCAGTAAAATACTTAAGCAATGAATAGTCCAGGTATTAGGCATAATGATCTATGGAGATAGTAGTGTCTAATCGGGCTTAGCCAAAATACATATTGAGAGAATACTAAAGCAGTTTAGTACAAGAAATGTCAAGAAGAGTTTCTTGTCAAAGTCACATGGAAGGAGTTTTTTTTAGCAAAGAATCAGTATCCTGAAATACTGATGAGCGAAATATGATTTCAAACATAGTTGTATTCCATGGTATGTAAACAACCAGATATTTCCAGTACTTCAAGTTAGTTGTGAGTAAAAGTTACTAGTATGGTCAAATTGTTGATCATGGGACAACAATGTCATTAAGTATTAACGACATCTTTATCGCACACGGAGAAAATGAAGAGATTGTTGTAAGGAGTTACATCAAATACAGGCTCGTTGTAAGTGATACATTGATAAAATCTTCATTTGTGCTCCAAGCGATTTTTCGATTTCAAAATGATTTATGGTGGCACAGTAAGTTGGAATTGGTCCTAGAAAATTACTGTGGTGAATTCTATAACAGAAGGCTGAGTATGTTGCCACTTTAGAAGCAACAATGAAGGGTAATGAATCAGAAGTTCATTTATGAGCTTGGTATGGTTTCTAGAAGATTGTATCATTGGAACACTATTCTTAATAGTGGTTCCATAACTCAGACTAAGGAATCAAAGGTTCTACCAGTAATTCAGTATATATACAAAGCCGGTTTCACACAAATTATGAATTCTTGTGAAAGCATGATAGATGCATAGAAATGCAAATTATACACGTGGATCTGAAGTTGTTAAGATCAGATAGGACAAAGGCTATACCACAAGCAAAGCATGGACAAACACCGGATTGCCATTGGTGTTGATGAAAATGTACTAACTAGATTATTGACTCTAGTGCAAGTGGGAGACTATTGGAAATATGCCCTAGAGGCAATAATATTATATTATTATATTCCACTATTCATAATTAAGAGTTTATATTTCATGCTATAACTGCTATGATCCTGGAATATGCGATTCAGTGGAAAACTCATATGCACGTGTGAAATGATAAACGGTAAACAATAGGTTCCCGGTCTCGCCTCTAAGACTGGCTCAAGTGTTGTTGGTGATCACGTTTTCCGGATCTTAGGATATCATTAAGTGTAACAATAGTCCTAAAACAACATTGAGGGTATGACGTTAGAAGAACGATCATATTGAATCGACCCAAAACTTGTCTGTTATACTTTGTGATTATATCGTCTGAAATAATTTGTTATAACATGGAGTGTTAGCATGTGTTTTAGTTCCTCAGACCATGAGAGTGTCTCGGTCACTTCCTACCGGACGGTGGGCTTTGGGATTGCTCAAACGTCATCTGTAACAAGGTGATCATAACGACAACTTTCAGGCTCACTGGAAAGTTTGACAAGTGACCAGATAGCTTGAGAGTGGGATTTGCTCCTCCGATGATGGAGAGATATTCTTAGGGACCTCTTGGTGTGATGGCATCCATCATCGTCTGGCCAAACATAGGTGACTACGTCACGGGGATGCCAGAACACGTTAAACGAGAAAGAAGAACAAAACCGGTAACGGGAGCAATGGTATAGTGAGCATGGTGATGACTCACGAGGATACCGATGCACACCGGGTTTTTTAAAGTATCGCAAAGCAAAGGGAACATCACATGATAACCAAAGGTTCACTCGAATATCATTCGTGTAATCATAGGGACCGATATGGATGTCCACGATTCCGCAATCGGTCATTGAACAAAGGAGTTTCGTTCATGTCTATGATTTACTGAACCTACGGGGTCACAAGCTTAAGTTAATCACGATCTGCTGAGTGTTAGTAGGACGGGAGTGATGAGAATATATTTGTGGAATTGTTTTATTAATATTCAGAATAGTTCTGAGAGGATCCAGAAGCGTTTCGGGGTCACCGGAAGGGTTTCGGTGAGTATCGGGTAATACCGGGTATTACCGATAAATATATATAGGTGGAAAATGTTTCCTGGGATGTTAAATTATATATAAAAGGCTCTAATAATAGTTAGGAGGCTTTTATATTTAATTTAATATCAACGGGCCTTAAAAGGCCAAGAGGTCGAGAGCTACTTGGGCCACTTGGGCCCAAATAGGTGGAGGCGCCCCCTTCCTCCTTGTAGAAGGAAGAGGAGGCCGAATTGGAGGGGGATACCCCCTCCTAGGCTGGCCAAAGGGAGGGATTTTCCTTCCTTGTGGCGTCCCCTCTCCCCCTCCCTCCAACCTATATATACTTGAGGACTGTGGCCCTTTGGAGAAAGAAGTTTGGAGCCTCCTCTAGTTTATCTAGTGCTAGTTCTAGTTGGTCCTAGTTGACTAATTAGAGCAAGCCCTAGCCTCCTCTTATCCTCATAATTAGAAGCCTCGTGTGGTTCTAAACTCCTCCCTCTAATTCTCTAGCGACGATTAGCTCTGGATGGCGAAGCGCTACCGGATCGTGAAGACCATATGCTTGCAACCAAGTAGAGAGGCCGTGCTTTCGGTCTTCCGTTCGAGGAATCGTTCGAGGGCGGTTCGCGGGGTCGTCATCGACGTTCGAGGGACTCCAAGTACAATCTACACCGACTCGTCTACTTCCACTGCACTCCTGGAGTCGGTAATGATCGCTGATCCAAACCCTATATGCATCTTCATATTGTTCCTGGGTGATCGTAGGGCGATTTTTTTCTTTTCTACTACGTTTCCCAATAGCATGGACATCGGAACGCTCAAAGCAATTGCATGCTCATAGGCACTAGCCCTCGCAGCCGACCTAAACCTATAGAGATTTATCATCGCATGTGATGTTGAACAGGTGGTCAAGCACATTAACCAAGGGAGCCAAGGAATCTATAGCCCTATTCTACATGAGATTGCAGTTTGTCGTCGGAACTTTGCAGTTGCAGAGGTCTGATTTATTCATGAGGGTAGAGCTTCCAACATTGAGGCTCATAATTTTGTAAAAAACACATTATCTCTAGATCATGGTCTCTACATTTGGCTGTTATAGCCTAACGATACTACGATTGTACCCCCATATTATTATGCAATAAAGCGGCCATGTTTTCCCTACAAAAATAAGGACCCCCCCCCCCACGGCAGGGCTGCTGCCCAGGGGGATTGGGAGGGAGGAAAAGAGGGTGGCAACTAGGACGCTTGTTTCCGTCCAAAATTAAAGGAATTATTATTTACAGGCCAAAAAGAAAACAACAACACATAATAAAATATCGAAAGAGCTAATAAAACTCAGAGCAAAATCATATATGGTATTTGAATATGGGTCTATCTATGTCACATCTAGATGTGAGATAATACCTCACATCTAATGTGACGTCACCCTATTATTGACAAAACAAAAAAGAGCGTCGTTGCTTCCCCCCCCCCCGATCGCCCACATGTGCCGGCCTTGTTTGTGTGTGTCGGGCTGTTTGTTTGTCTCTGAACACCCCACCCCACCCAGCCCAGGACTACAACCTGCACCCCTTGGGCCTTGTTTGTTGGGCTTTTTTGTTGTCTGTTTGTTTGTTTGATAGAAAGAAGCAACATGGGCTGACAGGCCTGTTTGCATGACAGCTTGCTTCCTTGCAAAAGAAATTGGTTGGCTGCAAAAAAGTTGCAAAAACCCATACGGGGTTTATGCAGCTTTTCTGTTGTGCTTTACAGCTGCTTTCTGGCCACCCCACCCCACCCACCCCACCCACCCCACCCTCCAGTGCCCTCCGTCCTCCACCCTGACGAGTCTTTCTTCCCCAAATCAGTACCGATCCATCCACCTACTCCCCCTACCCCTCCTCTCCCCCCTCCCCCACACAGGCGCCATGGATGAACATCACAATTGAGAAGAGCAGAGTCAAAATTGGAAGTTCTGGACATAGGAAAAAAGACAGGATGGGAAGAGAAATCATGTCGGACAGTGGGCATTCTTACCAGGGTGAGTTCGTGGCCTCTCCATGTATACAATTTCTGGCAAGATCAAGCCTGTGTACACCTTGTACATGCTTTCTGATGGTAGATCCCGATGGTAGATCCCAATTGCTGCTATATTTTTGCTCATAATTATCCTTTCTTTCTCTGCTTGCTCCCTCCCCCTGGGTCTCTGGTGAAAAACACTCAGCAGTTAAAAAACAGTTTGCTCTTGTCAAAAAAATGACAGGGGAACTTTGCGTGCCCATATAGCTTGTTTGTTTAGTAACTGATCTAGCCAAAAAAAATTGCTCAGAGAAAACTGCATGTCACTGACTTTTGTGTGCCCAGATAGCTTGTTTGTTTCAGATTTTTTCAGCTTTTCATACATGTGCTAATTGCAAAAATGAAAAAAACACAGCTCATTGTTCCAGTTTGCATGCACCTATTTTTAGAGACGTCTTTTGTTCCCATTTGTTCAGCCAAAAAAACATTGCCATTCCAAAAACTGGAACAATGAGCTATTTTGAACAAAGAAACTTAGGCAATGTCATACTACATTTCTGTCTGCAACCTGGTCAAGAAAATGTATTTGGCCTCACTTGAAAAAAAAGGAGAAAAAAGAAGCATCATTGCCTGCTAGAAAAAGATCAAAACACTAAAGTGCTGAGTCTGAACATCAGCACATCTATATACATTTAGTGACAAAAAGAACAACTTAGAATTTATTTGCATGTCAGTGTGTTCTGCATGTCCACAAAAGTAACTATTGTGGGATTAAAACACAGATAGGCAAAACTTACACTTCATATTATTTTTTGCTTCAAATATGTACTTATTTTTTTATTCTACTCACAAACTGCTGACAACTGATATGAAAAAAAGTATATGACCATGGGAGCATGTTGCCCCCAATAAAAAAGAAGTTAGTGGTTTGGTCCTCCATTTCATAAAATCTTTATGTGTACAGAAACCATGATGTTAAAATTGATATACAGCAACATAGTGTTTTATTTGATAAAAAACTGATGACTGCAGGAAATGAAGATATCTATTCAGGGGAGTACATTGGGACTCAGGTATGATTTGCAACACAGTGTTACATTTTTGAAGTCAGATAGTGACATAGTGTTACACATCGGATCCATAAAAACCAAAAAATGACCAAAAAACATAGATTAACTTACTAATATGTTTTTGTTGTAGCCTGTGCAGTCCCAGTACCCAGCAATGATGTTTAACCCACGGCTTTTCCAAATGCAAACAAGCGGACAACACTTTCTGCAGATGATTCCTCCTCAGTACTCATTTGCCTCTCAGGGCCATGATTTTACAACAGTATCAAATCCTCTGACAGCTGAGCCTAATAGATCAATTCCATTTGCTGGTCAACATGATGCCCCTCTTGTCCAGCAGAAACAAGATGTAAGTTGGTTACCCTTTTGGAGGAAAGAAAAATCAGTAAAAAGTGTTTGAGTAGGAAAAATTAGAAATTGTATCTTCTCGGCATAAGTAGATATAAAAATTGTATCTATCTCATAATTTTGACCCCCCAAAACAAAACCAAAAAATGCAGGCATTTGTGTTGAATGAAGGCTTCGGCATGAACATGTCGTACACAGAAATGCTACTTGCCGCTGACTCTGAGGTATGAACTTATATACATCTAGGCTGACTTTTCGTAAAAGAGAAGGTAGATGTTCTATGGGAGTGGACTTAACTTTGTTTTTGTGTTGTGCTGCATGCTGCCTTCTTCGGTTCACCACACACGGACCGCTATCCAGTTGGTGCTGAGGTATGATCATCAACAGAAAAAATAAAAAGCAAAAAAAGACCAGAAAAAGAAATAAAAATGTTAAAATAAAAACAAAGTTATGTGGAACAAAAAAAATGATTACAAACAAAGCATTGTTGCAAAAGAACATGTATGTTGGAACAAAATAAAAAATCTTATTGTTGTTTGTGTCCAACAATTTTGCAGAATGAGACATTCATGGTAACTGGGTGGAACTCGAGCATAAATGAGGAAAATGACATGGACATCCCTGCGTCGAGCAACTATCTTGAATACAATGATACTGCAAACGGAGACAACAACTGGATAGATTCATGCGACGCTGATTTGTCCGTGCAAGCTCTAACATGGAAAGATGGTGTTGCTGCTCCTGGTGCAGACCTGTTGCAAGCTCTAGGGATGTCTGTTTATGACAATGAAATTGAAGATGAAGCACGCAACGAAGATTCACAGACTGATTCAACTGCTTTTCTGAATGTGCTTGCGGTCACTGAAGAAGATGCTGATCAAGTAGTTGTTGAAGATGATCTTGAACAAAATAATAACGCGGATGTGGATGGTGATGATCAGCAATTGTCACAGGATGACATAGACAACTTTCTGGAAAATGACTGCATTGTTGCATCTCAAAGTTGCAGCCAAGTGGTGCGCAAACACCATGTGCCGCACATGGGCATGGATTTCGATTCATCAAAGGTAGCACAGGCATACTACAACAACTATGCTTCCCTCTGTGGTTTTGCTGTGCGCAAAGCATCAAACTACCGTGGGCACACTGCCCCAGGAGGTGGCGAGTCTTGTTGTATCTTCAGATGCAACCGGGCTAGAAAGGTGCTTGACGAGGAACAGAAGGAGGCTAGGTGGAAAAAAAGACAAGAGAGGTGGCAATAGAAAACCGGAAAGCTAGCAACAGAGACAAGGAAAAGAAGAAGGAATGTGATTGATGTCACCGGTTGTGAGGCAAAACTAGTAGTGACGAGAACAAATGACAGATGGTTTATCACAGACATAAATGTGTAGCACAACCATGAGTTGAGTCCACCGGACGAATCGAAATATTTGAGGTCACACAAATACATGACAGAGGAGGAGAAACTGTTAGCCAGAACATTGAACTCAGCCAAATTGCCAACAAGCAAAATTATGGACATTCTGTCGTATCTACGACAAGGACCACTGCCATACACAAAAAAATATGTGACCAATGTGAGTGCATCGATGAGGAAAGAGAACGACAGCAATGACATAATGCAGCTTCTGGACTACTTCAGGGGCAGGCAAGTGGATGATCCAAGGTACTACTACAAGTTCAAGGTTCATCCGAAAAACTCAAGCAAAGTCCTCTGCATTTTCTGGGCTGATGGCTACTCAAGGAAAATGTACGATCTATATAGAGACAGCCTAAGTTTCGACACAACCTACAAGACCAACAAATACAACCTCCCCTTTGCCCCTTTTGTTGGTGTCTCTGGGCATGGTCAAAACTGCTTATTTGCGTGTGCTATCATTCAGGATGAAACAATCGACACTTTCACTTGGCTATTTCAGACACTTCTTGAATGCATGGGTAGAAACCAACCTGCGACAATGATCACAGACCAAGATGCGTCAATGAAAGAAGCTGTCCCTAAGGTCTTCAACCTATCCAAGCATAGGAACTGCCTGTTTCATGTCAAGAAGAAGGCAGAGGAGAAATGATGCAGAACTTTTGTGACAAAAGATGATCTGCATGCCGACTTCACTGACATTGTGCACAACTCCCTCACAATTGCAGAGTTTGAAAGGCTGTGGCGAGAGATGGTGGAAAAATATGACATTGGGAATGTGAGCTATTTCAGGATTATGTGGAAAGAGAGGAGAAGGTGGGCACCCGTGTACTTCAAGACGGATTTCCTTCCACTGATTCACTCGACATCGCGTAGTGAAGGTATGAATGCCATCTTCAAGGACAACGTAGCGTCAACTTATAGTGTGATGAGCTTCATGCCAGAATATCAAAAAATATCTCAACGCATAGAAGACATGGAGAGGGAGCAAGATTCTATAACTAGGACAACAAAACCAACATTCTGGGTGTACAATGAGCTTGAGATCCAGGTGTCACGAATGTACAATAGAAAAATCTTTTACCGGTTTTAGAAGCAAATGAAGTTTGCTGCTAAACTGCATGTGGATGTTGTTGAGAATGGCTCAAGGTACGAGGTTTACAAGTCACGCATGCTTGCTGAGAAGGATTTCAGGACACGTCGTTATCTTGTGCTAACAAACCTCAGGCAAGAAGATTTTGCTTGCATATGTGGAAAGTTTCAGAAAGATGGCATTATATGTGCACACATACTGTGAGTCCTTGTCCATGTAGGAGATATGCCCTAGAGGCAGTAATAACAGTTATTTTGTATCTCCAAGTTTGTAATGAATGTTTATGTTCCATGCTATAACTGCAATGATTCTCGAGTCTGCAATATCCACGAGGCTCGAGGGGAAACTCATGTGCACGTGTGGTATAATAAACGTAAAAATGTATTCCTAGTCATGCCTCTATGACTGGCTCAAGTATTGCATGATGATCCTGTTTTCTGATCATGGGCATGGCTATGCCGGCAATTTTGAGGGCACAATGTTAGCAGAACACTTATGTTGAATCGACCCGAATTGATGTTATGCTATGAGATACTTTTGTCACAAGTTAATGGTTAATAACACAGAGATAGTTAATGTTTGCAGAATTCCTTAGACCATGAGAGTATCGAGTTCCTTCGTGCTTGCTTCGTGAACTTTGGGGTTTGTTAAACGTCATCCGTAACTGGGTGGCTATTACGGCGACTTACGGGTTCACGGAAAAGTATGACAATGAACGAGATAGCTCAAGATTGGGATTTGCTCCTCCGACGATGGAGAGATATTCTCGGGCCCTCTCGGTGTTACGGTATCCACCATCGTCTGGCCAGACACAATGTGATTTGATCACAGGGATGCCGGAACGCGGAAACGAGAAAAGAGAACAAAACCGGTAACGAGGTAACTGGCATAGTGGACAAGTTGTTGATCCATGGGGATGCAGATAAATCTCACCTCGGGTGTTTGTAACATATCGCGAAGCAATAGGAATAGCACACGGCAACTGGAGGTTCACTCGAATATTCATTCGTGTGGGTATAGGGGTCAATATGGGTGTCCACGGCTCCGATGTTGATCATTGATCGGAAAGTGTTCCGAGTCATGTCTATACTTCACCGAACCTATAGGGTCACATGCTTAAGGGTCATCTATCTGCTGAATTCTAGACAAGGAGTCTGAGAGAAAGTCACCGGAAAAGTTTCGGAGACAACAGAAACGTTCCGGAGAGAACACCGGAATAGTTTCAGTAAAACTGAAAAGTTGTTTCGGGGTATACCATTAAGTCAAATTTGTTTCGGCACATGCATGGAAATTCTTGGAGAGTGCCAGAATTGTTCTGGAAACTTCTAGGATTTTTCTAGGATAAAAACCGGAAATGTTCCGGAGCTGCCGGAACCGGTTTGGTTGCTTTTCGCAAATGAAAATCACTAATCCGGAATTGTTTCGGAACACGTCCAAAATCATTTGTGTGGGTACTGGAATTATTCTAAGACCCACAGAAATATTTTTGGATTTAACGGTCGCGGAAAATTGGTTCCATGAATAGTGAAAATCACTTTATGGTTAATTTTTTGGAAAGCCACCTTTTGGGATTTTCCCAAAAGGCTTCTAGAAAGACTTAGGGACTAAGGAACCCCCCTTGGGGGGGGGCCATGATGGTGGCCGGCCAAGGTGGAGCTCCTCCATGGAGATCCACATGCCATTCTTTTTTGCCTTTTATTCTCTTTATGTGTGACATAAAGTGGGGGTACTTTGGTATTTTTTGTGTGCCATCCCTACCCCTTGGCTTTCCTATAAATAGAGGTGGAGAGGTGCTCTCCACACTCATCCCTTGCTCTCAAACACATGCCATGCATTATCTGGCTTTCTCTCTTCCTCCCATGAAATAGTTTCATAGAGCCGAAAGACTGTCTGGGTTCTGACAGGAACTAGTTCTGGACGGCGAAGCCCTGCCGGATAGCTGACACCGTATGTGTGCAACCCCGTAGAGAGGTCGTAGTTTTGATCTTTTGCCCGAGGGGCTGTTCGAGGGTCCTCCCGAAGGGCTGTCTGAGTTACCGTTCTAGTTTCGAGGGTCCTCCCGAAGGGCTGTCCGTGACATCGTCTGAGGGACTGTCCGACCGCCTCCCGAAGGGCTGTCCGACGAGGGAGTACATCCTCGCGGTTGGGAGGTTGTAAATCCTAGCTGCGGGGATCTGCACCGACAATCTACATCGACTCTTCTTCCGCTGCGCTACGA
This sequence comes from Elymus sibiricus, assembly GCA_039707655.1. Lineage (NCBI taxonomy): Eukaryota > Viridiplantae > Streptophyta > Magnoliopsida > Poales > Poaceae > Elymus > Elymus sibiricus. Next base: position 134,860,926 of record CM077666.1, on the reverse strand, counting down.
GTCGGTAATGATCAGATCAAACCCTGTATGCAGTCTCCATAGTGGTCCTGGGCGTGCTCGCTGTACCGAATTTTTTTGTTTTCTGTCGCATTCCCCTACAGTGGCATCTAGAGCTGTGCTATGCATAGATGCAGGTTACGATCTAGAATACATAGAGATGTATGGGTATTGCATAATATAATTTTGGAGTAGATGAGATCTATTGTTGAACATTATTTATGCGGGTGGCAGATGAAATCTTTTACCCGATGTTCTTGTTGCTTCCCTAGAATTTGCGTATTTCTGATCTTGAAATGGCATGGTGGACTTTCACAAAGTTCTGGCAATCCACGATCTTGATTGATCAACGAAGTGCTATCAGTTCTTTGGGTTCCACCATAGTTTAGAGAAAGATGAAATTTCACAGACGAAAGGGCAATGCAGATATGATATGCACGGGGGTCATGCGTATGACGAAGTTTAGTATGGGGCTCGAGATTTTATTATCTCGTGTTTCATACACCCCGCGATGTTAATCTAGCGACTCGAATAATCATACTTGATGATAAACGTTGGTAGCTGCGGTTTAAGTCAAAACCTTAGAAGCCACGTAAAATAAAATTTTGCATAAACCGATTAGAGGCGTCTAACTTGGTTTTGCAGGATGTGCATGTGATGTGGTATAGCAATGCTCATATTAATTCGATTATGTATGAGATGACTATATGATGTAAATTTATTAACATGACCTGCGTGTCATGATTCGGCATGATGGCTGGAGCCATATGATTGTCACTTTAATGACCTGCATGTCAACCTTAAGTAATGCACTTATTTTATTAGCTATAGAGATAGCAATATTATCTGGTGCATTGACAAGGTGGTGGCAATCTTCTCAAAGGTGATCACCGACGCAAATGCCGAAGACGAAGAAATAAAAGACTTCTCCGTCAAAAAGGGCTATACCATATCATGCTATTATGAATTGCCTGAGATGTTTATCCCTCTTGATGCACCCTTTTGATTGCGCAGTAGTCGCTTTTTATTAGGGTGATCTCTCACTTAAAAATATCAAGTAGTTAGTGTTCTCCCAAGTGTAGCACCGTCACGGCACCTATCTCTTCGGGGTATCACAGGATCTCCCTGGGTACGAACGATTAGAGAAGTGTGAGGCGGGTGAGTTGAGACCATGCAGCAAGATCACTTGGTTGTCTTGACGTTTTGGAAGGATCTCCCTGAGCTCGGAACACGCCCATCGAAAGATGAACAAGAGTCACATAGAGATGTGATCGGCAAGTTTGCCTACCGATTGAAGTTCGCGCCATTAGTGTTCATCTCGTTCAATGGCGTTGAATGAAAATGCGGGTCTTGAATCACTCATAATCAATTTTAAGAGATATTGATTTGAGTGGGAGCGCACTTTAAAATAAAATTGTTTATTCACTAGTGCAAATTAATTATGAACAAAGTCTAAATGAAACTTGTGTTTTCCGTTGTAGATCAAATGGCTCGCAACACCGCGTTCAACTTAGGCCCGATGTTAGAGAAAGAGAAGTTAGCTACGACTGGAAACAACTATGCGGACTAGGTCCGTAACCTGAGGATTGTCCTCAGGAGCGCTAAGAAAATGTATGTGCTTGAAACTGCTCTTCCAGCTAAACCGGCGGCCACTGCCCCTGCAGATGAACAAAATGTCTGGGCCACTAAGGATTATGATCACAACTTAGTGCAGTGCCTCGTGCTAGCTTTCATGAGTCCAGAGCTTCAAAAACGTTTTGAATTCTAGAAGCCCCGTGATATGATCCGAGAATTGGATGCTCTGTACAAGGAAACCGCATGGTCTGAACAATTTGATATCATGAAGGCCGTGATGGATTGCAAGATGGCTGAGGGCAGTTCAGTTGGCGAACACGTGGTCAAAATGATTGGCTACGCTGAAAGGCTTAAAACCCTAGAATTTCCAATTCCACCAGCCCATATGATGGACATGTTGCTTTCTTCACTCCCCCCGTCTTACGACGGTTTTGTCATGAACTACAACATGAGTGGGATGGAGAAGACACCAAATGAGGTGCTCGCCATGCTGAAAACTACGGAAGGAGGACTGCGGAAAAATCGCAAGCAAGTGTTGCTTGTGAATAAAACCGCCAGTTTCAAAAAGAATGGCAAGTCCAAGAAGGGCAAGGGCACCGGTAAGACCGGCTCCCAGAAAAACTCTAAGGGCGGAGCCAAGAATGAAACTGAGTGCTTCTACTGCAAGGGCACAGTACACTGGAAGAGAAACTGCAAGAAGTATCTGGAAGATAAGAAGTCCGGAAAACCGGAAAAGGTATAATTGTTATACAAGTTAATGTCATTGACGTTTTGCTTGCTAGTGAAAATTCTAAGTCTTGGGTATTTGATACCGGATCAGTTGCTCACATTTGCAACTCGATACAGGGCCTGCAGAAGGTGCACAAGCTAGCAAAGAATGAAGTCGTGATGCACGTTGGGAACGGCGCTGGGATCGCCGCTCAAGCCGTCAGAATTATGCCTCTATGTCTCCCTTCAGGATTTATCTTAGAACTAAGTAACTGTTATTTTGTTCCACTATTGTGTAGAAACATTATCTCCGGATCATGTTTAGTACATGATGGGTATTCGTACAAGTCTGAGAACAATGGTTGTTCACTTTATTGTAAGGATATGTTTTATGGATTTGCACCCATTGTTGGGGGCCTTTTCATACTAAATCTTGAATGTGGAAATGATGTCTTTAACGTGAATGCTAAACGCCTTAAGAAGTCTGATACCACCACCACTTTCATGTGGCACTGTCGGCTTGGCCACATCGAAAAGAAACGCATGCAAAGACTCCATAAAGATGGAGTTTTACCATCCTTTGATTTTGAATCATTTGACACATCTGAAGCTTGCTTGATGGGGAAAATGACCAAGAAACCGTTCACGGATCATCCTGAACGGGCGAGTGAATTGTTGGAAATAATACATAGTGATGTATGTGGTCCAATGAGCACAATCGCACGGGGTGGGTATTTCTACTTCGTGATTTTTACTGATGATTTGAGTAGGTATGGATATATATATATCTACTTGATGAAGCATAAGTCAGAAACCTTTGAAAAGTTCAAAGAATTTCAGAATGAGGTAGAAAATCATCGTAACAAAAGGATTAAGTTTCTGCAGTCTGATCGCGGGGGCGAATACCTTAGTCATGAGTTTGGCCAACATCTGAGTGACCGTGGAATCGTTTCACAGCTTATGCCTCCCGGAACTCCACAGCGAAACGGAGTGTCGGAAAGACGTAACCGAACCCTGTTAGACATGGTAAGGTCGATGATGTCTCTTACAGATCTGCCGATATCTTTTTGGGGTCATGCACTAGAAACTGCCGCTTACACATTAAACAGAGCACCATCTAAGTCTGTTGAGATGACACCATATGAGTTATGGCATGCGAAGAAACCCAGTTTGTCGCATCTTAAAATTTGGGGATGTGAAGCTTATGTAAAACGTTTACAACCAAGCAAACTCGATCCTAGATCAGACAAATGTTACTTTGTAGGTTATCCCAAGGAAACAGTTGGGTATTCTTTCTACCACCCATCCAATAACAAATGTTTGTTGCAAGGTATGGGGTTTTTCCTTGAGAAAGAGTTTCTCGCAAAAGAATTAAGAGGGAGGACAGTATAGCTTGATGAGATTAGTGAATCTTCGGCAACCGTTGTTATGGCTGAGGAACCGGAAGAAATTCCGCAAATTATCCCTACAACCAAGTCGGAAGTTGTCGCATGTGATGCGAAAACTTCAGACAATGTTGTAACTAAACCGCGCAGATCAGGTAGGGCTATCCAGCCACCTGAGTGGTTTCATAACGAAATCTTCATTCTTGAAGACGATGAACCTGCGCACTACAGGGAAGTGATGGCGGGGCCCAGCTCAAGGGAATAGCACAAGGCCATGAAATCCAAAATGGAATCCATGTACAAAAACCAAGTTTGGAACTTGGAAGAACTTCCAGATGGCATAAAACCCATTGGTTGTAAATGGATTTTCAAAAGAAAGACGGACACGGATGGTAACATTACTATCCACAAAGCTAGACTTGTCGCGAAAGGGTTCACGCAAGTTCCAGGAGTGGACTACGACGAGACTTTCTCGCCCATAGCTATGCTTAGGTCTATTCGGATATTACTAGCAATTGTTGCTTATTTTGATTATGAAATATGGCAGATGGACGTCAAAACGGCTTTCCTAAATGGAAACCTCAAAGAGGATGTATACATGATACAGCCAGAAGGTTTTGTCGTTCATAAGGATGTTGGAAAGGTATGCAAACTTCAGAAAGCCATTTATGGTCTGAAGCAAGCATCAAGGAGCTGGAACATTCGTTTTGATGAAGTAGTCAAAGAGTTTGGCTTCATCAGGAATGACAAAGAATCTTGTGTTTACAAGAAGTTTAGTGGGAGCGCAAAAGCATTTCTAATCTTGTATGTGGATGACATATTGTTGATTGGAAATGACGTGAATTTTCTTAGCGAAATAAAAGACTCATTGAAGAAGAGTTTTTCAATGAAAGACTTAGGCGAAGCGGCATATGTATTGGGCATCAGAATCAATAGAGATAGATCAAAACGCATGATAGCGCTTAGCCAAAGCACGTACATTGACAAGGTGTTGAAAAGGTTCAACATGGAGAACTCCAAGAAAGGCCTACTCCCCATGTCACCTGGCACAGTGCTTTGCAAGAATCAGTGTCCTCGGACCCTTGATGAGCGAGTACAAATGAATGATGTTCCATATGCTTCGGCAGTTGGTTCTATTATGTATGCCATGCTATGTACAAGACCGGATGTTTCCTATGCGATAAGTGTTAGCAGCCGGTACCAAAGTGATCCAGGATTGGAACACTGGGCCACAGTCAAGGGTATTCTTAAGTACCTCAGAAGGACCAAGGATTTACTCCTTGTGTACGGAGGTGATGAAGAGCTCATTGTAAGTGGTTACACTGATGCAGGCTTCATGACTGACCCAGATGAATTCAAATCTCAATCAGGCTATGTTTTCATATTGAATGGTGGCACAGTTGATTGGAAAAGTTCCAAACAAAAGACTGTGGCGGATTCTACGACGGAGGCAGAATATGTTGCGGCTTCAGAAGCCTCCAAGGAGGCGATCTGGATCAAGCAATTTCTTGAAGACCTTGGTGTGGTTCCAAGTTCTCTGGACCCGGTGGAGATCTATTGTGATAATAGTGGCGCCGTGGCTCAGGAAAGGGAGCCAAATTCGGACCATAAGACAAGACATATTGAACGCAAATATAAACTCATTCGACATCATGTCAAAGCGGGTTTAGTGAAAGTACGCAAAGTTCACACGGATCTGAATGTGTCAGACCCGATGACAAAGCCTCTGCCACGAGCAAAGCATGAGTAGCACCAGATAGCCATTGGTGTTAGGGAAGCAATGTAACTGGATTATCACTCTAGTGCAAGTGGGAGTCTGTAGGAGATATGCCCTAGAGGCAGTAATAACAGTTATTTTGTATCTTCAAGTTTGTAATGAATGTTTATGTTCCATGCTATAACTGCAATGATTCTTGAGTCTGCAATATCCACGAGGCTCGGAGGGAAACTCATGTGCACGTGTGGTATAATAAACGGAAAAATGTATTCCTAGTCATGCCTCTATGACTGGCTCAAGTATTGCATGATGATCCTGTTTCCCTGATCATGGGCATGGCTATGCCGGCAATTTTGAGGGCACAATGTTAGCAAAACACTTGTGTTGAATCGACCCGAATTGATGTTATGCTATGAGATACTTTCGTCACAAGTTAATGGTTAATAACACAGAGATAGTTAATGTTTGCATAATTCCTTAGACCATGAGAGTATCGAGTTCCTTCGTGCTTGCTTCGTGAACTTTGGGGTTTGTTAAACGTCATCCGTAACTGGGTGGCTATTACGGCGGCTTACGGGTTCACGGAAAAGTATGACAAGGAATGAGATAGCTCAAGATTGGGATTTGCTCCTCCGACAATGGAGAGATATTCTCAGGCCCTCTCAGTGTTACGGTATCCACCATCGTCAGGCCAGACACAATGTGATTTGATCACAGGGATGCCGGAACGCGGAAACGAGAAAAGAGAACAAAACCGGTAACGAGGTAACTGGCATAGTGGACAAGTTGTTGATCCACGGGGATGCAGATAAATCTCACCTCGGGTGTTTGTAAAATATCGCGAAGCAATAGGAATAGCACACGGCAACTGGAGGTTCACTCGAATATTCATTCGTGTGGGTATAGGGGTCAATATGGGTGTCCACGGCTCCGATGTTGATCATTGATCGGAAAGTGTTCCGGGTCATGTCTATACTTCACCGAACCTATAGGGTCACACGCTTAAGGGTCATCTATCTGCTGAATTCTAGACAAGGAGTCTGAGAGAAAGTCACTGGAAAAGTTTCGGAGACAATGGAAACGTTCCGGAGAGAACACCGGAATAGTTTTGGTAAAACTGAAAAGTTGTTTCGGGGTATACCATTAAGTCAAATTGGTTTTCGCACACGCCTGGAAATTCTTGGAGAGTGCCAGAATTGTTCTGGAAACTTCTGGGATTTTTCTGGGAAAAAAACCGAAAATGTTCCGGAGCTGCCGGAACCGATTTGGTTGCTTTTCGCAGATGAAAATCACTAATCTGGAATTGTTTCAGAACACGTCCAAAATCATTTGTGTGGGTACTGGAATTATTCTAAGACCCACAAAAATATTTTTGGATTTAACGGTTGCGGAAAATTGGTTCCGTGAATAGTGAAAATCACTTTATGGTTAATTTTTTGGAAAGCCACCTTTTGGGATTTTCCCAAAAGGCATCTAGAAAGACTTAGGGACTAAGGAACCCCCCTTAGGGGGGGGGCCATGATGGTGGCCGGCCAAGGTGGAGCTCCTCCATGGAGCTCCACATGCCATTCTTTTTTGCCTTTTATTCTCTTTATGTGTGACATAAAGTGAGGGTACTTTGGTATTTTTTGTGTGCCATCCCTACCCCTTGGCTTTCCTGTAAATAGAGGTGGAGAGGTGCTCTCCACACTCATCCCTTGCTCTCATACACATGCCATGCATTATCTGGCTTTCTCTCTTCCTCCCACAAAATAGTTTCGTAGAGCCGAAAGGTTGTCTGGGTTCCGGCAGGAACTAGTTCTGGACGGCGAAGCCCTGCCGGATAGCTGACACTGTATGTGTGCAACCCCGTAGAGAGGTCGTTGTTTCGATCTTTTGGCGAGGGGCTGTTCGAGGGTCCTCCCGAAGGGCTGTCCGAGTTACCGTTCGAGTTTCGAGGGTCCTCCCGAAGGGCTGTCCATGACATCGTCCGAGGGACTGTCCGACCGCCTCCCGAAGGGCTGTCTGACGAGGGAGTACATCCTCGCGGTTGGGAGGTTGTAAATCCTAGCTGCGGGGATTTGCACCGACGATCTACATCGACTCTTCTTCCGCAGCGCTATGAGTCGGTAATGATCAGATCAAACCCTGTATGCAATCTCCATGGTGGTCCTGGGCGTGCTCGCTGTACCGAAATTTTTTGTTTTCTGTCGTGTTCCCCTACAGTCCATCTGAACAAGTCTGTCCTACCTAACAAGTATTACATAGAGAGGTGGAAGCCAAAGGACAGGAAGTACATAAGACACAAGCAATTCAATATCCCGATGGAACTAACCGAGGCAAGCCGGCATTTGAGGTACACACAGCTCTCAAAAATGTTCAGTGAGATGGCGTATGATGGGGCAAGAACAAATGAGAAGTACTTGTATGTTGTGAAAGAGGGTGAGAAAAATTTTGCTGGGCTTGAAGAGATGACAAAGGCAGATGACTTGAGAGAGCTTCAGGCAAGAGGAGCTGTTGTGGAAAAAGACCCACCCAATCAAGTACAAGTACCTCACCCTGATGGTTATGACACCCTACAGGACCCGGATGTTGCTGTTTCTAAAGGTCGCCCAAGAGGTCATTTCCTAACAAGTAGGGAGAAGTTCCTTGCAAAGCAACAAAATGCATGCAGCCACTATAATAGCAAAGAACACAACATAGCTGGTTGTCATAACCTGCACATTGACAAGTCCCATTTCAAAAAGAAGAAAGCAACACCCAAAAAAACTGGAGGTTTGGAATTGTTTTTAGTTTGTTACTGTCATTTCTATGTTTTGTTTTGTTCACATTATTTTTGGACACCAAACAAATCATGTTTCGTACACTGAAAAAATACAGGTGTTGCTGGTGCGTCTGCTAAGAAACAGAATGTGGCTAAGCATCAACGGAAGAAGGGACCTACAACAGAGGTCGAAGGGGTGCTGTAGTTTCAGAATGAACTTTTTGAAGAGTGAATGGAAAAGGAAGACAGCTAGCAACAGATCAAATAGTAGGCTTTAATTGTAATACAATAATGAGTGTTTGTACTTGGATGTAGTCCTTTGAACTGTAGCTTCTTGTAAATTGCTTGTGGTGCTTGTGGTGTTTCACCTAAACTGCAATTTGCAAAACATGATTCCTTCCCCCCGCCCCCTCCGGCAGGCATCTTTGTAAAAATCCAGTGCAGATAGGAGAAGAGACACAACAGGGCAAAAAAAATATAGGTTAGGTCTTGTTGAAAATTAACATGAAAGTAGTTATTTGCTGATTCAAAATCAGTGTAGAAAAAAAAATTACCTGCGAATTAGTTCTTTCTCCATTCTTTTCTCTTTGCAAAGTAGAACGACAAAAACTGCTGCACATCTCTTGTGTCAAGCCAAAAAAATTAAAAATGTTTGGATAAAAAATGTACATAATATACAAAAGGGAAAGGCAAAGAAATGCATTAAAACACAAAACGCAAAGAAACATCATCTCTTTCCATTAGTCTCGTTGAAAATATTTCACATGAAAAAAGAAACACATTCACATCTGGTTGTTGTACCATTGATTTTTTTTCCATGACTTGTCTAGCGAAACAATGTACCAAAAAAAGAAAGAAGAATCTAAAAAAGATAAACTAACTTGTTTTGTTCTTCATCATGGTTGTCTTCCTTGAGACACAATGCCAAGCACTTTGAGCTTGGCCTCACCCCCCTGGTGTGTCATCCTTGTTCTTTATCCTATTGGCACTCACTCTTGCTTCAAGCTACTGACAAAAAAGGTGGATAGAAAAAAAATGTATGTTATGGCGTGGTCAACAGAAATAAATGAGTGGTTGTAAAAAAAGAAGAAGAAAATTGTGCTTCGGTAGTAGAAGATAAAATACCAGTTTAGCGACCGAAATTCTTGACTAGTCTTTTGCCTGAATCAATGGTGTTATGGGGGCTAAAAAGAATGTCAATAGCGAATCTGACCCTTGCGTCTGGAACATCCTTCTTAAAATGTTGCTGCAAAGGGTTTCGTGAAGCCCAATTTGGCATCCAGTTTATCACAAAAATCCCACTGGCATCTCTGTGTTTTTTGCAAAAAATATTAACAAAAAAAACATTGATGATTAAAAAAATAGTACACGTGTATTTGTGTTCCCATGTATGAGCTTCTTTTACCTTCCAACTTGCTTTGGCATGTTTGGGTAATCTACACCAAAATTCCTGAAACCCATTCTTCTCAGATTAGACTCATCCCATGTTGTGATAAAATTATTTATCTGGAAATAATGGAAAAGGAAAAATGTTTAGGAACGCAACAATGGCTGGGATGTTGCATCCCCAGAATAAATTAACAAAAAGAAAAGTAAAAGAAAGGTTTGAAAACGGTGTTTTAACCATCAAATCCTTGATCTCCATGTGGAATGATGACTCCCTTCCATAAACTGAATCTTGGAAGACGAATTTTCTTGCAAGAATATCAACAACGAACAAGAACCAGTGCTCACCATGTACTGATGAAAAGAACAGCTGCATTTTTTGGATAGATATTATGAGGTGAAAAAACAATGACAAGAAAAAAATAAAGAAAAAAAATTAGAAGTTTGGTGGAATGGACCGTACACGGTCACTTTCATGTAGAGGCAATGCTTTCCCTGCTCCATTAAAGCGTATGAGTGCTCTCCTCCTCATTGACCTCGTAGCTTCTTCGGTACCCCACTTCTCAAGGAAATAATCCTGTTTTGTGGAAAAAAACAAATTCAGTTGTTAAGCTTCCACACAAGGAGTGCAGTATTTGTTCTGTAACAAAAAAAGTGGTGGGTTGAAAAAAATGTTGTGTTATGTTTGAACTGAAAATTCTTTGTACTTACACCAAGTGTAGTGAAAAAGTAGTACTTCTTTGATTGCCTTGGATGGTTTTCCCGAAACAACATCCGACAGAAAACGTTGAAAACATATGCTTCCACATGACCATTGGTGTCAAACGAATCACCAACCTGTCCGAGGGAAAGGCTTGTTTTATCAATCAACACAACCCATGAGCTGCAGGGAGGAGAGAATCATGATTGTTAAAAATGAAGGCAGACAAAAGATCAAAAACAAAATTCATGCAAAAAAAGCAGAAAAGAAAAAAGAAAAAATGGAAAAAGATAGTACAGAAATACCTTCTGTGAGGTTCAATTTTGCTAAGTGTCACTATGCTTCTCTGTAGCTCCTTCTCATGTGGCATAAGACGTCCTCTGTCATTGTTATCGTATGGTGAACATAGAAACTTGCTTGGGTAGATTATCCTTTTGGGAGGCATATTCTCTTTACCCCTTGAGGAACTGCCCAATGTTAGCTTCATGTTGTATAAGTTGTCTGCCGTGTTTACCATATTAGAGCATGAACCATTGAATGATCTCTCCCCCAAAAATTGAACATCTGGAGACAACTGTAACATATGTAGGGCACAAAGAAAATTTGTGGTTATTTTGTGCCACATTAAAGAAAAAAAGCTTGGAAAGAAGCTTGTTTCAACAAATTTACCTGTAGCTCGTCGCTGACAGGGATTGGTTGGTCTTCAGTGCCTTCTTGTTCATGTTCTTCGTTGAACTCTTCTGAAAATAACCTCTTGCCAAAATTGGTGTTGTTGAGTAACTCTGCAAATTGACCCAAAAATTTTTGAAAGGACATGTTGAGTAACTCAGCAAAAAAAGACAGAAAAAACAGTTGTGAACAACATAGACACTACATTTTAATGCCCAGGTTTTACCAAAAAAATTAAGAAAAAAGGAAAAATAACTTAAGCAAGAGAGTAAAAAAAATTAACAAAATGCAAATAAAAAAAGTGAGGATACCTTCTTGTGCTTGTGTGACGAGCCTTCAGCGTTCTCATCATTCAATGCCCTCATTGGGGAGTAGCATGTCCTTGGTCTATCCCAAGTGGTTGACATGTGTGCAACAGGAGAAGTCTAAAATTGCATTTTGAAGTCATCAAAAACAGAAAAAAAAAATAAGTTTGTTTTTGGTATCAAATGGATACGTGCTTACGAACAAACAACAAAGCAAAGAGAAAAAAACAAAACAAAAAACATATACCAAGTCAATGATGTCGTCCTTTTCTTTAAGCCCAGGAAGGAACTCTCTGTACTTGCATGACATGGGCTCTCTCTCTGCACAATGTATAGAGAAATCTCCTTGCGCTGTTTGCTCGTCCTAGAAAAAACAGACAGAGAACAAAAAACTGTTAGATATGTGCTATACAAAATGTAAGGTGTATTTGGGAGACTTGTGCATCTGAAAAAAAGATGGCACCTGTGAGGTATATCCTTTTAGTCCCTCCTTGCTTGTATTCCATGGTGATTTTCTCTTTGCTTCCTGCAATGTAAAACTTTCACTTGGTGAATATTTGTAGCACCCAACAAAAGTATTGTGTAAAAATGACAACTGAAACAAAAATGAAAAACATGAATGACTACGGAAAACACATTACCTCTATCTGGGCATTGTATGCTTCCGAGTCCATATATAAAGGATGCCACAATTCTGGCTCTGTTTTTCATTCCCACATTCATCATGGTCTACAAGAATCCTGTAGCTAGGTGTCATATCATCGGCAAAAAAATACTTTAGCCTTGCAATGTCCAATGGGTGCAAAATTTCCTGGAAGTCTTTCACTTGTTTATGCTTGTCATCTATCCCGCGTCATGTAAAAAAAAGAAAACAAAAACAAACAAAATAATGAGAAATTGTTGGATACCAATGAGATGAAAAATACTGTTATTATATCTACTGAAAAAAGAAACAGAACAGTGTTGACAATACTATTTGATATTGGTAGGTTAATATCTATATCAATATCCATGTGGTTCTTCTGATCTCTGCCTGGATTCAGATTGATTTCATCTGACAAAAAAGAAAAATAAAAAAAATGAAACAAGCATGTGAGAATTTAAAAATAATGATGTTGACGAGGGAGTTTGTCGGAAGGCAAGGCTGTGAAGGTTTTTGGTTGAAAAAACCTTTTTTCTTGTTGTCTTGATGTTGCACACATTCGACTACCACTGCTTGCTTCTCCTTTGGTTGGTACATGGGTTTGGGGTCGAGAAGATGCTATGTTTAAAGAATAAGAAGCTTGAATTAGCTCTATAAGAAAAAAAACAGTTGAAAGCCTGAGAATGATGGCGCTAAGAGAAGCTGACAGAAATTCCTTGGGGGTGTACCTGAGTTTGATTATTGTTGACAGCGTTATGTTGGAACCCTGAGAATGATTCTCAGACATGTGTGCTGGGTTCCTCCTTTGAATTGATGCCTTGCTCCGTGCTTTCTAGTGCTTTTGCCAGTCTAGCTGTTAACAACATGTAGTTCAAGCTGGTGCTCTTCTCTGGTCCTTGATTGTTAGTAGAACAAACATTCCCATTGCACTCGGGGATCTTGGTATGTGCGTCCAGCATATTGATGTCTGTATTGTGGGTGGAAGTGCCACTGTTCTGCATGGTTTGCTCCTGCCCCGGGAAAAAAAAGTTGGAGATGTCATTATCAGAGTTATATATAGGGCGGTAAAAAAACAGAAGAATGTAAGGCAAAAATTAAAATAAAAACACAAGAAAAATAGGGGGAAAACATGTGATGTAACCTTGTGGACTTCTGGTTGCATTGCAGGTGGTGTTTGTATAGCTGTCCATACTTTACCAATTCCAGAAATTACTTCCTGCCAAGTTAATTTAAAGAAAATGCATGTTAAATGACAAAAAAAATTAAAAATGAAATAAGCATCCAAAGCTTGTTCTTAGGAAATAAACCATTTTAGCTTGTTCTCCATGCTCGTTTTTTTGAACATTGCATGGGACTGTTTGCAATGTTTCTAGGCTCGTTTTAGCGACTCTTTGTACAACAACTTTAGATGTGCTTTCCTGTGAAGGTTGGTGATAAAAATAGTCATTATTTGACAAATAAAAAATGGAGTAAAAAACGGTCACATACAAAAAAAGGGATTGGAAAAACTAATTAAAAATTCAAAAAAAAAACCTTTATTTTATCATGCAATATTGTGTCCTGAGGTGTTGAATTTGTTGACTATTGGGTACTTGTTTTCATTCTCTTCTTCCTGCCTCTTCGAACTGCCATGAATATAGGGGAAAGTGTCAACAAAGAATACAACATGAATTATGACCCAAAAAAAAGAATGACAAAGAAAACACATGGATCGTTTCAATGAATAAAAAATGATGTAAATAACACACCACTGTAAATTTCCATCCCATCAGAATCAACTCTAATAGTGCTGCCAGAACCATTTCCTTCGTCGGATGGCATATACAAGTGCTCACTTGACTCTAACTTATCTATATCTTGAAAACCCTTAAAAGAAGAAGATACAATGTTCAAAGTGTCAAGCAACACTTGTTTTGCTATGACACATGTGCTCAGGTTTTGATCCTTCATACAGTCCTGGAATTTGAGGAATATATCTTCCTTGACTTGACAAACAGAAAGAGATAGCACAAGTAAGTCAGAGAAAAAAGAGAGTAAAAAAATAGCTAGATTTGATTGTGGAAGTTGCTGTCTCAGATAAGTTTGTTGTATTTTGCCTTATCTGAAGAAGAGTTGCCCATGACCCTTTGTATAGCTTTTCTGATGTTTGAGTTCTTAGCGGTGCCTGCCCATCCACTGTCTTTCTCTGCATAACAAGTTTCACCCTCATCTTTGATCTGAGAAAAAAGAAAACAATATAGAAAAGAAGATAAACAAAAGAAACAAAAAAAAGATGTTAGTGAAGAGGAAAGAAATAAATTACAGGAAAGTCATAGTGGAGTATGATATTTACTTGTAGAGCTCCATATAGTCCATCTTTCCCGATAAGCATATCACTGAAATGCTTTATGGTTTGTCCTTTCCAGAAACAAATTCTTGGCATTGCTGAAGGGATTGATATTGATCCAAAGTTGTTGAAGTCTAGATAGAGAACCTGCAACAAACAAACAAACAAAAGACTATGAAAAAACTTGTACATGTTTGATAACAAGACAGCGCTCCTAATTAATAAGTTAGCAAAAAAATAATCTATAACAAACAACGACATACTGCTAGCTGATATATGCAGCCTCCCAAAGTCGTTGGTATCCGTTTCTGCTTCAACTTGTCTGTTTGATACTTCTTGACATGACACATATTCCAGGTATGGATAAACAAGCACCAGTCGAGATCTTTTGCCTTTGACACGTCAACAAGTGCACTGTAACACTCCCAGTGGTAAACTACAGCAACCTCACCCTAATGTGCCATGTCATCATGTGTTACTAAGCCAAATGACCACTTGATAAAAATCAAAGGCAAATTCAAATTCAAATTGCAAGTGAAAACAAAAGTTGTTCAAACCTGCAAACTAAATAGCTCATGATTTAGGAAATATTCCATAGGTAATTGTTTTGAGGAAAACAATATCACCCAAAGGCCCTAGGTGACTCTACCGTCATGAAAACAGTAACAAAACAGCCCCATTTAAATCATTTCTAATTAATCCAAATTAAAGTGAAATCTAATAAACCTCAAACTTTTTGTGGCAGTGCAGAATATTGCACAGTATTTAACTTGGCAAGTTCCACATTTTACTAAAGTCATTTGATAACAAAAATTAATACAAAACAGGAGCTAAAGGAATAGACAGAAAAGAATAAAGCAAAAAGGCACTACTGTGCACTTGTAGCCCAAATGAACAGTGCGAGGCCCAGCCCATCAAAAGCCTTCTCCCTCCTCAGAACAGAGGAGGAGGCAGTGGTTGTGCGTGTCGGCCATCCACGCCGCCCTGGCCGCTGCTATCGCCGTGTCGTGCATCCGGCAAACCCCCGTGATGAATAAGAAGGCCCCTGACAGCATTGATGAACCCTAGCCCCTGAAATGCCCCTCTCCCACTGGCGTTTCTCCTCTGAACCTCGTGCCCGAGCCGCCGTCGCCGTCCACACGGCCACTGACCTCGCCGGCGCCTGAAAAGATATCCAGGAGCTGCGCGGTGGACGTCTCATTCGACTAGGCCCGCTGGTTCATGCGGGGAGCCACCGTACGCTCGGGATCGAACCGGTCTTCCGCCACGGCCGTCGTCTCTCATCGTCGAGCTCATCGCAACCGGTCGTCCCCACGTCACCAAACCATGTCTATGAGCTGCGTGGTGAGCTCCTCGACCGATTCCCCTCGTTTGCCCTTTCGATTTGTGCCGTTTGCCGCCGCTCCCGTGCTCGTACGCGGTCGCCATGGCCGGAGTCCGAGCTCCTTCTGTTGCTACTGCTCTGCTATTTGCTGCCGCTGCTGTTAGCTGCTACTGCTCTTGAACCGCTGCTCCTTTGCCATTGCTACTCTGGCTGTCGCACTGCTCTGCTGCTGCCCGCTGCTTAGCTGTTGCTCACTGCGCTACTGCTCTGCTGCGCCTGCGCTGCTCCTGCTGCCATTAGCTGCTACTTGCTGCTGCGCTTGGCTGCCGCTGCTGATGTCCGCCGCTGCGGCAACTCGCCGCCGCCGCTGCTCCGGCGCTGGCCTCGGCTATGGCTGTGGCCAGGGCCAAGCGTGTGTGTGTGCCGTGTGTGTGTGTGAGTGTGTGGGCTCTGTGTGTGTGTGCCGTGTGTGTGTGTGTGTGTGTGTGTGTGTGTGTGTGTGTGTGCTCTGTGTGTGCGTACATGTGTGTTAGGGCCGGCCCTGTTAGTGCTAGTTTAGGTTAGCTAATGAGGTTAGTAGTTAATTAGTAGTCTATGTATAGATGACATGTGGACCCCTATGTTAATTTAACTTCCCCCATTTTAATTTAACCATCAATTAATCTATGTGCCAATGACATGTGGTCCACACCTACCCCTTTTGACTAGTCAAATTGACTTGGTCAATTCGGATTTAATTAAACACAAAATTTTCAGAAATTCCAGGAAGTCGATAAAATTTTAAAAAATCATATTAAATAAATCGTAACTCGGATGAAAATAATTTATATATGAAAAATGATCAGAAAAATGAGACGAATCCGAATACGTCATCCACATACATGACCAACCTCTCTAACATGATGAACATGGAACCTTTTCCTCCAAATCAATACCGAAGAAAGTTCCTGGAGCTGGGAAAATATTCCCGGATATTTTCCTGCTCCGTCGGAAATACTTAGTAATGCAATAGAGCCCCTCTAGCATAATGTTTTGCCATGTGTTGCATCTATGCTACATTTGTGTGTGTTATATTTATTGTTTCTTCCCCCTCTTCTTCTCCGATAGACCCTGCGACCACTGCCGGAGCCCCTGTGATCGACTACATCACCGACGATCCTTCCTCCCTGTCAGCAGAGCTTCCAGGCAAGCAACCCCCCCCCCCCTTGATCATACCTATATCACCCATTCTTTCCCTCTCATGCTTGCATTAGATTTTGCAACTGTATTCGATAGCTCCTATTCTGATGAATAGCCTGCTTTTGTAACCTGCTATTGTTACTGTACCTGTATATCCTATATGCTTAGTATAGGTTGGTTAGTGATCCATCAGTGGCCCCGCACCCTTGTCCGTGTTGCTAGCTAGATTATCGGGTCGTGATCCCCCTTGGGCGAGGATCGCGGGAATGATTACACTATTATGTTACTATGTTGTTACGGGGGCTGAAGGGCAGGTGGAACCATACAGTAAGAGATGGACCTGAGTCCCGACAGCTCCTTACCAAAGTCGGGTTAGCTCCAAGAGCACCCGCGAGTGAATACAAAACTCGGGTTGGCCCGGAGAGCGCCCGCGAGTGAAATTGTGGCGGAACGACAGGGCAGGTGGAGACCACCTAGGAGAGAGGTGGGCCTGGTCCCTGGTCGTTGGACCGCGGGTTACCAAGTCGGTGCGACAGGGAGTCGGAGGTGAGCCTTGAGCCCTGTTCGTATTCGCGAGTTACTAATAACACGCTTAACTGATTTGGGTATTTGATCTGAGATGGCCACTAGCCTATAGGCACTACCACCACGTGGGATAATAGTTTAATGGGGCCCTCTGCACCGTATGTATCAGCCGAAAGCTCTGTCAGACGTCCAATTCAGCATTGTGGCATGGTTGGATCATGCCATCCAGGAGAGAGGTGGCGCTGGTATCCACCCTGCTCACAACGACCCAGAGTGCAAAGGGCGATGGGCCCAAGACCCCTGACCGCTTAGGATGTAGACCGGCGGGGACCTCTCTGCGGAGCCTAGGTAGGACTACGTCGTGTCAATCAGCCGAGGCCGGGCATGACCGAGAAAAGTGTGTCCGGCCAGAGTTAATCGAGCGTGTTGGGTAACAGTAGTGCACCCCTGCAGGGAAGTTATCTATTCGAATAGCCGTGACCACAATAACAGGACGCTCAGTGTTGTATCCCGATCTACTACAACTTGAACTAGATACATGTTACTTTAATTAATATGTTAGCTCCGGGATCGCTTTCTCGCAGGAAGTCGGGGAAGGATCCCTGGGCATTGCTAATAACACTAATTACTTTATGTTATGCTACTAATCTGCACTCTTCTAATGCTGCAAGACGCTGCAAGATGCTAGTCTTCGATAGGCTAGGCCTTCCCCTCTATTCTGGCAATTCTGTAGTCCAGTCCACAGATACAGCCCTTTCCCTTTGATACCGATGCATACTTAGCATAGTTCTGATGTAAGTCTTGCGAGTAATTTGGATGAGTACTCATGGTTGCTTTGCTACCTCTTTTTCCCCATACCCGATTGCTGCGACCAGATGACGGAGCCCCGGAGCCGGCTGATCCTGTCGACGACTTCTACTACCTCGACGGAGCCTACTACTACGTGACGACCAGGAGTACTTTCGGAGGCTCCCAGGCAGGAGGCCTGCGCCTTTTCGATCTAGCTGTCATTGTTTTGCTCAGCCTTCTTAAGGCAAACTTGTCTAACTATGTCTGTACTCAAATACTGATGCTTCCGCTGACTCTTGTGTAACTCGAGCTTGTGTATTCGAGCCCTCGAGGGCCCTGGCTTGTAATATAAAGCTTGTATTATTTTATTTTGTGTCTAGAGTTGTGTTGTGATATCTTCCCGTGAGTCTCTGGGATTGATCGTGTGCATTTGCGTGTATGGTTAGTGCATGGTCGGGTCGGGGGCGCCACAAGTTGGTATCAGAGCCAACTGCATGTAGGAAGCCCCTTTCCATCTCCTTGGCCGAAGTTGAGTCTAGTCTTTGAAAAACTGTTTTACTAACCTTGCTGTGTAGCTTATGGGCCCACATCGCAAATGGATGGGATTAGGATCTTTTATTCCGCATCTTTACTTTGGGTTCTGCTTTCTCTTCTCTTCGGGTTAAAGATTTTGCTAACTCTAACTCTAGGATCTCGTAACTACTTCCTCCCGGAGAGTCCCTCATTCCAGATGATCGCTTGGTTCACCAGAAGATTCTAAAGATACTCTTCGATGTTTTCCCGAGACCCTAGTGTCCACCGCCTTTGCAATTCCCTACCACCGATAAATCCTTATGGATAACTACCCGATCTTGTCGTTCATACATTCATTCCAAGTTGCTCTTGTCATTACAAGATGCCTTGAAATACTCTTCGACTTTTCGAGGATCCTACATGTCCTGCTGCTGTTGAAATTCCTTGTCGCTTACTTACACTTGTGGTTAATTCCATGTGTTCGACAATCTTCGTTAAAATGTCTGTGATTGTCATTCTGATCCTATTGATTCATCATGTGTGTGAATGCACGTAGTCATCAGTTGATCCTTAAAATTTATCTTTCCGGCTCAGACGTCATTCCGGACATGAGCTGGTTCTCGGCCAATCAATTTGCGGTTGATTGTGCCCCTAAGTCTATTTAACTTATCCATCCTTGATCAGATCGTCTACTTCTGATCCCCCGATTTGGAAATCATAATTCCTTTGTATTTAAGCTTCAAATTATTCAGATGTTTCTATAATTTGATGCCTTGACATTCTTCCTTCTTCTGGTTGAGTACCGATACTCACATCAGCTCCGTTGTGGATCGTCAAATCCTTTGACGGATTGATATCCGACAGTGTCCCTCATATTCAATAACCTTGTGGGATCTTCCCTTGAAACATAATGCCTTTGGTAAATTGTATCCTCTGCTTCTGTCAACCATGCTCTGCTTTCGAGCTTGTGTTATTTACTCCTGAAGTATGAGGTATATGTTCCTAAGATGCCCCGACGGGTTGAACCTATGCCTTCCCTAATCAGAGTGAACCCGAAAACTTTTATGGGTTATACTATACTGGCATTTCATCAGATAATTTTCAACACTACAACTTCTTCAAAAACAAGAAGTGAATGAAAGGTTATGCATTGAAGAAGTGGGAGTCGACCTTGAACCTTTGTGTTCATGCCCATGGACATGATGTAGACCTTATCATGGAAGCTTCTTCGTCATATCGTTTTGCCTTGAACAACAAAATTGATTCTGAGTTTGTATCATATCCGTGGTCCCAGTGACCTTCTGCTTCATCACATCTTCGTTTTGATCATGTCACCTTGCTGTTATCTCCTCATCTAGCCCCTCGATAATTCGTGTCGTCATCGGCAACATCCTTGCCTTCCTTCTAACACAGACTGGGTCAAGTTCTGGTTATACCTTGCATTTCTTGTTATTCTTGGAATTGTTCCTTGTGCATTTCTTGTGATCTTCAAATTCAATCTTTACTTGAAACACCATATCATTGCTACCCCGAAGCATGACTGTGGTACTCCGAATATCAACAAGAACATTGGAAGTGTAATGCTAAATGTTTCCTGATCAATTATCCAAACACCGTTGTATGGGTAAACATCATGATTCTCCTTGCCCCTTTATCTAAATGGTTATGTAATTGCTACCCTGTCATAAATATCATGCCCTGCACGTTCTTGGGAAAGATATACCCCTAACACTTGTGAATAAACACATTTTCCTTTCCATTGGTCTGTTTAACCTTTCTTGTAATTTTCATGATCTAAGCAGTAACAATTCCCTGCTTATGTAAACACCTCGGTGTACAACTCTCTTAGTAAGACCCTGTTGCTATTGTTGATGACATTCCGGTAACCGTCTGTGGACGAGAACTTTGCCTATTGGTCCGCCTCGTTTTAACGAGCAGGAAAATGGTTCTCTTCGTTCCCCGCCCATGGTACCGACGTGTTGCCGACATAGCTGACAGACTTTCCTCTGACACGTCTTGTTATCGTGACCACGCAAGATGTCACCGCCCTTCCTACTCTTAATCCACACTCACTGCAATTCCACAGGATCGAAACCTGACTCTCCTATACAACCATGATTCCGAAGTATCCTTTGCACATGGCTTCGTATGTTATCACGAGCCACATTCCTAGAGATGATCTATTCTAGTATCAGATGCAACATTATTCTCCGTTACTCTGAACCCCTTTCACACTCTGTTCCAAGCACCGGACGATTGCCTGCCCGCTTGAAATTTCTTATTGTACCTTCTTACTTTGCTCTCGATGTTATTCTTGGGTTGCAACCCGAGAGATGACTTTGTACCCCGATCGCTGATATATCCATTCGTTAACCAACCTGGTAGAGATCCGTTCTTCCAGAGTTTCCCTCCAGACTTTCTCGTAGGTACGATAAAGATACCGAAGGAAGGACAACAACTTCATCGCGAAGCAATGATGTAGAGGAATGAAGACACCAAACCCGATGGATCGACCTCTTTAGGAAGAGCAACCAAGACCGAGAAGATTCGTTAGAATTTCGTAACCAAGCCTTTCCCCTTACTCTACCTCTTAAATCTCGGGACAAGATTTCTTTCAGTGGAGGAGATTTGTAACACCCCCAGTGGTAAACTACAGTAACCTCACCCTAATGTGCCATGTCATCATGTTTTACTAAGCCAAATGACCACTTGATAAAAATCAAAGGCAAATTTAAATTCAAATTGCAAGTGAAAACAAAAGTTGTTCAAACCTGCAAACTAAATAGCTCATGATTTAGGAAATATTCCATAGGTAATTGTTTTGAGGAAAACAATATCACCCAAAGGCCCTAGGTGACTCTACCGTCATGAAAACAGTAACAAAACAGTCCCATTTAAATCATTTTTAATTAATTCAAATTAAAGTGAAATCTAATAAACCTCAAACTTTTTGTGGCAGTGCAGAATATTGCACAGTATTTAACTTGGCAAGTTCCACATTTTACTAAAGTCATTTGATAACAAAAATTAATACAAAACAGGAGCTAAAGGAATAGACAGAAAAGAATAAAGCAAAAAGGCACTACTGTGCACTTGTAGCCCAAATGAACAGTGCAAGGCCCAGCACATCAAAAGCCTTCTCCCTCCTCAGAACAGAGGGGGAGGCAGTGGCTGTGCGTGTCGGCCATCCACGCCGCCCTGGCCGCTGCTGTCGCCGTGTCATGCATCCGGCGAACCCCCGTGATGGATAGGAAGGCCCCCGACAGTGTTACGAACCCTAGCCCCTGAAATCCCCCTCTCCCACTGGCATTTCTCCTCTAAACCTCGTGCCCGAGCCGCTGTCGCCGTCCACGCGGCCACTGACCTCGCCGGCGCCTGAAAAGATATCCAGGAGCTATGCGGTGGACGTCTCCTTCGACTAGGCCCGCTGGTTCGTGCGGGGAGCCACTGTACGCTCGGGGTCGAGCCGGTCTTCCGCCATGGCCGTCGTCTCTCGTCGTCGAGCTCGTCGCAACCGGTCGTCCCCGCGCCACCAAACCATGTCTACGAGCTGCGTGGTGAGCTCCTCAACCGATTCCCCTCGTTTGCCCTTTCGATTTGTGCCATTTGCCGCCGCTCCCCTGCTCGCACGCGGTCGCCATGGTCGGAGTCCGAGCTCCTTCTGTTGCTACTGCTCTGCTATTTGTTGCCGCTGTTGTTAGCTGCTGCTGCTCTTGTACCACTGCTCCTTTGTCGTTGCTGCTCTGGCTGCCGCGCTGCTCTGCTGTTGCCCGCTGCTTAGCTGCTGCTCGCTGCGCTGCTGCTCTGCTGCTCACTGCTCTGCTGTGCCTGCGCTGCTCCTGCTGCCGTTAGCTATTGCTCTTAGCTACTACTTGCTACTGCGCCTGGCTGCCACCGCTGCCGCAACTCGCCGCCACTGCTGCTCCGACGCTGGCCTCGGCTATGGCTGTGGCCAGGGCCGAGCGTGTGTGTGTGCCGTGTGTGTGTGTGTGTGTTAGTGTGTGTGCTCTGTGTGTGTGTGTGCTGTGTGTGTGTGTGTGTGCTCTGTGTGTGCGTACGTGTGTGTTAGGGCCGGCCCTGTTAGTGCTAGTTTATGTTAGTTAATTAGGTTAGTAGCTAATTAGTAGTCTATGTATAGATGACATGTGGACCCCTATGTTAATTTAACTTCCCCCAGTTTAATTTAACCATCAATTAATTTATGTGCCAATGACATGTGGTCCACACCTACCCCTTTTGACTAATCAAATTGACTTGGTCAATTCGGATTTAATTAACTACAAAATTTTCAGAAATTCCAGGAAGTCGATAAAATTTTAAAAAAATCATATTAAATAAACCGTAACTCGGATGAAAATAATTTATATATAAAAATGATCAGAAAAATGAGACGAATCCAAATACGTCATCCACATACATGACCAACCTCTCTAACACGATGAACATGGAACCTTTTCCTCCAAATCAATACCGAAGAAAGTGCCTGGAGCTGGGAAAATATTCCCGGATATTTTTCCTGCTCCGTCGAAAATACTTAGTAATGCAATAGAGCCCCTCTAGCATAATGTTTTGTCATGTGTTGCATCTGTGCTGCATTTGTGTGCGTTATATTTATTGTTTCTTCCCCCTCTTCTTCTCCGATAGACCCTGTGACCGCTGCCGGAGCCCCTGTGATTGACTACATCACCGACGATCCTTCCTCCTTGTCATCAGAGCTTCCAGGCAAGCAAACCCCCCCCCCCTTGATCATACCTATATCACCCATTCTTTCCCTCTCATGCTTGCATTAGATTTTCCTACTGTATTCGATAGCTCCTATTCTGATGCGTAGCCTGCTTTTGTAACCGGCTATTGTTACTGTACCTGTATATCCTATATGCTTAGTATAGGTTGGTTAGTGATCCATCAGTGGCCCCGCACCCTTGTCCGTGTTGCTAGCTAGATTATCGGGCCGTGATCCCCTTTGGGCGAGGATCGTGGGAATGATTACACTATTATGTTACTATGTTGTTACGGGGGCTGAAGGGCAGGTGGTACCATACAGTAAGAGATGGACCTGAGTCCCGACAGCTCCTTACCAAAGTCGGGTCGGCTCCAAGAGCACCCGCGAGTGAATACAAAAGTCGAGTTGGCCCGGAGAGCGCCCGCGAGTGAAATTGTGGCGGAACGACAGCGCAGGTGGAGACCACCTAGGAGAGAGGTGGGCCTGGTCCCTGGTCGTTGGACCGCGGGTTACCAAGTCAGTGCGACAGGGAGTCGGAGGTGAGCCTTGAGCCCTGTACATGTCCGCGAGTTACTAATAACACGCTTAACGGATTTGGGTATTTGATCTGAGATGGCCACTGGCCTATACGCACTACCACCACGTGGGATAACGGTTTAATGGGGCCCTCTGCACCGTATGTATCAGCCGAAAGCTCTGTCAGACGTCTAGTTCAGCATTGTGGCACGGTCGGATCGTGCCATCCAGGAGAGAGGTGGCGCTGGTATCCACCCTGCTCACAACGACCCGGAGTTCAAAGGGCGATGGGCCCAAGACCCTTGAGCGCTTAGGATGTAGACCGGCGGGGACCTCTCTGCGGAGCCTAGGTAGGACTATGTCGTGTCAATCAGTCGAGGCCGGGCATGACCGAGAAAAGTGTGTCCGGCCAGAGTTAATCGAGCGTGTTGGGTAACAGTAGTGCACCCCTGCAGGGAAGTTATCTATTCGAATAGCCGTGTCCACGGTAACAGGACGCTCAGTGTTGTATCCCGATCTACTACAACTTGAACTGGATACATGTTACTTTAATTAATATGTTAGCTCTGGGATCGCTTTCTCGCAGGGAGTCGAGGAAGGATCCCTGGGCATTGCTAATAACACTAATTACTTTATGTTATGCTACTAATCTGCACTCTTCTAATGCTGCAAGATGCTGCAAGATGCTAGTCTTCGATAGGCTAGGCCTTCCCCTCTATTCTGGCAATTCTGCAGTCCAGTCCACAAATACAGCCCTTTCCCTTTGATACCGATGCATACTTAGCATAGTTCTGATGTAGGTCTTGCAAGTACTTTGGATGAGTACTCACGGTTGCTTTGCTACCTCTTTTTCCCCATACCCGATTGCTGCGACCAGATGACGGAGCCCCGGAGCCAGCTGATCCCGTCGACGACTTCTACTACCCCGACGGAGCCTACTACTACGTGACGACCAGGAGTAGTTTTGGAGGCTCCTAGGCAGGAGGCCTGCACCTTTTCGATCTAGTTGTCGTTGTTTTGCTCAGCCTTCTTAAGGCAAACTTGTCTAACTATGTCTGTACTCAGATACTGATGCTTCCGCTGACTCTTGTGTAACTCGAGCTTATGTATTCGAGCCCTCGAGGGCCCTGGCTTGTAATATAATGCTTGTATTATTTTATTTTGTGTCTAGAGTTGTGTTGTGATATCTTCCCATGAGTCCCTGGGCTTGATCGTGCGCATTTGCGTGTATGGTTAGTGCATGGTCGGGTTGGGGGCGCCACATGCTCCCAGATATTTTGTACTAGGCTTGGTGTTGGACGTGGGACAGTGGAAAGTTGCCAGTGCCACAATCAAGAAATAGCGAAGAAAATCATTGTCAGACAGGTCTTCGTTCATTAGCTTGTTCCTGAAGAAACTTATTGATGGAAGTTTAGTTAGCCCAAACACTGAGAGAAACTCCACTTTCGCAGCCTCCTCATCCAACATTCTTATTTTTGTGCTCCCCGCCGGTATACCGAGCACCAACAATACAGCTTCAGGGTTCAGTGGAATTGATTTCCCTCTGAGCACAATTGATTCATCTTTTGTGGATATGTTGTCAGTGACCCACTACGCGAATGGCCTTGGAACATAACAATCATCAAGCTCAAGCAGGAATCCAAAGCCACTGTCCCTCACAAGCTCCATCCTGTGATTATTTCTGCATACAACATGCACTATCTTCACAAAATATCCAATGCTAAACCTGCTGTATGCAGTTGCTTTTTCTTTGTTCATCTGCCCTTTGGCTTTTCCTCCCTAAGCCCTTGACCTCTGGTAATAAATCGAAGAGCAAACACATAAAAAGGAGGAAAAGTATTAAAAAGTTTGCATTCTCTAGAAAGTTTTTGCACATGGTTCAGAAAATGTTAAAGAAAAAAATTGGCACCAAATCACAAAAATTACCTTGTTCCTTTGCTCCTTCAGAACACTCCTCTCCTGGTTCCTCTATTGTCTCTTTTGCAACTGTACAATCATAAAAAAATTGTCAGGCAAAAAATGCATTTTAGGAAAAACATACAAGGGAAACAACAAAAACAAAACGGAGTATGGTTGAAGTTGAGAATATGAATACCATTGTCCTAAGACCATCAAACAGCATGGCGTCTGATGCATCTGTTTCTATTAAATCAACTTTAGAATGCTCAGCTTCTGACAAATTTTCCTCACATGTTTGCTCCTAGTCTTCATTCATGTTGTCATTTCCTGAGTTGTGTTGGTGACCATTGTTGTTGAACTCCATAAGATTTTTAGAATTTGTTTCTTTGCTTACAAACTGTTGGTAAAAGAAACAGAAGAGACAATAAGAAAAGTTGAGATGGAAACCTCTAGTAATGATGATGCAAGTGAGATCCTAAATTAAACATGAACACCAAACAAAAATCAGACAAGAAACTCTAAACTTACATATCAGAAATGTGCACACCATCTGAAGAAAAACACTGTAAACTCTGAAACTTACAGCCTGAATGTGAACACTGTTACATTTATTTAAAACTTTCATCTCATGAAAAAACACACAAAAAAATGAACCCTCAGAGCGTTGCCCCCCCCCCCCCCCCCTTATAAATTTCATCAACTTTGCATTGAACGTCACGAACACAAAGAAGAACAGTCATAGTCAGAACAAAGTTTGACTGCACAAAAATGTAGACGATTTGATATGTTAAGTCAGATGGAAAAACATGGCTGATTTCATGTCTGCTTGCTCCCATGTCTGCTTGTTCTGACTATGATGTTAATTCTCTACATGGGATCAAGCAAATTAAAAAACATGGATAAATCAGTCAAAAAAGTCTTTACATGGGATCAACCACAAGGATATTAGAAATGATACAACAAAACAAAACAAAAATTCAGTACTAAAAAATGGTCTTGAAAAAAATGAAAGTAGTTATGTGTATCAGAAAGCAAAAAACTAAAAAGGACTGGTAGAACCAAAAAAGCAACACAAATGCATATCCTTAGGGTTAATGACAAAACATGGCTCTGCATTTTTTTGTATGGTCTACAAGTTCTGTCGGATTAAAACACATTGCAAACAGGAAACTGTCGACTGCATAAAAATGAGACGTACTAAAATCTTTGTCTTACAATGCAACATTTTGCCTTGGCCTCTACTGGCTTTTCTTGTTGGCTCATCACCAACCAGCAAATATCTTACCCCCTCGCTTTGAAAACCAGTACAGGGAACATCCTGAATCTCACAAAATCTGAATCTCTGAACTTACATAACAAAAATGTTTAGCATGGGTCTAAGAAATGAACACTCTAAAATATTAAAACTTATAGCCTCCAAAATGAGAAAAGAGGAACTTAAACTACAGTGTTAAACTCTAATAGCTTACACATCAAGGATCATAAACTCATCTGCTATCAACTGAAAACTCTCCGCACCTCCACACTGTTTAGAAAACAAACATAGGGGAGCAACTAGCACAACATCAGACTGAAGTCATCAGTTTAGAACCCCTAGCCTGCATACAACTACCATCCTATATAGTATGTTCGTTGCTGCCTGCAGGCAAAACAATAGCAAACAACAGAGACGTATATGGCTGCTGCCATTCCTTGGCGAGGCTCGATGGCTACCGCTCCCCCATACCCTACCCTGCACCCTAAACAACCACCTTACGAACAACGTATAGGCACCAATTAACACATGAACCGAGATCGATCAAGCAATTTGCTCCTGACGCTTCTTCAAAAACACACACGACTGCGCTGCGTCCTTCCACGGGTGACGAAATTGACATGGGGCAAAATTACAGTACGAAGCCGACCGAAAGGGGGAAGGAGGCTCGGGAGGAAGCTTATTACCTTCACCGGTGCCTCCGGCGTGCAAAACTCGGGGACGGTGCCCATGGCGGGGGGTTCGTCCACCGGGGATTGCTCGGTGGAGCTGCCGATGCTGTGGGGCTCGTCAGCCCCGCAGGGGTGGACCGTCGGCGCAACCATCGTGGGAACGGCGGTCGCGGAGACTTCATACACGGCGCCGTTGCCACGGATCTCATCGGCAGCGATGTCGTACGCCATCATCTTCGAGCTTCTCGCCCCCGTCTCTGCCCCCTTCTATCTCCCACCGTTTCAAACAGTGCGGGCGAAAAAGCAGAGCCGCACAAAAATAACAGTGGGGAGTGGATATTTGTGTGGGGAAAAAACATCCGTTACTCGTCAGCTGGAAAAGTTGCAGAAACACCCCTGGAAAAAGAAAAAAATGTGCAGCTACACACAAACCAGTGGTAGATTGTTGAAAAAATGAAAAGGCTTCCACCACCACCCCCCCACCCCCTATTAGATGTTTAGAGTTACATAATAGTGGTAGCAGTAAAAAAAGGCTTTCCCCCCTATTTGTGAGTCAATGGTTGACCCACAAAAACTTGTGGCTTACCTGATTACAAAAACAAATCGATGCCGAGAATGGAAAAATAATAGGGGCAACCTACAGCTATGGAAAACATTTCCCGCCAATTGTATGTAGCTGGTCAATTGCGAGTCGATGGTTGAATTGCAACTGGGGTGATTATAGTTACACAAAAACCATAGTTGCAAGTCGTGTGGGTGGCTTGCAATTGTCATGAAGAAAAAACTACGAGTCCACAGTTGCAAATGGACTGCAACAGGGGGCAATTCCTTGTGAGTTGCAAGTCGACGTTGGACTCACAACTAGGGCGAACTACAAAAAAAGAAAAAGGAAAATAAATTCGACAAAAAATGAACTTACAACTAGGGGAATGCCTAGGAGTTTGCGAGTCGACGTTGGACTCGCAACTAGCGCGACGAGTACAATAAAAAAACATTTCAGTTGTGGTTCAATGTTTGATTTGCGACTGGGTCAAGTATTCCTAGGAAAAAAGACCAAGTTGGAAAGTCGACAAAAGGACTTGCAACTAGTTGGAAAGTCGACGTTAGACTCGCAACTAGGACGACAAACACAACAACAACAATAAAAAAGATGTCAGTTGCGAGTCGATGTTGCACTTGCAACCGGGTCAAATGACTACTAGGGAGGTCCAGTTGCAAGTCGACAATTGACTTGCAACTAGGGGCAATGCCTAGGAGTTGCGAGTCGATGTTGGACTTGCAACCCAGTTGCGAGTCGATGTTTGACTTGCAACTGGGTTTAGTACTACTAGGGGAGGTGTAGTTCCTAGTCGACAATGGACTTGCAACTAGGGGCAATTCCTAGGAGTTGCCACTCAGTTGCGAGTTGATGTTTCACTTGCAACTGGGGAAAAATGGCCCAGTAGCAAATACGACAAAAAAATGAACTTACAACTAAGGCGACAACTATAACAACAACAAAAAAAAGACGTCAGTTGCAAGTCGATGTTGCACTTGCAACCGGGTCAATGACTACTAGGGGAGGTCCAGTTGCAAGTTGACAAATGGACTTGCAACTAGGGGTAATGCCTAGGAGATGCGAGTTGACGTTGGACTTGCAACTCGGGTGACAAATTACAAGAAAAAAGAAAAAACATGCTAGTTGCTACTCGATGGTGGAGTTGCAACTAGGGGCAATGCCTAGGAGTTGCGAGTTGACGCTGGACTTGCAACCAGGGCGACAAATTACAAGAAAAAGAAAAAACATGCTAGTTGCAGGTCGATGGTGGAGTTGCAACTGGGTCAACTACTACTACGGGAAGAGGCCCAGTTGCAACTTGATAATGGAGTTGCAACTAGGGGCAATGCCTAGGAGTTGTGAGTTGACGTTCGACTTGCAACTAGGGCGACAAAAATTACTAGAAAAGAAAAAACATGCTAGTTGCGAGTCGATGGTGGAGTTGCAACTAGGCCAACTACTACTAGGGAAGAGGTCCAGTTGCAACTTGATAATGGACTTGCAACTAGGGGCAATGCCTAGGAGTTGCGAGTTGACGTTGGACTTGCAACTAGGGCGACAAATTACAAGAAAAAGAAAAAACATGCTAGTTGCAGGGCAATGGTGGAGTTGCAACTGGGTCAACTACTACTACGGGAAGAGGTCCAGTTGCAACTTGATAATAGAGTTGCAACTAGGGGGCAATGCCTAGGAGTTGCGAGTTCATGTTGGACTTGCAACTAGAGCGACAAAATACAAAAGAAAAGAAAAAACATGCTAGTTGCAACTTGATAATGGAGTTGCAACTAGGGGCAATGCCTAGGAGTTGCGAGTTGACATTGTACTTGCAACTAGGGCGAAAAATTACAAGAAAAAGAAAAAACATGCTAGTTGCGGGTCGATGGTTGAGTTGCAACTGGGTCAACTACTACTACGGGAAGAGGTCCAGTTGCAACTTGATAATGGAGTTGCAACTTGGGGGCAATGCCTAGGAGTTGCAAGTTGACGTTGGTCTTGCAACTAGGGCGACAAATTAGAAAGAAAAGAAAAAACATGCTAGTTGCGAGTCGATGGTGGAGTTGCAACTAGGTCCAACTACTGCTAGGGAACAGGTCCAGTTGCAACTTGATAATGGAGTTGCAACTAGGGATAATGCCTAGGAGTTGCGAGTTGACGTTGGACTTGCAACTATGGCAACAAAAAATACAAGAAAAGAAAAAAAACATGCTAGTTGCGGGTCGATGGTGGAGTTGCAACTAGGCTAACAACTGCTATGGAAGAGGTCAAGTTGCAACTTGATAATGGAGTTGCAACTAGGGGCAATGCCTAGGAGTTGCGTGTTGATGATGGACTTGCAACTAGGGCGACAAAATACAAATAAAAGAAAAAACATGCTAGTTGCAACTTGATAATGGATTTGCAACTAGGGGCAATGTCCTAGGAGTTACGAGTTGACGTTGGACTTGCAACCAGGGCGACGAATTACAAGAAAAAAGAAAAAACATGCTAGTTGTGAGTCAATGGCGGAGTTGCAACTAGGTCACTACTAGGGAAGAGGTCCAGTTGCAACTTGACAAATGGAGTTGCAACTTGGAGGCAATGCCTAGGAGTTGCGAGTTGACGTTGGTCTTGCAACTAGGGCGACAAATTAGAAAGAAAAGAAAAAACATGCCAGTTGCGGGTCGATGGTGGAGTTGCAACTAGGGCCAACTACTGCTAGGGAACAGGTCCAGTTGCAACTTGATAATGGAGTTGCAACTTGGGGTAATGCCTTGGAGTTGCGAGTTGACGTTGGACTTGCAACTATGGTGAAAAAAATACAAGAAAAGAAAAAAAACATGCTAGTTGCGGGTCGATGGTGGAGTTGCAACTGGGCTAACAACTGCTATGGAAGAGGTCAAGTTGCAACTTGATAATGGAGTTGCAACAAGGGGCAATGCCTAGGAGTTGCGTGTTGATGATGGACTTGCAACTAGGCAGACAAAATACAAAGAAAAGAAAAGGCATGCTAGTTGCAACTTGACAATGGAGTTGCAACTAGGGGCAATGTCCTAGGAGTTGCGAGTTGACGTTGGACTTGCAACCAGGGCGACAAATTACAAGAAAAAACATGCTAGTTGCGAGTCGATGGTGGAGTTGCAACTAGGTCACTACTAGGGAAGAGATCCAGTTGCAACTTGACAAATGGAGTTGCAACTTGGGGGCAATGCCTAGGAGTTGTGAGTTGATGTTGGTCTTGCAACTAGGGTGACAAATTAGAAAGAAAAGAAAAAACATGCTAGTTGCGGATCGATGGTGGAGTTGCAACTAGAGCCAACTACTGCTAGGGAACAGGTCCAGTTGCAACTTGATAATGGAGTTGCAACTAGGGGCAATGCCTTGGAGTTGCGAGTTGACGTTGGACTTGCAACTATGGCGACAAAAAATACAAGAAAAGAAAAAAAACATGCTAGTTGCGGGTTAATGGTGGAGATGCAACTGTGCTTATAGCTGCTATGGAAGAGGTCAAGTTGGAACTTGATAATGGAGTTGCAACTAGGGGCAATGCCTAGGAGTTGAGTGTTGATGATGGACTTGCAACTAGGGCGACAAAATACAAAGAAAAGAAAAAACATGCTAGTTGCAACTTGATAATGGAGTTGCAACTAGGGGCAATGTTGTAACACCCCAGTGTCATGCTACAGTGACCTCACACTAATGATGCCATGTCATCATGCTTTTCCATGCCAAATAGACACTTGTCCAAAATCAAGTTCAAATTCCATTTGAAATGCAAGTCAAATAATTACTTCTTCAGATAATTAAACAAAATAATTCATAATATTGCAAATAATCCCAAAGCAATTATAAAAACAAAACCAACATTATTTGAATTTCCAAATTGACCCTAGCAACCAAAACAGTGGACCAGCAGCAATTATTTTTGCCTTTTCAAATTCTAAAAATGTTTAAACATTTCCAAATGCCCTGAAACTTTTTGTGGCAGTGCCAAATATTGCAATGTATTTATGTGGCCAAGTCCCACATTTTACAAAAATCATTTAGTAGCTCAAAAATATTGCAAAACAGAAAAGAAAGGATATTGCTGAAAAGAAAAGGAAAAAGGCCTAGGGCCACTGTGCACTTAGGCCTGCACAGCGCCAGTGCAGCCTGGCCCATTCCACCTCGGCCTTTCTCCTTCCTCCCGCCTCTCTCTCCTTGCGTGTCGGGCATCCGCGCCTCCCCGTGAGGATAAGGAGGCCACCTCGGCCCCCTGGAACCCTAGCTCCTCTACTTCCCCTCTTCCTCGCCCCTCTCCCTCTCGCATGAGCTCGCCCGAGCGCATCCGTCGCTGCCGCTCACCATTACCGCGGCCACCAGCCACTCCGCGCAGCCCTGACTTGTCCAGGAGGACCGCCGTCGTCGTCCACGTCGGCTCCGTCCTTCGGTTCGAGCCGGAGAGCTCCCTGCTGTCGCCATCGAGCCCTTCTCCGCCTGTGGCCGCCACACGACCTCGCCGTCGATTTGCAGCGCCGCGACCACCCCGGCCTCCCCGAGCTTCCCCTCGACCTCGATGTGAGCCACTGCATGATTCCCCCTTCATTTCGAGCTCGGTTTCGAGCGCTAGCGAGCTTTTGCCGTCACCTAGCTCCGGCCACCGTCTGCCGATGTCGTTACCGTCGCTCCGGTCACCCCCGGTTGTAGCCGACTGTGCCACTGGATGCGCGGCAGTTCGCCGACCCCGTAGAACTAAACCCCGCGACGAATGGTCGCCGGAGTTGGCCGCCCGTGCGACACCGCCGCGCTCTGTGGTCGTCGGCGTGCACCACCGCGTGCGCCGGTGTTTAAACGCCAGTGGGTCCCGCCCGCCAGCTCATTAGGAGCTTAATAGCACACTAACCTGCCACTGACAGTGGGCCCATTTTACTGTAGTGATTAGTGTTAGGTTTATTTAATTAAAACTGCTAACAGTTAATGACATGTGGGCCCAGAACACTATTTGAATGGATAAGATTTGATTAGTATAACAACCACTGACAGCTGGGTCCCACTGGACCCAGTTGACCAGTCAATGCTGACTGGGATGGGTCAATGACATGTGGGCCCCTTGACCCTGTTGACTAGTCAACCTTGACTGGTTGACTGCAGACTCAGCACACCCCTGGCCCCACTGGCCAGCCACTGTTGCACTCTGCTAGGTACAATTTTGGGTACCCATAGCAATTTAGCTATTTAATAATTCGAATAAAATTAATTTAGAGATTCCAGGAATTGTTTAAAACTTTGAAAAATCATGTAAAATAATTTGCAACTCGGATGAAAAAGATTTATATATGAAAAACGATCAGAAAAATAAGACGAATCCGAATATGCCATCCATATACCTGTCACATGCCTCTAACATTGCAAACATGGAACCTTCCCCTCCGATTCATCTGTCTGACAGATGCCTAAAGTCGGGAAAATATTCCTAGATATTTTCCCGCTCCGTCTATAACACTTAGCACTGCGTTAGGTCACCCCCAACATAGCATATTGCCATGCCATGCATCTGTGTTGCATTTGTTTGTTGTGTATTTATTTGTTTCCTCCCCCTCTTCTCTTCGGTAGCCCTCGATCCTGACGTGACCCCTAAGGACTGCTACACCACCGACGACCCTTCTTTCACCGCAGAGCTTCCAGGCAAGCAAACCCCATTGATCATTCCTATATCGCAAATTCCTTCTCTCTCGTGCTTGCATTAGATTTTGCTACTGTATTTGATTGCTCTTATTCTGATGCATAGCCTGATTTTGTAACCTGCTATTGATACCTTACCTGCTATCCTAAATGCTTAGTATAGGTTGGTTAGTGATCCATCAGTGGCCCCGCACCCTTGTCCGTGTTGCCATGCTTTGTTTCTGGAAGTTTCGATCAACATGATCGATGTGCAGATACCGACACAGCACCGCACACCCCCTTAAGTTGTACGACTCTGCAGAGCTACTATCAAGTGTCGAGGGTGATATCTCCTCACTCACTCCTGATGATATCTCTGTAGCGTAGCTAGTCGGTTATGGGTTACCGAGGGTGATTCCTCTTTCACCACCTCCGATGAGGCCTCTGTCGTGCAGCCCCTCAAGTGTGAACCCATCGAGGGTGATTCCTCCAAGTTCACCTTGACGGTTACATCGAGTGAGGATCCATCGAGGGTGATTCCTCGGATTCCCCATGATGTTACGGACACACGGGTACTTTGACCTTCACCTCAGACCATTGTTAAAGATGGGTCGTCTACAAGAGCACCCGCAAGATAATGTTGAAGTCAGGCCGACCCCAAGGGTACCCGCGAAGAGTCCTGTGGTGGCTGGCTGTTAGCGGTACCACCCAGGATGTGGTGGTAGCTTGGGACGACAGGGCAGGCGGAGACTACCTAAGAGAGAGGTGGGCCTAGTCCCTGGTCGTGGTCCGCGAGATACCTAGTCGGAATGGCCGAAGCACTAGTCGTCTTCGTGAGCTCCTAATAATTCACTAACGGATTTGGGTATTTGATCTGAGTTGGCCACTGGCCTATACGCACTACCACCACGCGGGATAATGGTTTAATGAGGCCCTCGGCGCCGTATGTATCAGCCGAAAGCTCTGTCAGACATCCAGTTCAGCATTGCGGCACGGCTGACAGCAGATACCCACAGGCACAACGTGGTGAGGCTGGCCCTGCGCGCAACGACCTGGAGTGTGAAGGGCACTGGGCCCAAGACCCCTGAGCACTTAGGATGTAGACCGGCGGGGACCTAGGTAGGACTACGTCGTGTCGATCAGCCGAGGCAGGGCATGACCCAAAAAGTGTGTTCGGCCAGAGTTAATCGAGCGTGTTGGGTAACAGTAGTGCACCCCTGCAGGGAAGTTATCTATTCGAATAGCCGTGTCCACGGTAACAGGACGCTCAGTGTAGTATCCCGATCTACTACAACTAGAACTGGATACCTGTGATATTTAATTAATATGTTAGCTCCGGGATCGCTTTCTCGCAGGGAGTCGAGGAAGGATCTCTCGGCTTTCCTACTACATACTTATTACTTTGTTATATGCTAATCTAAACTCTTCTAATGCTGCAAGGCGCTGGAAGATGCTAGTCTTCGATAGGCTAGGCCTTCCCCTCTGTTCTGGCATTTATGCAGTATAGTCCACAGATACAGCCCCTTCCCTTTGATACCGATGCATACTTAGCATAGTTCTGATGTAAGTCTTCTGAGTACTTTGGATGAGTACTCACGGTTGCTTCGCTACCTCTTTTTCCCCATACCCGATTGCTGCGATCAGATGACGAACCCCCAGAGCCAACTGATCCCGCCGTCGACTACTACTTCACTGGCGGAGCCTACTACTACATGGTGAATGACGACCAGGAGTAGTTTAGGAGGCTCCCAGGCAGGAGGCCTGCGCCTTTTCGATCTAGATGTTGTTTTGCACAGCCTTCTTAAGGCAATCTTGTCTAATTATGTCTGTACTCACATACTGATGCTTTCGCTGACTCTTGTGTAACTCGAGCTTGTGTATTCGAGCCCTCGAGGCCCCTGGCTTGTAATATAAAGCTTGTATTATTTTATTTTGTGTCTAGAGTTGTGTTGTGATATCTTTCCGTGAGTCCCTGGCATTGATCATGCGCATTTGCGTATATGATTAGTACACGGTTGAGTCGGGGGCGTCACAAATGTCCTAGGAGTTGCGAGTTGACGTTGGACTTGCAACCAGGGCGACAAATTACAAGAAAAAATAAAAAAACATGCTAGTTGCGAGTCGATGGTGGAGTTGCAACTAGGTCACTACTAGGGAAGAGGTCTAGTTGCAACTTGACAAATGGAGTTGCGACTAGGGGCAATGCCTAGGAGTTGCGAGTTGACGTTGGACTTGCAACTAGGGCGACAAAAATTACAAGAAAAGAAAAAACATGCTAGTTGCGAGTCGATGGTGGAGTTGCAACTGGGCCAACTACTACTACAGGAAGAGGTCAAGTTGCAACTTGATAATGGAGTTGCAACTAGGGGGCAATGCCTAGGAGTTGCAAGTTGACGTTGGGCTTGCAACTAGGGTGACAAATTACAAGAAAAGAAAAAACATGCTAGTTGCAACTTGATAATGGAGTTGCAACTAGGGGCAATGCCTAGGAGTTGCGAGTTGACGCTGGACTTGCAACCAGGGCGACAAATTACAAGAAAAAGAAAAACATGCTAGTTGCGGGTCGATGGTGGAGTTGCAACTGGGTCAACTACTACTACAGGAAGAGGTCCAGTTGCAACTTGATAATGGAGTTGCAACTAGGGGGCAATGCCTAGGAGTTGTGAGTTGACGTTGAACTTGCAACTAGGGCGACAAAAATTACAAGAAAAGAAAAAACATGCTAATTGCGAGTCGATGGTGGAGTTGCAACTGGGCCAACTACTACTAGGGAAGAGGTCCAGTTGCAAATTGATAATGGAGTTGCAGCTAGGGGGCAATGCCTAGGAGTTGCGAGTTGACGTTGGACTTGCAACTAGGGCGACAAATTACAAGAAAAGAAAAAACATGCTAGTTGCAACTTGACAAATGGAATTGCAACCAGGGGCAATGCCTAGGAGTTGCTAGTTGACGTTGGACTTGCAACTAGGGCGACAAATTACAAGAAAAAGAAAAAACATGCTAGTTGCGGGGCGATGGTGGAGTTGCAACTGGGTCAACTACTACTACGGGAAGAGGTCCAGTTGCAACTTGATAATGGAGTTGCAACTAGGGGGCAATGCCTAGGAGTTGTGAGTTGACGTTGGACTTGCAACTAGGACGACAAAATACAAAAGAAAAGAAAAAGGGTACATGCTAGTTGCAACTTGATAATGGAGTTACAACTAGGGGCAATGACTAGGAGTTGTGAGTTGACGTTGGACTTGCAACTAGGGCGACAAATTACATGAAAAAGAAAAAACATGCTAGTTGCGTGTCGATGGTGGGGTTGCAACTGGGTCAACTACTACTACAGGAAGAAGTCTAGTTGCAACTTGATAATGGAGTTGCAACTTGGGGGCAATGCCTAGGAGTTGCGAGTTGACTTTGGTCTCTCAACTAGGGCGACAAATAAGAAAAGAAAAGAAAAAACATGCTAGTTGTGGGTCGATGGTGGAGTTGCAACTGGGCCAACTACTGCTAGGGAACAGGTCCAGTTGCAACTTGATAATGGATTTGCAACTAGGGGCAATGCTTAGGAGTTGCGAGTTGACATTGGACTTGCAACTATGGCGACAAAAAATACAAGAAAAGAAAAAACAAACATGTCAGTTGCGGATCGATGTTTGAGTTGCAACTGGGCCAACTACTACTAGGGGAAGAGGTCCAGTTGCAACTTGATAATGGAGTTGCAACTAGGGGCAATGCCTAGGAGTTGTGAGTTGACGTTGGACTTGCAACTAGGGCGACAAATTACAAGAATGGAAAAAAGATGCTAGTTGCGGGGCGATGGTGGACTTGCAACTGGGCCAACTACTACTAGGGGAGAGTTCCAGTTGCAAGTTGACAAAATGGACTTGCAACTAGGGGCAATGCCTAGGAGTTGCAAGTTGACGTTGGACTTGCAACTAGGGCCACAAAATAAAAAGAAAAGAAAAAACATGCTAGTTGCACGGTCGATGTTTGACTTGCAACTGGGCCAACTACTACTAGGGAAGAGGTCGAGTTGCAACTTGACAAATGGACTTGCAACTAGGGGCAATGCCTAGGAGTTGCGAGTTGACGTTAGACTTGGAACTAGGGCGACAAATTACAAGAAAAAGAAAAAACATGCTAGTTGCGGGTCGATGGTGGAGTTGCAAATGGGTCAACTACTACTACGAGAAGAGGTCCAGTTGCAACTTGATAATGGAGTTGCAACTAGGGGGCAATGCCTAGGAGTTGTGAGTTGATGTTGGACTTGCAACTAGGGTGACAAAAATACAAAAGAAAAGAAAAAACATGCTAGTTGCAACTTGATAATGGAGTTGCAACTAGGGGCCAATGCCTAGGAGTTGCGAGTTGACGTTGGACTTGCAACTAGGGCGACAAAAATACAAAAGCAGAGAAATTAACATGTCAGTTGCGGGTCGATGGTGGAGTTGCAACTGGGCCAACTACTACTAGGGGAGAGGTCCAGTTGCAAGTTGACAAAATGGACTTGCAACTAGGGGCAATGTGTGACGCCCATGCTCGACCGTGCACTAATCATACGCGCAAACGTGCACGCTCGAGATCAGAGACTCACGGGAGGATATCACAACACAACTCTAAACTCAAATAAAAGTCATACAAGCTTTATAATACAAGCCAGGGGCCTCGAGGGCTCGAATACATAAGCTCGCGATCAAGCATTAGCGGAAGCAACAATAATATCTGAGTACAAACATAAAGTTAAACAAGTTGCATTAAGAAGGCTAGCATAACAACGACATCTGATCGAAAAGGCGCAGGCCTCCTGCCTAGGGCCTCCGAACTACTCCTGGACGGTGGGCTCAACGTAGTAGTAGTAGACTCCAGGGATCTCCTTCTCCTAGGCTCCGTCGTCTGATCGCAGCAAACGGGTATGGGGAAAAGGGGAAGCAAAGCAACCGTGAGTACTCATCCAAAGTACTCGCAAGACTAACATCAGAACTATACTAAATATGCATCAGTATCAAAGGAATGGGGCTATATCTTTGGACTAAACTGCATAAATGCCAGAACAGAGGGGGAGAGGCCTAGCCTATCGAAGATTAGCATCTTGAAGCAATCTTGCAGCATCAGAAGAGAGTAGAGTATAGTAACACATAATAGCAGTTATATTTTAGTAATGCCCTGAGATCCTTCCTCGTCTACCCTGCGAGAAAGTGATCCCGAGAGCAGTAGTAACAGTTTAATATTGTAACAGTATCCATTTATAGTTCTAGCAGATCAGGATACAACTCTGAGCGTCCTGTTACCGTGGACACGGCTATTCGAATAGATAACTTCCCTGCAGGGGTGCACTACTGTTACCCAACACGCTCGATCACATCTGGCCGGACACACTTGCTGGGTAATGCCTGGCCTCGGGTGATCGACATGACGTAGTCCTACCTAGGCTTAGCAGAGAGGTCAACACGCCGGTCTAAATCCTAAGTGCGAAGGGGTCTTGGGCCATCGCCCTTTGCACTCCTGCACGTTACGTGGCTGGTCGGGGCCCAGGCGCGACACTGAATACACCAGTGACGTAACCAGCCCACCCCAACGATCAGCCCCATCTCTGAGCTGCGACGTCTGAAGAGCTTTCGGCTGATACATACGATGTAGAGGGTCCCATAACCATTATCCCACGTGGTGGTAGTGCGTATATGGCCAGCGGCCAACTCAGATCAAATACCCAAATCCGTTAGGCTTG
Source organism: Elymus sibiricus (assembly GCA_039707655.1). NCBI lineage: Eukaryota > Viridiplantae > Streptophyta > Magnoliopsida > Poales > Poaceae > Elymus > Elymus sibiricus. The sequence goes on along the minus strand of CM077666.1, from coordinate 134,821,508 downwards.
TTTAGTCACTCGCAGAGACGATCAGGATCCCTGTCGCTCCGACTTGATATCACACGGCTCGCGGGTGCTCTTGGAGCCGACCCGTCTTTAATATTATTCTCTTGCGGGCACCCTTGGGGCCAGCCCGACTTTAACAGTTTAAAGCATTGCAATATGTAAACATTTCCGTGATCATCACCCAGAGTGATCATGACCCGATAACAAGCATGGCAAACGGACAAGGGTGAAGGGCCACAGATGAATCAATAGCATAGCTAACTAAGCATCATGGGACAATAGGTAGGTATAAACAGCAGGCGACAAAATCAGGCTATGCATCAGAATAGGAGCTATCGGAGTAACAACAGAAGCAATTCTAATGCAAGCATAAGAGAGAAAGAGTGGGCGATATCTGGATGATCAAGGGGGTTTTTCTTGCCTGGAATCTCTGCTGAGAGGGGCTGGTCGTTTGATGGCTGCTCGTCTGGAGCGTAGTCGTACTCAGCTGCGTCGGCGGCGGTCTCGGCGTCTATCGGGAGAAAAGGAGGGGGAAGAAACAATAAATTCACGGCAACAATGCAACAGCGATGCACGACATGCCTAAATGATATGCAGAGGTGATATATTGCCTATCTAATGGTATTAGATGACTTAGGAATTTATCTGGATTTATTTTATCGAGGTTATGCACTATTCATCCATCGAATACGGGCAAAAAGTTCCATGTTCAGTATGTTAGAGGGGTGTGGCAGGTATGGAGGTGGCATATTCGGATTCTTCATATTTTTCTGATCATTTTTCATATATAAATTATTTTCATCCGAGTTACGGTTTAATTTATATGATTTTTCAAAGTTTTATTGAATTTCTGGAATTTCTGGAATTATTTAATTCAAATTATCCAAAACAGTGTAATGGTGACGTCAGCATGACGTCATGATGATGTCAGCAATCAAACCCGGCTGGGCTAGGTTAAACCTGACCAGTGGGACCCACTGGTCAGTGTCACAGTAGTTAATTAGGATTTATTTAAACTAATTAAAGATTAATTAGGCGGTGGGACCTATATGTCAGTGACAGATTAAACTAGCAGAGTTAATTAACAGATTAATTAGTAAAAAAATTAATTATAAAACCATTTTAACAGTGTGGGGCCCGCGTGTCAGTGACACGGGTTGCCCAGTTAGCACCGTTGACTGGTCAACCCAGTCAACGGGGCCAGTGGGGCCCAGCGGTCAGTGGAACAGGGGGGCCCACATGTCGGGCCACGTCGGAGTCGTCGGCCCCGTCGCCGAAGTTGCTCCGGCTACCAAATTTTGCGGCGGCGTGCATGGGAGGAGCTCGGGTTTCGCGTACAGGGGGTCTCCGGGCACGCGCGAGGGCGCGTTCGAACGAGGGCGTCGAGCCGCGTCGATTGCCGGTTGTGCCGTGGGCTGGGGTGGCCTGGAACGACGGCGGTGAGCTGCGCGGCGTTCGCCGGAGTTCGGGTGATGGCGGGATCGGTGATGTGGCATGCAAACGGGTGAAGCGAAGAGCTAGCGAGGGCCTACGCGATGCGGCGAAGCCGATGGGCACGAGCGCGGGGGCATTTGGTCGCCGGAAAGACGCTGGTGACGAGCTCCGCGGCGGAGAGCTCGGGCACGAAGGGGGGCGATGGCTACGGGTCGAACGAGAGAGAGAGACAAGAGGGGAGAGATAGTAGCGCTCACGGGGAGCCTGCAGGTGAGCTTAGTGGTCGCGGGGAGGGCTCGACGGTGCCGGAAACGTCGACGAACGCCGGCGACCCGAGGAGGAAGACGAGCTTGAGGAGCTCAATGCAGAGGCTCCCGACTCCAGCTGGCGGCGTCGGACGACGTAGAGGACGACGGCGATCCTCTACGGCATGGCGGCGAGGCGTGGGGTGGCTGGTAGCTGCGGGATCAACGGCGGCGGCGATGGGAGCTCTCGGGCGAGGAAGTGAGCGAGCGAGGGAGAAAGGGGAAAAGATCTGGGCGGCGGCTAGGGTTGTCGCGGTGGCCTTCTTATCCGCCCCGTCCTTCTGTAGCGACGCGAGGACAAGCGGGCGCGGGTGGGACGGCGAGCCGGCGTCGGGCGCGGGCGTGTGCGGGCGGGTGCGGGTGAGCAGTAGGAAGGAGAAGGGGGAGTTGGGCCGGGCCGTTTCTGGTTTGACTTAGGCCCAGATGCTGCGGCCTTTTTCTTTTTCTCTTCTCTTTCTTTTCTGTTTTCTGTTTCTTTATTTCTGTTCTGTAATTCTTCTAGCACTAATGCAATTTTGTAAAATATGAATCTTGTCCATTTAAATACTAGGCAATATATATCACTGCCAGAAAAAGGTTTGGAGAGAAAAGGATTTCACTTGAATTTTTATTAAATGAATTGGCAATTTAAATTGTTGTTTTGGTACTGTTGTAGGATGTTAGACTCATCTAGGGAATTTAGGTGATGTTGTTTTTCTTAACATAATTAGTTATGGATTATTTGCTATTTAATGAACATTTTAGTTTCCAAATTGGAACAACTTTTATTTTCAATTTATATTAGAATTTCAATTTGAGTTGGAATTTGAAATGAGATATGATGCAAGTGATGATCAAGCACTGTTAAACATGATGACTTGGCATTATCAGAGGGGAATCACTGTAGCATAATTACATGGGGTGTTACACAATGCCTAGGAGTTGCGACTTGACGTTGGACTTGCAACTAGGGCGACAAATTACAAAAAAAAGAAAAAACATGCTAGTTGCGGGTCGATGGTGGAGTTGCAACTGGGTCAACTAATACTATGGGAAGAGGTCCAGTTGCAACTTGATAATGGAGTTGCAACTTGGGGGCAATGCCTAGCAGTTGCAAGTTGACGTTGGTCTTGCAACTAGGGCGACAAATTAGAAAGAAAAGAAAAAACGTGCTAATTGCAGGTCGATGGTGGAGTTGCAACTGGGCCAACTACTCCTAGGGAACAGGTCCAGTTGCAAATTGATAATGGAGTTGCAACTAGGGGCAATGCCTAGGAGTTGCGAGTTGACGTTGGACGTGCAACTATGGCGACAAAAAACACAAGAAAAGAAAAAAACATGTCAGTTGCGGGGTCGATGTCTGAGTTGCAACTGGACCAACTACAACTATGGAAGAGGTCCATGATATGTCCATTTTGCATCATGTTTTGCTACTGTTATTTATAGTGTTTTTAATCATTATAACACTTTTTGGAGCAATTCTAATGCCTTTTCTCTCTTAATATGCAAGATTCACACAAGGAGGGAGAATGCCGGCAGCTGGAATTCTGGACCTGAAAAAGCTATGTCAAGATACCTATTCTGCACATCTCCAAATGAGCTGAAATTTCACGGAGAATTATTTTGGAATAAATAAAAAATACCAGAGGGGGCCACCCAGGTGCCCACGAGGCACTAGGGCGCGCCACCACCTCCAGGCGCGCCCTGGTACCTCGTGGGGCCCCTAGCCAGCCTCTGGCCCCATTTTCTGGTATATAAGCCATTTTGCCCTAGAAAAAATATAGAGAAGACTTTCGGGACGGTGCGCCGCCATCTCGAGGTGGAACTTGGGCAAGAGCACTTTTGCTCTTCGGTGGAGAGATTCTGCCGGGGATACTTCCCTCCGGGAGGGGAAAATCGTCGCCATCGACATCACCAACGATCCTCTCATCGTGGGAGGGCTAATCTTCATCAACATCTTCACCAGCACCATCTCATCTAAAACCCTAGTTCATCTCTTGTATTCAATCTTTGTCTCAAAACCTCAGAATGGTACCTGTGGGTTGCTAGTAGTGTTGATTACATCTTGTAGTTGATGCTAGTTGGTTTATTTGGTGGAAGATTATATGTTCAGATCCAATATGCTATTTAATACCCCTCTGATCTTGGGCATGATGATGATTTGTGAGTAGTTACTTTTGTTCTTGAGGACATGGGAGAAGTCTTGTCATAAGTAATCATGTGAATTTGGTATTCGTTCGATATTTTGATGATGTGTATGTTGTTGATTCCCTTAGTGGTGTCGTGTGAACGTCGACTACATGACACTTCACCATCCTTGGGCCTAAGGGAATGCATTATGGAGTAGTAATTAGATGATGGGTTGCTAGAGTGACCGAAGCTTAAACCCTAGTTTATGCGCTATTCCGTAAGGGGCTGATTTGGATCCATATGTTTAATGCTATGGTTAGAGTTATCTTAATTTTTCTTTCGTAGTTGCGGATGCTTGCGAGAGGGGGTAATCATAAGTGGGAGGCTTGTTCAAGTAAGAACAGCACCCAAGCACCGGTCCACCCACATATCAAATTATCAAAGTAGCGAACGCGAATCAAACCAACATGATGAAGTGACTAGATGAAATTCCCATGTGTCCTTGAGAACGCTTTACTTACTATAAGAGATCGTTTCGGCTTGTCCTTTGCTACAAAAAGGATTGGGCCAACTTGCTGCACTCTTTGTTACTATTGCTACTTGTCACTTGTTACAAATTATCTTGCTATCAAACTACTCGTTACCGATAATTTCAGTGCTTGCAGAAAATACCTTGCTGAAAACCGCTTGTCATTTCCTTCTGCTCCTCGTTGGGTTCGACACTCTTACTTATCGAAAGGAGTACGATTGATCCCCTATACTTGTGGGTCATCAAGACTCTTTTCGGGCGTCATTGCCGGGGAGTGAAACGCTTTTGGTGAGTGGAATTTGGTAAGGAAACATTTATATTATGTGCTGAAATTTATTGTCACTTGTCACTATGGAAAGTAATCCTTTGAGGGGTTTGTTCAGGGTATCTTCACCTCGACCGGAAACACCAAGAGTTTCTCCTCAACCTACTGCACCTACTGAAAATATTGAATATGAGATTCCTTCGGGTATGATAGAGAAACTGCTAGCTAATCCTTATGCAGGAGATGGAACAATACATCCTGATATGCACTTGATCTATGTGGATGAAATTTGTGGATTTTTTAAGCTTGTAGGTTTATCCAGAGATGGAGTTAAGAAGAAAGTATTCCCTTTATCTTTGGAGCGAAAGGCATTGACATGGTATAGGCTATGTGATGATACTGATACATGGGACTGGAACCGATTGAAACTGGAATTCCATCAGAAATTTTATCCTATGCATTTGGTTCATCGTGATCGGAATTATATATATATATAATTTTTGGCCTCGTGAAGGAGAAAGCATCGCTCAAGCTTGGGGGAGGCTTAAGTACATGATGTACACATGCCCCAATCATGAGCTCGCAAAAGAAATTATCTTACAGAATTTTTATGCTCGGCTTTCTCATGATAATCGAACCATGCTCGATTCTTCTTCAACTGGCTCTTTTATGAAGAAAACTATTGAATTCAGGTGGGATCTTCTGGAAAGAATTAAACACAACTCTAAAGATTGGGAACTCGACAAAGGTAATGAGTCAGGTATAATACTTGAGTTCGGTTGTCTTAAATCTTTTATGGCTACCGATGCTTTTCATAAGTTTAGAACTAAATATGGACTTGACTCTGAGATAGTAGCTTCCTTTTGTGAATCATTTGCTACTCATGTTGATCTCCCTAAGGAGAAGTGGTTTAAATATCATCCCCCTATTAAAGAAAAGATTGAGGAACCTGTTAGTGTTAAAGAAGAAACAATTGTTTACAATGTTGATCCAGTTGTGCCTACCGCTTATATTGAGAAACCACCCTTTCCTGTTAGGATTAAGGAACATGCTAAAGTTTCAACTGTGGTTAACAAAAGTAATATTAGAGCACCTAGACCCTCTGAACAAATTAAAGTTGAACCTAATGTTGCTATGGTTAAAGATCTCTTGGTTGATAATATAGATGGGCATGTTATTTACTTCTGCAATGAAGCAGCTAGAATTGCTAAACCTGATCCTAAAGATAAAAACAGACCCATTGTGGGCATGCCTGTTGTCTCAGTTAAAATAGGAGATCATTGTTATCATGGCTTATGTGATTTAGGTGCTAGTGTGAGTGCTATTCCGTTTACCTTATATCAATAAATTATGAATGATATTGCACCTGCTGAAATAGAGGACATTGATGTTACTATTAAACTTGCAAACAGAGATACCATTACACCGCTTGGGATCGTTAGAGATGTTGAAGTCTTGTGTGGAAAAATAAAATACCCTACTGATTTTCTAGTCCTCGGTTCTCCACAAGATGATTTTTGCCCCATTATATTTGGTAGACCTTTCTTGAACACTGTTAATGCCAAGATTGATTGCGCTAAAGAAATTGTTAGTGTTGATTTTGGTGGTATGTCTCATGAGTTTAATTTCTCCAAATTTCGTAGACAACCTCATGATAAAGAATTGCCTAGTAAAGATGAAATTATTGGTCTTGCTTCTATTGTCGTACCTCCTACTGATCCGTTAGAACAATATTTGCTAGACCATGAGAATGATATGCATATGAATGAAAGAAATGAAATAGATAGAATGTTCTTTGATCAACCACCCATCCTTAAACACAATTTGCATGTTGAAACTCTTGGAGGTTCTCCTCCACCTAAGGGTGATCCTGTATTTGAATTGAAGCAATTGCCTGATACATTGAAATATGCTTATCTTGATGAAAAGAAGATATATCCTGTTATTATTAGTGCTAACCTTTCAGAGCATGAAGAAAAGAGATTACTGAAAACTCTGAGGAAGCACCGAGCTACTATTGGATATACTCTTGATGATCTTAAGGGCATCAGTCCCACTCTATGTCAGCACAAAATTAATATGGAGCCTGATGTTAAACCAGTTGTCGACCACCAACGACGATTAAATCCTAAGATGAAAGATGTTGGGGATATAACCCCGTGGTAAGACCCGCCCAGGCGGGGCCGGGTCACACCAGGCGGCTCGTGAGCCCAAGACCTGTAAGGTGGGCCAGAAGATGAAGGCAAGGCCGCATGGCGGCTTACCAGATGGGCCGTTGACAGAGGTCCAGAGACAGAAGTGGGCTTGAAGACCCGGGTGGCTAAGCCGCCCGGAGGCGGCTTACCTACGATGGTAAGGCGGCTTAGAGACAGAGTAGAACACGTTGTGTGGGTCGGTTTATGACTCGTGTAACCCGGGGCCTTGGCCTCATATATAAAGGTTAGACCCCGGGATGGCTTAGAGAAGAAACCAAGCTATCGAGAACTAGGTCAAGCAATCCGCTCCCTTGTAATCGATACTCCAATCAATACAGCACAAGCAGGACGTAGGCTTTTACCTCTACTTGAGGGGCCGAACCTGGGTAAACTCGTGTCCTTCGTCCCGATCAACCCCTTCGAGTCCACTACCATGGCGCTGGCCTCGAACCTAAGTCTTCGGACATCTGCCGTGTTAAAACCACGACAGTTGGCGCCCACCTTGGGGCTAGCGCTCGGTGGTGTTGAGTTCTCAAAGGGCTCTCTCCCAGGGATCGAGGGGTACGCGGTTGGCAGGATGACCAAGAGTCGCCGCGGCCGGCTCTACATCGACGACGCCGGCTGGGGCCCCGAGGCTGACTCCATTGAGTACGGTTTCCGGGTCCCCTTCGGCGGGATTCACATCTTCATCGGCAAGATCGGCGGATCTGAACCCGGGCTGGACACCTGCACCGACATCGTCGAGCCGGCCCGACGCGTGCAACCCGCCCAACGCGTGCAACCCGCCCGTGCCAAACCGGGCAGGAAGCATGTCTTCGTCGGCTTCACTCAGGGCATGGATCTCGAGGGGTCCGTGTCGCAGGAGGAAACTCTCATCTGCTCCGAGGATGGATCTTCGAGCGGAGAGACGAAATCAATCTACCAGCTCCACAATGGCGGGCTCGGGGGCTATGTCGAGCCTTACCCCGAGTCGGAGTTCCATGAGCCGGAGGAGTATGAGCCGTTGAACCGCGCCGCCGTCTTCATGGCAGGTATGGCGGCGGCTCATGGCAGCTCAGCCGCCGAGGCAACCGGATCTGGGGCTGGCAGGCCACCGGCTCAGGTTCTTCTGGATCTGATGGGTGAGCTTACAACCCTGATGGCGACTGAAGTCACGGCTAAAAACCAAGCAGCCCGTAATACGGAGATTGCGAGGTTGAAGAACCAGATGACTGAGGTCCAGCAGGAGATTAATGAATTGAAGGCTCAGATGGATGCTGAGGCGGAGCGCCTTAGGGCGGACGCTTTCCGTCTTGAGCTGGAACAGCAATCAGCAGCGGCGGTTCAGCGGATGAGGCATCAATCCTGCTTGCCGGATCAGTATGAAGCAAGGAATCTTTTCAACACGCCAGGAACGGGACAGAACGTGCCTTTGGCCGTAACCCGGACGGCGGAAGTGCCTGGAAGCCGGGCGGCGGTTCAGCATCAGTAGAATAACCCGCCCCGGCGGAACCAGGTTACGCCAACTTTTCCTACACCGCCGGGCCATTATTCTAACCCGGCGGAGAACATGGTGGTGGCGGCAACCCGGCTTGCTGCTATCCCAATCCCCGACGAGTCGCCTTTCGCGGAAGAGGTGCGGAACGCTGTTGGATACCTGCGAACGGCGGTGGCCCAGCAGGAGAAGTATGCTTACAGCCGGAGTCGCGTGCACTCAACCCCCATCCCCAGTCGCAGCTACAGCCGGCGTTATGAGTCGCCGGCGGTTTCTAGCAGTGAACGACATCGGAACCCGCCGCGAGCTGACCGGGCAGCTCTGGATGCTCAGGCACTGGTGGATGAAGCGAGAGCACAGCGAGAGGCGGCGGCTCTGGCGGCAGCGACGGCTTATCAGGAACCCACAGTCGCACCCTCCGTCTCAGCCGGAGCGGGGTTAACTTCCAGGGCTGTGGGGGTGCCGTGCTTAGCGCCGGCTTTGCGGAATGAGCGCCTGCCGAAGGATTTCAAGGGCCCTCGCAAGGTGCCCAATTACACAGCTGACCTACCTCCAGAGGCTTGGGTCGAAAGCTATGAGCTGGCCATGGAGATATTGGATGTTAGTGATGCAGTATGTGCCAAGTATTTCATCATGATGCTGGAAGGGCCGGCTCGCACGTGGTTGAAGGGATTGCCACCCAACACCGTTACGTCCTGGGCCGAGTTGAAGGCGAAATTTATCAAAAAATTTAAAGGGACGTGCAAGCAGCCCATGACGATCGTGGATTTGGATCATTGTGTGCAACAGGTGGATGAGTCAGCCCATCATTGGGTCCGACGGGTCTCGACCATCATCCACTCTTCAGAACAGATCACGGCGGCTCAAGCAATTTTGATTCTGGAGAAGAATTGTCATTTTACACCTTTGAAGCAGAAGCTTGGCCGGCTCAAGCGCACGTGTCAAGACATGGGGGAGCTCATGGCGGCTCTCACCAAATACGCAGACTCTGACAACACGAAAGACCCGGGCTCTGATGATGAAAAATCAGGTCAGGGGAAGAAGGGTAACAATGGAAAGGGTCAGCAGCAGAACGCGGCTGGAAACGGAAATTCTGGCAAGCGGAAACACCCGGACGGCGGGTCAGAACTGGTGGCAAACACCTGCGCAACCGTGCTAAGGGCAACGGGAACTTCAGGCAGCATTTTAACAAGGGTAAAGCTCCTTTCAACTTGGAAGCGATGCTCAATAAACCTTGTCCAGAGCATAGTCAGCCCGATAAGCCGGCAGGCCATACATGGAGGAATTGCAGCATTATGCGGCGGTTTCGAGACTACAGCCTTCAACAACATCATAACAACGGCAATGGTCCGTCCGGTGGCTCAGGGCCAGGCGGGTCAGGAGCCGGCTTTGGTCCCGGCGGTTCAGGGTCCGGTTACCAGGGTCAAGGCAATCAAGGAGGTCATCATCAACAGTCTGGTGGTAGCGGCCAGCAGCAGCATAGCCAGTCGGGTTTCCAAAGCAACCCGAAGCAGCTTAGCGGGGGTCAATATCATGTTTTCACAACCTGCCTTGACAAGCGAGACCAGAAGGTGCGCAAGCGGGCGGTTAATGCGGTCATGCCGGCTCTCCCGCAGTATTTGAAGTGGTCTGAGTACGACATCACTTGGAGCAGGGCGGATCACCCGCCGCGGGTTGACAACCCGGGGCAGCTAGCCTTGGTGGTTGCCCCCCAAGTAGGTGGATATGTGTTCACTAAGGTGCTTATGGATGATGGCAGCAGCATCAACATCCTGTACTACGACACTTTCAGCCGGATGGGTTTGCTTGACAAGGATCTTAAGCCCTCTTCCACAGTGTTTCATGGTGTGGTACCTGGCAAGTCGGCTTATCCAGTGGGCAAGATTTCTCTGGAAGTAGCTTTTGGTGATGAATACAACTACAGGGTGGAGTCCTTGTGGTTTGAGGTGGTCAAAATTAAAAGTCCATATCATGCTTTATTCGGACGGCCGGCTTATGCCAAGTTCATGGCTAGGCCTTGTTATGTCTACTTACAGCTCAAGATGCCCGGGTTAAGAGGAACGATTACCGTGCATGGTGATCGGAAAACGGCTCTTGAGTGTGAGGAAGGTGATGCAGCTTATGCAGAGTCAAGTTGTGCAGAGGCAGAGCTCAAGTTTTACAAAGAAAATGTCGACCCGGAGGATATGACTCCGTTGAAGAAGCCCACTACAGAATCAGAGCCGCCCCTCAAGTTTGCGGCGGATGATACCAAGCAGGTGGATTTCACCGAGGGCGACTCATCTCAGCAGTTTACTATTGGGGCTAACATGGACCCCGCATAGGAAAGCGCGCTCATCAAATTCATCCGTGAGAATCGGGACATCTTTGCATGGAAGCCGTCTGACATGCCGGGTGTACCGAGAGAATTTGCTGAGCACCATCTTAATATGGATCCTAAGTTCAAGCCGATCAAGCAATTCCTTCGTCGTTTCAATGAAGAGCGGCGCAAGGCTATTGGAGAAGAGGTGGCCCGGCTCTTAGCGACAGGGTTCATCGTGGAGGTCTTTCAACCGGAGTGGTTAGCTAACCCGGTGCTAGTGCTTAAGAAGAACGGCACTTGGCGTATGTGTGTGGATTACACGGATCTTAACAAAGCCTGTCCAGTTGACCCGTTTGCTCTCCCCCGGATTGATCAGATCATTGATGCAACGGCGGGTTGCGAAAGTTTATGCTTCCTGGACGCCTATTCAGGTTATCACCAGATCAAAATGGCAGTCAAAGACCAAGAGAAGACGGCTTTCATCACGCCTTTTGGTGCTTTCTGCTACGTGTCTATGCCTTTTGGGCTCAAGAGTGCCCAGGCGACTTATCAACATTGTGTGCAGAACTGTCTTCACGGTCAAATTGGACGTAATGTTCATGCTTATGTGGATGATATTGTGGTCAAGTCAAGGAAGAAGGAAACTTTGCTGGACGACCTGAAGGAAACTTTCGATAACTTACGGGTTTACAAGATGATGCTTAACCCGGCCAAGTGTGTTTTTGGAGTTCCTGCAGGCAAGCTTTTGGGATTTCTGGTCTCTGAGCGTGGAATTGAAGCTAACCCGGACAAGATAAAAGCGATTACTTCTTTGTCTGAGCCGGCGTGCATAAACGACGTCCAGCGCCTGGCGGGTCGGATCGCTGCGTTAAGCCGATTCATAAGCCGCCTGGGCGAGAAGGCAATCCCTTTATATCAGATGATGAAGAAAACAGACGATTTCGTCTGGAGCAAGGCGGCGGGTGAGGCGTTTGAGGCGCTTAAAAAGCAGCTGACTGAGCCGCCCGTCTTAGCCGCTCCGGCTGAGAAGGAACCCTTACTCCTCTATGTGGCGGCTAACAACAGGGCAGTCAGCGCTGCGGTTGTTGTGGAGCGCAAGGAGGCAGGGAAGGAATATTCGGTTCAAAGGCCGGTTTACTACGTCAGCGAAGTTTTGATTGAGTCCAAGCAACGATACCCACATTGGCAGAAACTGATCTATGGGGTATTTATGGCGAATCGAAAGCTGAAGCACTATTTCCTGGGACACCCGATCACAGTGGTTAGCTCTGCCCCGCTGGGAGACATAATTCAAAATAGAGAAGCCACTGGCCGGATTGCTAAGTGGGCATTAGAGCTTGGACCTCTTAATCTGAAGTATGTGCCTCGCACGGCTGTCAAGTCTCAAGCCTTGGTGGACTTTATAAACGACTGGACGGAGTGTCAGTCGCCAGAGGAGAAGCCGGACAGCACTTACTGGACGATTCACTTCGACGGGTCTAGACAGTTGGAAGGCTCGGGGGCTGGAGTCGTCTTAACTTCCCCTAAAGGTGATAAGTTCTGTTATGTGCTAAGGCTGATGTTTCCTTGTACTAACAATGCAGCTGAGTATGAGGCTTTACTTCATGGCCTCCGGGTGGCCAAGGAGATGAACATAAGCCGGGTTAGATGCCTCGGCGACTCAGACCTTGTGGCTCAGCAAGTTTCAGGCACGTGGGACTCCAAAGACCCACGGATGGCGGCTTATCGTCAGGCGGTTGACACCATTGCAGGTTACTTCAAGGGTTATCAGGTGGATCATATTGATCGTCGCAAGAATGAGGCGGCTGATGCATTATCAAGGCTTGGCTCTCAGCGTAAGCCGGTGCCGCCTAACGTGTTCTTGGACGTGTTATATCACCCGTCAGTTAAGCTACCTTCGGAGGAGGATCTGGCTATACCTGACCCGGAGGGGCAGCTGGTGGCGGCTCTGCATGCCATTCCTGACTGGACGTTGCCTTATCTGGCATATCTAACTCGCGGCGAGTTACCTGAGGACGAGACCTTGGAAAGACAAATCATCAGACGATCTAAGTCCATGACAATCATCAATGGCGAGTTACATAAGCGCAGCGTCACTGGTGTCTTCCAGCGTTGTGTTTCTCCGGCAGAAGGCAAGGAGATCTTGAATGAAATCCACGCCGGAGATTGTGGTCATCATGCCGGCTCAAAATCTCTGGTGGGCAAGGCTTTTCGACATGGTTTCTTCTGGCTGACGGCTCATAAGGATGCAGAAAACTTGGTCCTCAAGTGTGATGGCTGTCAGAAGTTCGGGCGACGTGCTCACGTACCGGCTCAGGAATTGCGCATGATCCCAATTACCTGGCCGTTCGCGGTTTGGGGGCTTGATATGGTCGGGCCCTTCAAGAGGTCCAAAGATAAGAAGACCCACCTTTTGGTGGCGGTGGATAAGTTTACCAAGTGGGTAGAGGCTGAGCCGGTCAGCAAGTGTGACGCGGCTACGGCGGTTCAGTTTGTCAAAAAATTGATCTACCGTTTTGGTTACCCCCACAGTATCATCACAGATAATGGCACAAACCTATCCAAGGGGGCTATGCAAGCTTTCTGTGAAAGTGAACACATCCGGCTTGACGTTTCTGCTGTGGCTCATCCACAGTCCAATGGTCAGGCGGAGCGTGCTAACCAGGAGATCCTGAGAGGTATCAAGCCCCAGCTTATGGTTCCTCTACAGAGAACGCCGGGTTGTTGGGTTAAGGAGTTACCATCAGTTCTATTGAGCATCAATACAACTCCTAACAGGTCAACAGGCTATACGCCTTTCTTCATGGTTTACGGCGCAGAAGCCGTGTTACCAAGCGACATACGACATGACTCGCCACGGGTGGCGTCTTATGTTGAGGCAGACAATGAGACGGCGCGTCAGGACGCGTTGGATGCTTTGGATGAAGAGCGTGATCTGGCGGCGGCCCGATCGGCGATTTATCAACAAGACCTGCGTCGTTATCACAGCCGCCGGGTCAAGACCCGGACGTTCCAAGAAGGCGACTTAGTGTTGCGCCTGATTCAAGATCAGACGGACACGCACAAGTTGTCTCCTCCATGGGAAGGGCCTTTTGTGATTAGCAGAAATCTCAACAATGGGTCATACTATCTCATCGACGTACGGGACGAGTCACGCACTTCTGGGCAGGAGACCTACCGGCCGTGGAATATCGCCCATCTACGGCCTTACTATACTTAAGAGTCATCGACCCCCCCCCATTGTATATCATCATTGTATATATCACATATATATATATAATAAAGTTGGCATCCCTGCAAGCCGGGGCCTCTGCTGTTTTACGTATCTCACATGGCTCAAAGATGGATACAATCATACGATCATTTGGGGGCTTTCAACCTGCCGGGTTAAACTTCAACCTTCTTGGTCGGGCTCTTCAGCCGAAATTACAAAGTCACTTGGGGGCTTCTAACCCGCCGGGTTAAGCTTCAACCTTCTTGATCAAGTTCTTCAGCCAAGATAGCACTATCAACCGGCGGCTTACAAATCGGCGGCTTACAAGATGGTGTGTAAGTTGATATCGTCAACAAAGATCACTAGGAGTGCAGCGAGTTATGAACTCACCTCCTTTTCTGATCTGCAAGGCCGGGTTATACCTGCCTGTAAGTAGCTGTGCTTTGTCAGGGGTGCAGCGAGTTCTAAAACTTACCCCCTGCAAAGGCCTCTTACAGCGGCGAGGCAAACCCTTACATTTGCAAGGCCGGGTTATACCTGCCTGTAAGTAGCTGCGCTTTGTCAGGGGTGCAGCGAGTTCTAAAACTTACCCCCTGCAAAGTCCTCTTACAGCGACGAGGCAAACCCTTACATCTGCAAGGCCGGGTTATACCTGCCTGTAAGTAGCTGCGCTTTGTCAGGGGTGCAGCGAGTTCTAAAACTTACCCCCTGCAAAGGCCTCTTACAGCGGCGAGGCAAACCCTTACATCTGCAAGGCCGGGTTATACCTGCCTGTAAGTAGTTGCGCTTTGTCAGGGGTGCAGCGAGTTCTAAAACTTACCCCCTGCAAAGGCCTCTTACAGCGGCGAGGCAAACCCTTACATCTGCAAGGCCGGGTTATACCTGCCTGTAAGTAGCTGCGCTTTGTCAGGGGTGCAGCGAGTTCTAAAACTTACCCCCTGCAAGGGCCTCTTACAGCGGCGAGGCAAACTCTCTCACCTGCTGCGTCTCTTTCTGGTTCACTACGCTCTTGTCAGTTGTTAAGAGTTCAAAGTAGTAAGACTACCCAGAAGAACCGGTTTATGTGTTCGGAAAGAAAGGCAAGGTTATGAGATTTTACGTCTCCGGGTTAGGCTTTTTTAAGCCACCCTTACAACAGTACAGAACATGTTCTGTCTTGTTTGTTGTTTGCAGGGTCTTATCTATAAGAACTATACAAGGATTTATACGTGCACGATGGCACGGCTCAGACAGTTAAAGTTTTTATAAAGACTATTACAAAGCTCTCCACGAGAGCCCAAAAGGCAACAGATTAAGTTTGGCGGCTCAGACGACCGAGTTATCAAATTTACAACGTTCAGCTTGCTAGCGGGTCATCCTGCGCCGGATCTTCGACCTCTTCGATCTGAAGATTGTCCACGTCCCAGTTGCAGTGTGTTAGTGCTTCAAACTGGGCGTCTTCAAAGATAGGAGACGGGTCAATCTCAGGAGCGAAGAGATGCTTACGGCGGGCAGGAGTCAAGTCTCTACATTCAAAGGTTGGACCGCGCACTTTCTTGGAAGCCTCGCTGTAAGCCGCCTGGTAAGTTGACACATCAAGTTCCTCCACCAGCTTTGAGGCAAGCACCCTGGAGGCTTTTCTGCATTGGGCATAGTCTTCTGTTGTGAATTCAGAACCATCGTCTTTCCTGGATGGGAACCCGTCCATCATCTCTTCAGCAGTCAGCTCAGGAGCGAAGGCTAGGCACCGGCTTAGCGCGGCTATAGCTCCCTGCCTGGCGGCTGATCGTTTCAGCTCTTCAACCTGCTTAGGCAGCGTGGATAGCAGTTCTATAACTCCCTTCATGTACTTGGGGATGCTCTTTTCAGTCAACATCGCCTTGATGGTAAGAAGAGTCCCGCAGTAGAGTTGTTCGGCTAAGGAGTATACTGCTTTCAATTTCAGCAAGTTTTCAGACGTAAACTGGCGGCTTCTCTGGCCTGCAAGACAAAGTTTGGCGTTATAAGCCGCCCTCACAAGATTTTCAACAACAAGGAAACCGGCCAAGGTTTTTCAAGCTTACCAAAAACAGCAGAAGTCATCCTGGAGATGTGGCGCTTGAGGGTTTGCAATTCTCTGACACAGCTGTAAGCCGCCCTTCAGCATCTTCTGCGCGTTTGGTCATGGCGGCTTGGTCCGATTTAGTGTTTTTCTTGAACAGCGCAAAGTCAACTTGCGTCTTCTCAAGTTCTTCTACGGCAGTTCGATATTTATCTTCCGCCTCTGATCGGGCAGTTTGTTGTGAAGCAAGATAATCCTTCAGGCGGGTCATCTCAGATTCAGCCGCCTCCAAAGCATCCTGTGGCGTACAACACATGAAAAAAGTTAAGTCATCAGGATGAGTTATTAATGAAGCAATTACGTTGCAAGTCTCAAGCAGATTGCAAGCAATATACTCGACACTTGGGGGCTAATGTGTTTTCAGTCTAAGAGTCCCGGCTCATCTTTTTCAAGATAAGCCGGCACTTGGGGGCTACACACGGCGCTCACAAGTCTACAAAATGAAGTTCCGGCTTATCTACATAAAGATCAACCGGCACTTGGGGGCTACAGCTCAAGCTACAGTGTGTTGCAGAGGGAAGACCCGGCTTATTATTTGAAATATTAATCCGGCTCTTGGCGGCTATGGAAGGATATAAGGGAAAAGTTGGTAAAAATATTACCTCGTATTTCTTCTTCATCAGGCTGACGAGCTTCAGCTCCATATTCCGGCTTGACTCCAGGCGGTTCAAAAACCCAGCGTGAAGGTCGTCAACAGTTAACTTCTCCAGCACAGGGTGTTCAAAGTTAAATTTCTCAGGCGAAGAAGCTTCAGCCTTGCCAGAGTGCCTTGACAGTACATGGGGCTCAAGAGTTTGGTGACCCGCCCCAGTTATAACAACATCTGGAAAAACTGTATCTTCAACAACCATTGAAGGGCTGGGCGGCTTAGGGTCATCCCTTGCAGGGCTTTCAGCGGCCGTGTCATGCCCCGCCGGCTCTGATGGCTTGTGAGTATCTTCAGATGCATCCTTCATAATGTCAGCAGTTGGTGAAGGGGAGGCCGGCTTAGCAAATACTGGCTCTTGGGCAGTAGGGGCGGCAGTAGACCCGCCAGTCTTCCTTCGTTTCGCTTGGGCCCTGGAAGGTGCAGATGATGGTTACACACATGTCAAGAATATTAAAGCATTCGGTGCAAAGTAAAAGTACGCACTCCGGGTTGATCTTCATTGGAGGCAGCTTGGAAGCAGTTGAGTCGCCAGATGAAGGAGGAGAATCCTGAAGGCAGTTAAAACAATACAAGATAGAGTAAGGTTACAATGCAAGGTTGATTAAAGTTACGTATCAGTTAAAGAATACCTCAGCTGGCCGTTTCCGTTGAGCCGGAGCACGTGATAACCCGGCCACGAGATCTTCAGAGCCGGCGCTCCGGGTCTGACGTCGGGAGGTGTGCTGTTGCTTTTTCAAAAGAAAATTGGGGTCTAAATGAGCAAGAGGATGAGAGAAGGGGACTTTCCGGACGACCCGCCGTACTCTGTCTTGGGGTAAGATCTCTGAGTCAGAAATGTCAATTACCTCAGGGGCGTTTGCGTGGCTCGCCTCCGTCTCATCATGTGAATAGTTATTGTCAGTAAGTTGCCTAAAGAGAACGGCCAAGGGAGTCAAGTTTTACCTCCGAGTCGTCAGATTCAAGCAGCTCTGGAGTGGCGGCTTTCTTCTTCTTCTGAGCCGGAGTTTTTACCTTTGGTTTCCTCACTGGCGGACTATACTTCTTTTTCCAAAAAGGGGAGTCGGCCTGTGTAAGCCGCCAACAAAGGTTAAGAGGTGCAGGACAAATGTGACCAATTGAGGGAAGAGAGATTTACGTCTGGAGCCAGGTTCTTGGCGTAGAATGGTTTAAGACCAATTTTGTTGCAAGCCTCCTGTTTTTCACCAAGGAGTCCTTTGATGCCAGTGTTGATATCTTCGTCAGACAAGGGAGTATTCTTGAAACAAAGAGGGTCATTGGGTTCACCCGTATATTCGCACATGAGCCGATCACGAAGACTCAGCGGCATGATTTTCCAACTTACCCAGCAACAGGTTAAGTCGACACCGGTCAAGCCATTCGCCAGTAAGGCTTTGACTTTGGCGTAAGCCGGGGCATACTTGGCTCGTTCGGCAGCAGTCATCCGTGCTGGCAGTGGGTTATCATTTGTGTAGCAGAGCCGGGTTGGACGGTAACCCGGCAGGGAGTTCTCACCTTCAGGAGAGGTGTCTTTACAATAAAACCAGGTCTTGTTCCAATCTTTGGGATGACTTGGCAAGATGGCTATGGGGTATGGCAGATCTCTCCGTCTCTGGATTGTAATGCCCCCAAGCTCTAAGCTGGGCCCAGCCGCCATTTCAGTTTGGCGGTTAGCATAATGATAGTCATGGAAGAGGTCAACAGACGGCTCTTCTTGCAGGTAGACTTCACTTAAGACTTGGAACTGGCAAATGTTGGTGACTGAATTTGGGCCTATGTCTTGAGGGTGGATCTTGAAGAAGTGAAGAACATCTCGAAAGAATTTTGACCCTGGAGGGCAGAACCCGCAGAGGATATGATCAGTGAATATGATAATCTCCCCTTCCTTGGGCTTAGGCCTCTTCTCTGGCCCTGGGACCCGCCAGTGTATTACATTTTTAGCCGGCAGCATGCCGGACTCAACAAAGTTAAGCAGAAGCTCTTCAGTGACTCCAGAGCTGACCCAGTCGCAGGATGATGGAGCCCTTGACATGATGGCGGGTTAGGCTACAGAAAAGCAAAGAAGATGGCGGGTTAGAACAACATCTATTGGATAAGGCAGCTATGGTCAGTATAACAGTGAAGAGTTAAGCCGCCAAAGCGTATCAATCAATAGCCGCCAATGTTGTGGCGGGTTACATGGACTTAGCAACACTGAGAAAATGGCTGAGTGCAGATAAACAGGTTTTGCATATTGTTATTTTAGTTGCAAGATCTACAGGTGAAGGGAAAATGAAAAATATTCATGACCTAAAAATAACGGTGGGAAGACAGATCAATCCGCTCGCAGAGATGAGTGCTTTATAGACCTAAAACAAGTAGGCCTTGGCATTAAAAGTATAACCACGGTGGATAGACAGCGTGATGAGGAGCAAATAGGTGCTTGGTGGTCTGCACTACGAAGAACAGCGACGAACACAAGAACTCTGACGAGCTCGGGAAACCCTAATGGGGTAGATGCAGATTCAAACAAGGGCGGAGAAAGATACCTTCTGGATGCGGAAGCGCTGGCGAAACTCTGGTTCAATTCAGGCTGATGCAGCGGCCGGCGATGAGGGCGACGGCGAGGACCAGTTGGCCGCGGCGGAGCTCTGGAGAAAGGGGGTTTCGAGCAAGGAGGAAGATGACAGCGACGGCAGGGAAGGAGAGAGGGGACCACGTGTCCCTATTTATGGGCCAGAGAGGCAACAGTGCGCGCGAGAATTGAGGGGCACAGTGATTACTGACCAAGTGTGGCGCCTCGATTTTCGGGATGGCCTTTCAAATGAGGAGATCCGTTGCAGACGTCACGGAATCTTTTTCAGAATATTCGATATGACGTCATGGCGGGTTATAAATTGTCTTTCCAGATGACAGACGTATGAAGACTCGCCGCCAAGTAAGTTGAAGATTGACATGAGCTGGCTCAAATCAACCTGGGGCCTAATGTTGGGGATATAACCCCGTGGTAAGACCCGCCCAGGCGGGGCCGGGTCACACCAGGCGGCTCGTGAGCCCAAGACCTGTAAGGTGGGCCGGAAGATGAAGGCAAGGCCGCATGGCGGCTTACCAGATGGGTCGTTGACAGAGGTCCAGAGACAGAAGTGGGCTTGAAGACCCGGGTGGCTAAGCCGCCCGGAGGCGGCTTACCTACGATGGTAAGGCGGCTTAGAGACAGAGTAGAACACGTTGTGTGGGTCGGTTTATGACTCGTGTAACCCGGGGCCTTGGTCTCATATATAAAGGTTAGACCCCGGGGCGGCTTAGAGAAGAAACCAAGCTATCGAGAACTAGGTCAAGCAATCCGCTCCCTTGTAATCGATACTCCAATCAATACAGCACAAGCAGGACGTAGGCTTTTACCTCTACTTGAGGGGCCGAACCTGGGTAAACTCGTGTCCTTCGTCCCGATCAACCCCTTTGAGTCCACTACCATGGCGCTGGCCTCGAACCTAAGTCTTCGGACATCTGCCGTGTTAAAACCACGACAAAAGAGGTGGTAAGAAATGAAATATTAAAACTTCTGGAAGCAGGTATAATCTATCCCATAGCTGATAATAGATGGGTAAGTCCCGTTCATTTTGTCCCTAAGAAAGGGGGTATTACCGTTGTTCCTAATGATAAAAATGAACTCATTCCACAACGAATTGTAACTGGTTATAGGATGGTAATTGATTTTAGAAAATTAAACAAAGCTACTAGAAAAGATCATTACCCCTTACCTTTCATCGATCAAATGTTAGAAAGATTGTCTAAGCATACACACTTTTGTTTCTTAGATGATTATTCTGGTTTTTCTCAAATACCCGTATCACAATCTGATCAAGAGAAAACCACCTTTACTTGTCCTTTTGGAACTTATGCTTATAGACGTATGCCTTTTGGTTTATGCAATGCACCTGCTACCTTTCAAAGATGTATGACTGCTATATTCTCTGACTTTTGTGAAAAGATTGTTGAGGTATTCATGGATGATTTTTCCGTTTACGGAACTTATTTTGATGATTGCTTAAGCAACCTTGATCGAGTTTTGCAGAGCTGTGAAGAAACTAATCTTGTCTTGAATTGGGAGAAGTGCCACTTTATGGTGAATGAAGGTATTGTCTTGGGGCATAAAATTTCTGAGAGAGGTATTGAATTTGATAAAGCTAAGGTTGATGCTATTGAGAAAATGCCATGTCCTAAAGATATTAAAGGTATAAGAAGTTTCCTTGGTCATGCTGGTTTCTATAGGAGATTTATTAAAGACTTCTCTAAAATTTCTAGGCCTCTTACCAATCTTTTGCAAAAAGATGTTCCATTTGTTTTTGATGATGATTGCCTAGAAGCCTTTGAAACACTTAAGAAAGCCTTAACCACTGCACCTATTGTTCAACCACCTGATTGGAACTTGCCTTTTGAAATTATGTGTGATGCTAGTGATTATGCTGTTGGTGCTGTTCTAGGACAGAGAGTTGATAAGAAATTAAATGTTATCCATTATGCTAGTAAAACTCTAGACAGTGCCCAAAGAAATTATGCTACTATTGAAAAAGAATTTATAGCAGTTGTGTTTGCATGTGATAAATTCAGATCCTACATAGTTGATTCTAAAGTAACTGTTCACACTGATCATGCTGCTATTAAATATCTTATGGAAAAGAAAGATGCTAAACCTAGACTTATTAGGTGGGTTCTATTGCTACAAGAATTTGACTTGCATATTATTGATAGAAAGGGAGCTGAGAATCCCGTAGCAGATAATTTGTCTAGAATGGAAAATGTTCTTGATGACCCACTACCTATTAATGATGATTTTCCTGATGAACAATTAGCTATCATAAATGCTTCTCGTAATACTCCGTGGTATGCAGACTATTGTAAATACATACCACCTAGTTTCACATACCAACAAAAGAAAAAGTTTTTCTTTGATTTAAAACATTACTTCTGGGATGACCCACATCTTTATAAAGAAGTAGTAGATGGTATTATTAGACGTTGTATACCTGAGCATGAACAGGAACAAATCCTACGAAAGTGTCATTCCGAAGCTTACGGAGGACACCATGCGGGAGACAGAACTGCACATAAGGTATTACAATCTGGTTTTTATTGGCCTACTCTTTTCAAGGATGCTCGTAAGTTTGTCCTATCTTGTGATGAATGTCAAAGAATTGGTAATGTTGGTAGACGTCAGGAAATGCCTATGAATTATTCACTTGCGATTGAACCGTTTGATGTTTGGGGATTTGATTATATGGGACCTTTTCCTAAATCCAATGGGTACACTCATATTTTAGTTGCTGTTGATTACGTTACTAAGTGGGTAGAAGCTATTCCAACTAGTAGTGCTGATCATAACACTTCTATTAAAATGCTTAAAGAAGTTATTTTCCCAAGGTTCAGAGTCCCTAGGTATTTAATGACTTATGGTGGTTCACATTTTATTCATGGTGCATTCCGTAAATTGCTTGCTAAATATGATGTCAACCATAGAATTGCATCTCCCTATCACCCTCAATCTAGTGGTCAAGTAGAATTAAGCAATAGGGAAATAAAATTAATTTTGCAAAAAACCGTTAATAGATCTAGGAAGAATTGGTCTAAGAAACTTGACGATGCACTATGGGCTTATAGAACTGCTTATAAAAATCCTATGGGTATGTCTCCTTATAAAATGGTTTATGGAAAAGCATGTCATTTGCCTCTTGAGTTAGAACATAAAGCATATTGGGCAATTAAAGAACTCAATTATGATTTTAAACTTGCCGGTGAAAAGAGGTTATTTGATATTAGCTCAATAGATGAATGGAGAACCCAAGCCTATGAAAATGCCAAATTGTTTAAAGAAAAAGTTAAAAGATGGCATGATAGAAGAATTCAAAAACGGGAATTTAAAGTAGGTGAGAAAATTCTATTGTACAATTCTCGTTGGAGATTCTTTGCAGGAAAACTTCTCTCTAAATGGGAAGGACCGTATATCATTGAAGAAGTTTACCGCTCCGGAGCCATCAAAATAAACAACTCTGAAGGCACTAATCCGAGAGTGGTGAATGGGTAGAGAATTAAGCATTATATTTCAGGTACTCCCATTAATGTCGAAACTAATATTATTGAAACAATTACACCGGAAGAATACATAAGAGAGACCTTCCGGAACACTCCAGAACCCTGAAAAGGAAGAGGTATGTGATACGGTAAGTAAACTGACTCCAAAAATTCCATAAAAATATTTTCTGTCAGCTTTGGAATATTTAAAAAATTACAAAAATAAAAAGCAGCCGAGGGGACCCACCTGGTGCCCACGAGGCACCAGAGCGCGCCACCCCCCCAGGCGCGCCCTGGTGGCTCGTGGGCCCCACGTGAGCCTTCCCGACTCCGTTTTCTCCTGGATTACTTGTTTTGCAAGATTAAAAATCTTTATATATACTCATGTACGTTTTGACCACCGTATCGCGGAAATATCCTCTGTTCTTGTTTCGTGCTATTTTCCATGCAGATCCGAAAGTATGTTGTCTCAAGACTCGGATGGGGAGAGCTTCGTATCACACTATGTTGCAAATTCAAAGATGTATGGGGATATAGACCCCTATGGATGGTCCGAGGAGGAGGAGCAAGATGCCAACATAAAGGGGACGGAAGACGCGAGTTCGGATGAAGACGATACCCCTCTACCTTAACCTGGAGATATGCATGTGGAGTTCAAGAAGTCGAGCCTCTCAAACACAGTAAACAAGTCTAAGATCAAATTTATCCCGTCCCGTTTTCTGCAGGAAAGCAAGGAGGCATTATGTAAAAAGGTATTGAAGCTTGAGCAAGAAGTCGATGATTTGAGGGAGGAAAATTTCATCCTCAAACGTAAGCTGGACAAGCTCGCCACTTCACCATCACCACCATCATCGAAGAAGGAGACTTGAGCACATGGGTATGGGCACTCCCCTTGGCTTGTGCCAAGCTTGGGGGAGGTGCCCCGGTATCGTATCACCATCACTTTTATTATCTTTACCTACTTTTAGTTTGATCCTTAGTTATTTCGTGATTTAGTTGAATAAAAGCTTAGTATGATCTATTTTCGAGTGTTAGCTTCATAATCTATCTATCTATGTAATCGAGTTGAGAGTTATATAATAAAGAGTAGTTTGAGTTTTTGCTTCTCTACTTTCATGTTTCAACCCTAGCAATGAAAATAATGAAAAGATCATATGATAATCTTATGAAAAGTAATGACATTACATAAAAGAAAAGTATAAGTGGTAAAATTTATTGGAAGTTAACAAACATAGCATTAGTCAATGATGCAATTCATGAAAGAATTAATAAGGGAAGAGAAGATTCACATGCAAATATACTATCTTGGACATCATTTATGATTGTGAGCCCCCATTAAGTATTTTATGTCAAATTGTTGATGTTGGACAAGGAAGACAACGTAATGAATTATGTTTGTTCATATTCACATAGAAGTTATATTGTTATAGATCCTCCAACATGTGGTGCTTGCCTAATATCTTTGCTAGCCAAAAATCCGCACCAAGTAGAGATACTACTTGTGCATCGAAAACCCTTAAACCCAGTTTCATGTCATGAGAGTCCACTATATCTACCTATGGATTGAATAAGATCCTTCAAGTAAGTTGTCATTGGTGCAGAAAAGCAATAAAAATTGCCTCTAAATATGTATGAACTTTTATTGTAAGGGAAAATAAGCTTTGTACGAACTTGTGATGGCAAAGAAATAAAAGCGACGGACTGCATAATAAAGGTTGCCATCATAAGGGGCAATATAAAGTGACATTCCTTTGCATTAAGAGCTCTTGCATCCAACAATAAAAAGCGTATGACAACCTCTGCTTCCCTCTGCGAAGGGCCTATCTTTTACTTTTATGCATTTACTTTTTATGCAAGAGTCAATAGTGTTCTCCTCTATTCCTTTTTATTTTTCTCTTTTGCAAGCATCATGTGGTGGGGAAAGATCTAGGCACATATATCCAGTTGGATATGAGTGATCATGAGTTATTATTGTTGACATCACCCTTGAGGTGAATAAGTTGGGAGGCGAAATCACAAGCCCCTATCTTTCTATGTGTCTGGCTGAAACTTTTTGCTCCATATATATATCATGAGTGTTAGCAATCATAGAAGACTATATGATGGTTGAGTATGTGGACTTGCTAAAAAGCTCCTACATGAGACCCTTCCTGAAAGTATGATGAATTGCAATTGCATTGTTGACTGAGAACACAGTTTGTTAGTTTTCAAGAAAGTTTATGCCTTATACTTCTTTGTTGTGATGAATTGTTACTTGCTCATGAGAAGTTTCATGATAATGAATATTGCTGTTATAATAATGATCATGATGCTACTATGTCCGTATTTTGTTTTTATCGTCACCTCTCTCTCTAAACATGTGGACATGATTATCGATATCGGCTTTCGCTTGAGGACAAGTGAGGTCTAAGCTTGGGGTAGTTGATACGTCCATTTTGCATCATGTTTTGCTACTGTTATTTATAGTGTTTTTAATCATTATAACACTTTTTGGAGCAATTCTAATGCCTTTTCTCTCTTAATATACAAGATTCACACAAGGAGGGAGAATGCCGGCAGCTGGAATTCTGGACCTGAAAAAGCTATGTCAAGATACCTATTCTGCACATCTCCAAATGAGCTGAAATTTCACGGAGAATTATTTTGGAATAAATAAAAAATACTGGAAGCAAAAAGTACCAGAGGGGGCCACCCAGGTGCCCACAAGGCACTAGGGCGCGCCACCACCCCCAGGCGCGCCCTGGTACCTCGTGGGGCCCCTGACCAGCCTCTGGCCCCCATTTTCTGGTATATAAGCCATTTTGCCCTAGAAAAAATATAGAGAAGACTTTCGGGATGGTGCGCCGCCGTCTCAAAATTTTGATGATGTGTATGTTCATGGGAGAAGTCTTATCATAAGTAATCATGTGAATTTGGTATTCGTTCGGTATTTTGATGATGTGTATGTTGTTGATTCCCTTAGTGGTGTCGTGTGAACGTCGATTACATGACACTTCACCATCCTTGGGCCTAAGGGAATGCATTATGGAGTAGTAATTAGATGATGGGTTGCTAGAGTGACAGAAGCTTAAACCCTAGTTTATGCGTTATTCCGTAAGGGGCTGATTTGGATCCATATGTTTAATGCTACGGTTAGAGTTATCTTAATTCTTATTTTGTAGTTGCGGATGCTTGCGAGAGGGGGTAATCATAAGTGGGAGGCTTGTTCAAGTAAGAACAGCACCCAAGCACCGGTCCACCCACATATCAAATTATCAAAGTAGCGAACGCGAATCAAACCAACATGATGAAAGTGACTAGATGAAATTCACATGTGTCCTCGAGAACGCTTTACTTACTATAAGAGATCGTTCCGGCTTGTCCTTTGCTACAAAAAGGATTGGGCCAACTTGCTGCACTCTTTGTTACTATTGCTACTTGTCACTTGTTACAAATTATCTTGCTCTCAAACTACTCGTTACCGATAATTTCAGTGCTTGCAGCAAATACCTTGCTGAAAACCGCTTGTCATTTCCTTCTGCTCCTCGTTGGGTTCGACACTCTTACTTATCGAAAGGACTACGATTGATCCCCTATACTTGTGGGTCATCAGTCCAGTTGCAACTTGATAATGGAGTTGTAACTAGGGGCAATGCCTAGGATTTGCGAGTTGACATTGAACTTGCAACTAGGGTGACAAAATACAAAAGAAAAGAAAAAACATGCTAGTTGCAACTTGATAATGGAATTGCAACTAGGGGGCAATGCCTAGGAGTTGCGAGTTGACGTTGGACTTGCAACTAGGGCGACATAAAATACAAAAGAAAAGAAAAAACATGCTAGTTGCGGGGCGATGGTGGACTTGCAACTGGGCCAACTACTACTAGGGGAGAGGTCCAGTTGCAAGTTGACAAAATGGACTTGCAACTAGGGGCAATGCCTAGGAGTTGCGAGTTGACGTTGGACTTGCAACTAGGGCGACAAAATACAAAGAAAAGAAAAAACATGCTAGTTGCGGGGTCGATGTTTGACTTGCAACTGGGCCAACTACTACTAGGAAAGAGGTCCAGTTGCAACTTGATAATGGAGTTGCAACTAGGGGCAATGCCTAGGAGTTTCGAGTTGACGTTGGACTTGCAACTATGGTGACAAAAAATACAAGAAAAAAAACATGTCAGTTGCGGGGTCGATGTTTGAGTTGCAACTTGGCCAACTACTACTATGGAAGAGGTCCAGTTGCAACTTGATAATGGAGTTGCAACTATGAGCAATTCCTAGGAGTTGCAAGTTGACATTGGACTTGCAACTAGGGTGACAAAATACAAAAGAAAAGAAAAAATATGCTAGTTGCAACTTGATAATGGAATTGCAACTAGGGGGCAATGCCTAGGAGTTGCGAGCTGACGTTGGACTTGCAACTAGGGCGACAAATTACAAGAAAAGAAAAAAGATGCTGGTTGTGGGGCGATGATGGACTTGCAACTGGGCCAACTACTAATAGGGGAGAGGTCCAGTTGCAAGTTGACAAAATGGACTTGCAACTAGGGGCAATGCCTAGGAGTTGCGAGTTGAAGTTGGACTTGCAACAAGGGCGACAAAATACAAAGAAAAGAAAAAACATGCTAGTTGCGGGGTCGATGTTTGACTTGCAACTGGGCCAACTACTACTAGGGAAGAGGTCCAGTTGCAACTTGACAAATGGACTTGCAACTAGGGGCAATGCCTAGGAGTTGCAAGTTGACGTTAGACTTGCAACTAGGGCGACAAATTACAAGAAAAAGAAAAAACATGCTAGTTGCAGGTCGATGGTGGAGTTGCAAATGGCTCAACTACTACTACGGGAAGAGGTCTAGTTGTAACTTGATAATGGAGTTGCAACTAGTGGGTAATGCCTAGGAGTTGCGAGTTGACGTGGGACCTGCAACTAGGGAGACAAAAATACAAAAGAAATGAAAAAATATGCTAGTTGCAACTTGATAATGGATTTGCAACTAGGGGGCAATGCCTAGGAGTTGCGAGTTGACGTTGGACTTGCAACTAGGGCGACAAAAAAACAAAAGAAAAGAAATAAAACATGTCAGTTGCAGGTCGATGGTGGAGTTGCAACTGGGCCAACTACTACTAGGGGAGAGGTCCAGTTGCAAGTTGACAAAATGGACTTGCAACTAGGGGTAATGCCTAGGAGTTGCGAGTTGACGTTGGACTTGCAACTAGGGCGACAAATTACAAGAAAAATAAAAAAAACATGCTAGTTGCGGGTCGATGGTGGAGTTGCAACTGGGGCAACTACTACTACGGGAAGAGGTCCAGTTGCAACTTGATAATGGAGTTGCAACTTGGGGGCAATGCCTAGGAGTTGCGAGTTGACGTTGGTCTTGCAACTAGGGCAAAAAATTAGAAAGAAAAGAAAAAACATGCTAGTTGCAGGTCAATGGTGGAGTTGCAACTGGGACAACTACTGCTAGGGAACAGGTCCAGTTGCAAATTGATAATGGAGTTGCAACTAGGGGCAATGCCTAGGAGTTGCGAGTTGACGTTGGACTAGCAACTATGGCGACAAAAAATACAAGAAAAGAAAAAAAAACATGTCAGTTGCGGGGTCGATGTTTGAGTTGCAACTGGGCCAACTACTACTATGGAAGAGGTCCAGTTACAACTTGATAATGGAGTTGCAACTAGGGGCAATGCCTAGGAGTTGCGAGTTGACATTGGACTTGCAACTAGGGCGACAAAATACAAAAGAAAAGAAAAAACATGCTAGTTGCAACTTGATAATGGAATTGCAACTAGGGGGCAATGCCTAGGAGTTGCGAGTTGACGTTGGACTTGTAACTAGGGCGACAAAAAATTCAAAAGAAAAGAAAAAACATGCTAGTTGCGGGGTGATGGTGGACTTGCAACTGGGCCAACTACTACTAGGGGAGAGGTCCAGTTGCAAGTTGACAAAATGCACTTGCAACTAGGGGCAATGCCTCGGAGTTGCGAGTTTACGTTGGACTTGCAACTAGGGCGACAAAATACAAAGAAAAGAAAAAACATGCTAGTTGCGGGGTTGATGTTTGACTTGCAACTAGGCCAACTACTACTAGGGAAGAGGTCCACTTGCAACTTGATAATGGAGTTGCAACTAGGGGCAATGCCTAGGAGTTGCGAGTTGGCGTTGGACTTGCAACTGGTGCAAAACAAAAACAAGAATTGCGTGTCGATGATGGACTTGCAAACTGGGGCATCGTCTAGTAGGCAAAAAGGTCCTAGTTGCATGTGGTTAATGCACTTGCAACTGGGGTAAAAAACAAAAAAAATTGGAATTGTGTGTTGATGATGGACTTGCAACTGGGGCGTTGAAAGTACGAAAAACCCCAGTTGCATGTTGCGGGTGCAGTTGCAACTGTGGCAAAATAAAACAACCTAGTTGCGTGTCGATGATGGACTTGTAACTTTGGCGTCTTCTAGTACAAAAAGCCCCAGTTGCATGTTGTCGGTGCACTTGCAACTGAGGCATCGTCTATTAGGGGAAAGGTCCTAGTTGCATGTCGCGGGTGCAGTTGCAACTAGGGGAAAAACAAAAACAAAACAACCCAGTTGCGTGTTGATGATGGACTTGCAACTGGGGCATCGCCTAGTATGGAAAAAGGTCCTAGTTGCATGTGGCGGGTGCACTTGCAACTGGGGCAAAAAACAAAAAAAGTCTGGAATTGCGTGTTGATGATGGACTTGCAACTGGGGCATCGAAAAGTATGAAAAGCCCCAGTTGCATCTTGCGGGTGCACTTGCAACTGTGGCAAAACAAAACAACCCGGTTGTATGTTGATGATGGACTTGCAACTGGGGCGTCTTCTAGTACAAAAAAACCCCAGTTGCATGTTGTGTGTGCACTTGCAACTGGGGCATTGACATGTACAAAAAAAGCCCCAGTTGCATGTCGTGGGTGCAATTGCAACTGGGGCAAAAACAAAACAACCGAGTTGCGTGTCGATGCTAGACTTGCAACTGAGGCATAGCCTAGTAGGGAAAAGGTCCTAGTTGCATGTGGCGGGTGCACTTGCAAGTAGGCGAAAAACAAAAAAAATTGGAATTGCGTGTTGATGATGGACTTGCAATTGGGGCATCGTCTAGTAGGGGAGAGGTCTTAGTTGCATATCGCGGGTGCACTTGCAACTGGGGCAAAAAACAAAAAAGTCTGGAATTGCGTGTGCACTTGCAACTGGGTGAAAAACAAACCAACCAAGTTGCGTGTTGATGATGGACTTGCAACTGGTGCATTGTTTATTATGGAAAAAGACATAGTTGCATGTCGCGGGTGCATTTGCAACTGTGGCAAAAACAAAACTACAATTGCGTGTCGATGATGGACTTGCAACTGGGGCATCGTCTAGTACGGAAAAAGTCCGAGTTGCATGTGTCGGGTGCACTTGCAACTGGGGCAAAACAAACAACCTAGTTGCGTGTCGATGATGGAGTTGCAACTGGGGCATTGCCTAGTAGCGAAGCCCCAGTTGCATGTTGCGGGTGCACTTGCAACTGGGTGAAAAACAAACCAACCAAGTTGCGTGTTGATGATGGACTTGCAACTGGTGCATCGTCTAGTAGGGTAAAAGGCCTAGTTGCACGTCGCGAGTCCACTTGCAACTGGGTGAAAAACAAACAACCCAGTTGCGTGTCTATGATGGACTTGCAACTGGGACATTGTCCAATAGGGAAGCCCAATTGCATGTTGCGGGTGCACTTGCAACTAGGGTGAAAACAATTACAAAAAAGGACCACCAAAAAAATGCATGACATTATTGGGATTGTAAGTGGGGGCTTAATTGTTAATATTATTAGAAAACAAAAAAATGAAAAAAAAATGTTGACTATTATTATTACAAATTAAAAGAAAGAAAACGGTAAAAAGGAGAAGTAAACATATTATTTATTTAAAAATGATCAACAAAAAAAAATCTTGACTATTGTTACATAAAATGTCTTTCACTTCTCAAATAATGTCGATTGTTAGGAACATATTGTTGTCCTCCCATCCTTTTTCAACTTTAACCAACACAATGCTCCCGACCCCCTAAGATCATCGAAACTACTTTGTGCACGACGGTTGGTGGCCGATCTGTGGACGATGCAATATCGGACGCTGTTCTGGATGCTGCTTCCTCACACCAATGGTGTGATTGACACCATTCGTGCATAAATCGGCCACCTACCGTCGTGTGTATAGCAGGTCTCTAAGACCATAGCTATAACAAAAGTCATGCCAAAACTTCAGCTATCATAGTCTGGTTGTTTGTGGTTGCCGAATATGTGCCACTCGTGTGGTGATTTACGATACTATTCCACACAAAAACTTGTCCTTCTTCATCCTTTCCTTGTTAGTCTACGAATTCTCTATTGGAATAGCCTGAATAAACATACATTTAAAAGAAAAAATATCACTAAAAAAATAAAAAATAAATACACCGACTATAGAAAAACTTTGTACAAACATACAAATTGATGGTCTTTTATATCTTCATGAGTTAGTGTGTGCACAAGACTATTGCCGATTGGAGCCCCTGTTTTTCTATGAACAAGATCGTGACCAGCCTTGTGTCTCCTTGTTTTTGTCCCGACAAACACTCCCACGGCGTCATATGTGAGACTACGCAAGTCTGTAAAATTTATATCTTGAACAATAACACGAACATCATCGGGAACTAGCATTATGCCTGTAAAAAGGAAAAAAACAAAAAAAACAAAAAAAACGAATGTCTTTTTAGTTATTATATACAAACACAACAAAAACAAAAAAAAACAAAAAAATAGTAAAAAACAAAAGAAAGATATACACTAAAAAACACAAAAACATACTGAGATTGTGATTGTCCATCTTCTGATTTCCCTGTTCATCAAACACTCTAACTTTAAAAACGGTTACCCCAGGCTACGGGATCGAAAATAAACAATATCATCGATCTGCATGTTGTGTGCTCGCACAAAATGCTGCCCAATAAGCACCGTATATATGATTTCACACCCTGTTCCTTGATGAAAAAATCCCTTTGGTTGATGACAAATAGAGCATTCATTTGCCACCCCTTTTCGGGGATGTTTTTAAACTTGTTAAACAACTGAAAAAAGAAAACAAAAAAATGGGTTTCATTTCCCATTGATTTGCCATCATCGACTGGTATAACGTGAATATCATGCCAGGAAAAAGAGATCGAAAACAAAGAAAAAGGCTAACTAACAAAAATAGTAAGATAGTGCCCTCCTTTGTCCCAGTTCTTGATTATGTGATGCTTTTTCAGAAGAAGAAAAACATAAATGAAACACAACACATAGATGAAACACATATGCTCCTAGTCTTCCTGTTCTTGCAATACAAACATTAGCTAAAAAAACAGAAAAACATATAAAAAATCAAAAAGATAACAAATGCAGAAAAAAGGCCCGCCTTTAATTTATAGAAACACATAGATGAAAAGCCCACATGGGAGCAGCAGGTAGCATACATCCAAACTTATAAAAACATCTTAGCCCAACCAATACATAAAAAAGTGCACAAACTAAGAACACACCTACAAACTTATAGAAAGAGTGCATACATCCAACTTAACATGGCACGCAGGCCAGAGATAGGAAATAAGACAGCAAAAACTGCCAGCTCGCTGTTGTCAGCTTCTAAACTCCTTAAATAGTAAGGATGTCAACAACACACATGACATTGAGACCCCTCACATTGCTCATCTGGAATGTGAAGAGCGCAGCACTGCCAGCTTGCAAGTTGGTTGTCATTGCAAAAACTCCCCACTCCTTGTTGAAGACCATGCGTCCATCTATGTTTGTCTTGTATGCGACCCTTGAGTGTTGTTCTTCTCCCAAACGGATGCCAACAAACCCTACCTCTGGGATGTTCAGCAACTCACGGACTCTATTGGGGATTCTCTGTGCAAAACAAGAACAAAAAAGCAAAAAAGAAGAAGATAGAGTTAGGAAAAACAGAGAAAAAAGCTACACATGTACATAAAAAGGGAACCGAAAAAAATGTGAAAAAAAAAGTTCCAGGTGATAGTTCAATCAAACTTGAAAAAAGTAACAAAAAAATGTGCTTCACTAGTACAAAGTACATGATGCATACATATATAAAACAGCATGCATGAGAACCTAAACAAAAACAGTACAGAATAAGGAAAACTGCATGAAGAAATATCTTGACATAATGTTGATACTACTGTACAAGAGAATGTTGAAAAACCCATACCATCAACTTCTTGGTGACATTGGTGCTTGTCAAATGATGAACAAAACGGCGACCAATGTATCCCTCGTCAATTGCAATAAGCAAACCAAGCCGATCTGCCTCCTACTCAACTAAATTGGCATCCTTGTTGTAGATGATGCCTGGAAGGCCTTCTTCCACATTGGGGGCATTGTTCCCACCCCCACCGACCTGTCCAGCAACCCCTTGATCTCCTTCCTCCTCATCAACAATGCCTGCAACACCCTCTGCTGCTTCAGCTACACCTCCAACAACAAAAAACCCGCCAAGATACACCACGGCCTTCGCGATACGTCCAGTCATCATAAACACCACAAGCTCCCCGTGGCCAAGTTTGAAGTCCTTGATGAACTTCCTCAAGTCATTACCACCGATACGTGCGATGTTGTGCCCCACGTAAACATCCACAGCGTATCGGAGGCCATGAGCTCTGAAGTTCAGGAACCCACCGGCGAACTGCTGAGGGAACTGCTGCATGGCGGAGCATGGGATAATCTAGAAAAAAAATGAAAAAAAGAGGATATGAACTTGAGCACACATAGCATTGTGGAAAAAACAAAAAACAAAAAAACGTTGTCCGGACTTAGTTTTTCTACGAGGACTAAAATGCAATCCCTTGCGTCGCTGTGCTGGTACCAAAATATGTACTAGTATTCATGGACGCAGGCTATCATATAACAGAACTAAAACATGCATTTGTGAGATTTGAAGTCACATGTCACAGAACAAAGTTTATGGTTGCAAAGAAGCATAACTTGTTTTTGTTTAACGAAAAAAGTGCTAACAACACAGAGGTTTTATATAGCAGTCACAGTTGAATCATCAACTTCTTGGATGCAAGTTATTAAGTACCAGAGTGTAAACAGAACTAAAAAGACTGCATTTGTGAGATTTGAAATCAATGGCACATAACAAGTTTATAGTTGCAGGTAACATATCTTGTTTTTGTTCAACGACAAACTGCTATCAACACACAAATTTATATAGCAGTCACGGGTTAATGGTCAACTTATTGGATGCAAAAATAATCAAATGCCAGAAATGTAACAGAAATAAAAACATTGCATTTGAGAGATCTGAAAAAAACATGCCGCAGAACAAGTATACAGTTGCAGCAACACAAAAAAAAACTCTACGCGACATGAAAAAAAGGGAAAATGATTTCATGAAGTATACCGCAGAACTTGCGTCCACATCGCGAAAATACATGCTGAAGGTCCGACCGTTGTCCACATCACAATGAGCAAAGCAAACTGGGCAAACCATCCTGGTAGACAGAGAAAGAAAAACACAAATCAGTACAAAAATCAAAAAAATGCTTGTGTGTAAACAAAAGAAAAAGAACAAGCATCAGTGTGAGCACAGAAATTAAAACCTTGATTGATACAAAAAAATGAAACTACTCTGGAAAAAAAAACTCATCGATCGAACCCCTAAAGTTAATCAAACCAAACTACATTTGGTTGACAAAAACCAATTTACTACCTACCAAACACACAATACCCCTGATATAGAAAAACTTCAAAAATGAACCAGCCCCCACTGAATCTAGCAAAGAACACTAACCCAAAAAAACAAACTCCATACTGACAAAAAAAAAGAAAAAACTATCACTCCACTGAATCTTGACTACTCCCTGCATTCGCCTGGACTGACGACAAAAAAGCCTTATGTACATGAAAGACACAAAACAGAACAGAACGATTAAATAAGTTGATTCATTTGTCAATTGCTTCCTTTGTTTATGTTCGACTATTTTCTTTTGAAAGTTTCTCTTAACAAAAAAGAAAAAATGAAAGTTTCGTGAACACTGTTACAAAAACTTGATTCTAGCCTGACACAAAGTGATTTGAATGCTCACTAAAACAAAAACAGACTCAAAAAAGAAGAAGAAAAAGCACATCTAATAAGTAATGATACTGGACAAAATGGATCTAAACAGACTCAAAACTACAAAAGAATTAATCTAAAATGAAAAACAAAAATCAACCTTGATTGATACAAACCCTAACCCTACAAATCACCCAAGCAACCCCACTGAATCTCTCAACACTACCAAAAGACCCTTTCTGAATCTACATCAACTTCAAAATCCCCTCCTTCTCGTAGTAGGATGTACTGGGCAAAACAAAACACAAAAAGGGATGCTAAAACTATGAGGAACCCTAACACTTCTAGACAGATTAAGGGGGCAAACCCTAGATCCACGAACACATGAGAAAGGAGGGGGTGTGATGCTAAAATGGGTGTTAATCTCTTAACAAGAATCAAACCCGAACAGATACAAGAAAGAAAAGAGAGGGAATGACAGGGCAACTCACTCGGATGGCGCCTCTCTCTTCTCTCGCTCTTCAGAAATCGTCGCCGCCTAGAGGAGCTCAAGCCGAAGAGCAGTGGGGAAACGGCGAAATGAATGCGATGGAGAAAAAGAGGATGGTCGCCCACACGCCTCTAAAACTGCTAGCCCCCTCATCTTCAAAACTGCTCGCCCCCTCGTCTTCAAAACTGCTCTGCCAGAGACAAAAAACGGCCCGCCAGCCCACCAAACAACACCACCGCCACGGCCCGCTACTAACAACGACCTGAAACGGGCCGCTCGACAGACAACTACCATCGCTAAACGCGCGAGCGGGACAGGAAAACGCGAGAGCGGGACAGGAAAACGCGCGAGCGGGACAGAAAAAAGAATTACGCGAATCTTAAAGACAAGAGAAATCCAATGGCTTTGGACTTAGATGTGAGGTAGCTATTTCACATCTAGATGTGAAATAGCAAATATTTATAAGCTACTCCGTAAAAAATATTTCCATAACCAAAAACATAAAACAAACAAGATATGGGAGCTCTGTAACAAATGTTGTAACATCCCTTGCTTTACAAAAAGTTATAAGTAATGCTACATCTACAAAAGATTACTTAAAAAAATTTACAGGCAAGCTGTTGTGATCGATTATGATTGGTAATAGAAAAATAAAAACACTGCCCAGATCACGAGCACCAACAAGACCAGCGAAGTCATCACTTCATACAGCTGGATTATAGAGACAACTAATTCCTCCGTTCCTAAATATAAGACATTTTAGAGATTTCACTATAGACTACATACGGATGTATAGAGATTCCACTATGAACTACATACGGATGTATATAGACATACTTTAGAGTCTAGATTCACTCATTTAACTAAGTTACAACGTGTGAACAGGTGACCCCGACCCCCGCGTCGCCTAGCTCGGGCGACACGGGGGAACCTAGCGCCGCCGCCGCAAAGCCCTCCTCTCCCCACTCCCCCGCATCGCCGCCGCCGGAGGGGCCGCCGGCGAAGCCCGCGCATGCCCCAGGGAGGGTGGCGGCGGGGCGTTTTCTCCTCTTCCGCGGCGTAGCGCGCGCGCGGCGGCTGCGTCTTCCCGGAGGCGCGGGCGGACGGCGGGGTTGCAGAGCGGCGTCTGCGCGGGGAGCGGCTGGATCCGGTCCGGGCTTGGCCGGATCTGGCCTCTCCGCCCTCGGTGGCTGCGGCGGAGTGGCGCACGACGCGTCGGCGGGCCGGTGCTCGGCGGCTCCATGGTGGGTCACTCTGTGCGTTCGGTTTATTCGGTTTACATGGTTCGGTTTATACGGTTTTTCGGTTTGTACGGTATCAATACTTCGGTAAATACGGTATGAGATTTATATACGGTTCGGTTTCGGTATATACCAAATTATTTCGGTATGGTTTCGGTATATACCGTATAAACCAAAGTTGACGCGAATTTGAAAATGGCATATAACAATTTACAAATTTATGACTCAAAACACATATCTTTTTATACGAGGAGTATATAACTATATGAACTATATATGCATGCATAAATTTGATGGTTATGGACGTGCTTAGCATTCTTGTGAAGAGAAATATGACTTCATATAGTAATATACTTTGTTTTGGACCTCGTTGTCGAGAGGAAAACAAATGCACTTAACAGGAAATCTGGCTTCTGCACACAAAAATGACTACATGTATGGTTGTTTCCCCAAGATATATAAATACATTTTGTACTTCGGTTTATTCGGTTAACCATTCGGTTTTTCGGTATATACCATAAAAACCAAACTTCAAAACGGTATGAAAAGTTCATACCATACCGAAACCATAAAACCATAAAAACCATAAAATTGGTTCGGTTCGGTTTATTTTCGGTATGGTTTTTCGGTTCGGTTTTAAAATGCACAGGGTGAATGGTGGGGTTGTTGGCGCTGGCGAGGGACTGCGGCGGGCGGCGTGTGTCAACGACGAGGTGCTTGGCGGCTCCATGGTGGAGCGGTGAGCTCTGGCGGGCATCGAGGGCTGGCATCCGGGGCGGCGGCCCCTGGAAGGTGGTTGACGTGTCGGCGGCTGTGAAGTTCGCACGGGCGACGCGGCGGCCGCGGTGTGCTGGTGGTGGGAGGCTCGTCCTTCCTGTCTAGGCAACTCGGCGACGGCGGTTCTTCGGCGGGTCACATCTCCGGCGGCTCGGGCTGTTGCGTCTGCGTTCTGCGCGGCATTTGGACCGCCAGATCTGGCTGGCGGGAGGATGCGGGGTGGCAGTCTGCCCTTCCCTGCCCGGAGGCCGTGCATCAGTCTACGTGCTGGTGGTTTGCCGTGGTTGGCTCGACAGCAAGGCGTGGTGGTGGTCCCTGCACGGTCATGGCGCTGTTGTTGTGCAGGGGT
The DNA here is from genome assembly GCA_039707655.1 of Elymus sibiricus. Taxonomy (NCBI): domain Eukaryota; kingdom Viridiplantae; phylum Streptophyta; class Magnoliopsida; order Poales; family Poaceae; genus Elymus; species Elymus sibiricus. Next base: position 134,783,995 of record CM077666.1, on the reverse strand, counting down.
GCGCGGGTCAATGGAGTTGCTGGCGTGGGAGTGGTGGTGTCGATGATCCGAGCGAAAGCTTGGCCGGTTCTTGCCGGCCGGCGGCGGCGGCGCCCGTGGGCGTCGCTTTCTTCCTTGGAGGCGTCGTCGAGGTGATTTGGGCATCCTTCGCTCTCGGGTCAAGATCTTCGGGCGAAAGTCATGATCCTGGTTGGATCAGGCGGCGGCGTCGTCTTCAACGTCGTATTCCCTCTTGGGGGCGCCGTCTTGAAGATCTTGGTCCCATTTGTGATTCCTGCAGGCTGGGCGTGCACTACATTGCGGTCGGCAGGTGCCCGACCGGTGATGAGGTGGTGTGGCGTTGCAACGTGTGTGGCAACGACGATGGTGGCGAGCAGAGCCGGGTCGCGGCTTGTCCTTCTGATGCCGAAGGTCCGGTGCGCTAATGGGTGTGCCAATGTTGGTTTCTGGCTGTGACAGAGAAGTCGGAGCTGCGGGCGGCGGGGCCGCTGCAGCAACGATGACTCCATGAGGGCGGTTTTCAACGAGCGGTGCTCTTCGGGTGTTGCGCTGGACTAGGTCGGTGCGAGGCTTGCAACTCACTTCTGTGATGCTCTTCGGCAAAATCGGAGATGTCATGTCCTCGACGCTGCGGTCGACTGTTTGGCGTTGCTTTGTTGTTCGGTGCTACCTCTCGATGGCTGTGTCGTGATCTTGTGTGTGGCCAGGTCGTCCGTGTGTGTCCCTTGTGGGGTTTGTAATTTAGGTTTTCGTCCGGTTTTCCTCTAATTAACCGGACAACTCTTTTCTTCTTAATCAATGAAAATGGCAAATCTTTTGCCTTGTTTCAAAAAAAAAATAGATTCACTCATTTTGCTTCGTATGTAGTCTATAGTGAAATCTCTAAAAGGTCTTATATTTAGGAACGGAGGGAGTACTTCATATTTCTCCAGTTTAATGGCAAGGGAGAATCCGACGACATTATGCTGTTATGCACCATATACATAGCTAATGAGCAAAACCAATATTGGAATGACGATGCCGAGAGGAATACAACATATGCTGCTGCCATACCAAAAAACTGAAACTGGCAAATTCACTGCGAGAATTTCAGACACTGGGTGCAGATGATGATTTCGGAGCCAAAAAAATGACTCATGGGTGATTGTAAGCATGTATTCAGACAATCTGACATGGGAAACCAAGTTCTCACATCCGTTTGGTTGAAACGTTCCACAATAAAGTCCCACCTCGGTTCCACAATATCAGCAAACAGCAGGCAGACCAATATTGGCACAACAAAGACAGAAATCTCAGAATAGTAGAAAAATGCATTAACAGATAACAGACACAGAAATGCAGGCCTGGGACTCCTGTGTATCAGCAAGGTAGAAAACCAAGTTCGCACATTAATGTGGTGGAAATATTATGACTAGGAATTTCTCTACTTCAGGTTAAGAATATCTGCAAAATAGCAGATTGAAGATTGGCAAGCCAGAAGCTTCAGTACAGTGGAGTGGATTACTAAGATGAGATGGGGGCGAAAAATCCACTGCATTTACTGATAACATACACAGCCTTGTTGTCAAAATTTGATGGGAAATTTCTAAGAACCATCGCATTTCAGTAGAATGGCAGCAACCTAAAGATAGTAGGTTAGGCTTTCGAAGCAATACATGGTTGCAAGGGGTTCCTCCAGAATTGCAACCAAACAAACCTGCTAGAAACTGATGAACTATGCGGTTATGCACCATGCATATACCACCTATGTTACTCAGGAAATTCAATATTTGAATAACCATGCTGGGAACAAACATATATCTTCTGGTCCTATCAAAGAAGTGAAACTGGCAAATTTAATACTACAATATGGCACAGAATTTCAGACTCAGGTACACAGACTGATCATAGATTTCTTGGTGGTTGCAAGAATGTATATATCAGCATAGGAAACCAAGTTCTCACAACCGTATGGTGGAAATATTAGGATTGGTAAACTCTACTTCAGCTTAATATCATCAAAACAGCATATTGATGAGATTAGCAAGCCAGCAATTCCAGTACAGTGTGCTACTAAGATGAGATGAGAGCAAAATTCACAGCAAAACTGATAACAGATACAGCGATACATGACTGATTGTCCAAATTTAAAGGGAAATCTCTCTAATTACCATAGCATTTCGGTTGAATGGCAGCAACCTAAAGATAGTACATCAGGCCTACCTATCAAACCATAGCCGGTTGCAAGGGGTTCAGAGCAAATAAAACAGGTAGTTCAAACTCCCACATAACTGCAACCAAATAACATGACCAGACAATGTAAACTACTAGCTCTACCTATTGTGCCACCTCCTCAGCATCTTTCTTCTTCTTTTTCTTCTCCTTTTTCTTCTCACTCTTCTCAACTTCACTCTCTGTAGCTACATCATCACCATCTTCCTTGCTCTTCTTCTTCTTGTCCTTTTTCTTCTCGCTCTTCTCAACTTCCGCACTCTCTGGAGCGACATCATCACCGCCTTCCTTGCTCTTCTTCTTCTTTTTCTTCTCACTGGCACCCTTCTCCTCATCAGACAGGCTGCTCTTCTCCCCCTTCACTGCCTCTGAAACAGCTGATCCTGGTTCTCCCTTGTCTTTCTTTTTCTTCTTCTTCTTCTCCCCTTCCACTGCCTCAGTCGCCTCCTCCACCTTGATCTTCTTTGCAGGTGTAGAAGCAGTCACATCATCCTCATCACTCTTCCTCTTCTTCTTCTCCTTGACCTCATCACTTGGCACCACATCCTGTTGTTCCACCTTTACCTTCTCGGGCTCAGGAGCAGCTGCAATGCTAGCAATCATCGCATCGCCACCAGTAGGAAGCACCACATTTCGAAGCCACTCAGCTGGGGTCTTCTCAGTTGGCTTCCCATGCTTATCAAGGAGGCCCTCAGCGATCATCTTTTTCTTCTTAAGTGCCACCGGACCAAGTCCCCACTTCCTTGGGTATGTGTCTCTGTCCATCACCACCCTCTTAATCTTCGCAACTGCGCCATGGTCGCAAGTTGCCATAACAGCAGTGGGCATCTCGGCGATACCAATGGCAATCGCCTCCCCCTTTGTAGTCATGAGAACAACCTCTTCCCCAACATCAATATCATTCTCAAACCGGAGCAGCCCAGGAATCATAAGCTTGGCACCATAGCAGATAGCATTAACAGCAGAGTCCTTCACAACAAGCCTCTTGTAGCTAGTAAGAATTACCTCAAGCGGCATCACCACACGCCTTATGTAAGACTCATCCTTGTGGTTGTCAAGCGCCCACATGGCATCCATCACATCGTGCATGGTGACCATGTTGTCCTGCTCTCCGAGGATACCTGACCGGACACGGCGCAGCTCCTGCATATGCGCACCGACACCCAGGAGCAGCCCAAGGTGCACACAGAGCGTCCGGACATAGGTTCCGGCCTCGCAAGAGATCCAGAACACAGCAAGGTGGCGCTCAGAGTCATGCTCCAGCAGCTTGCTCTCATAAATGGTCCGCACCCTGAGCTGGCGTTTGACCGCCGAGATGAGCGGCGGGCGCTGGAACACGGCGCCGGTAAGGGACTCGAGCGCGCGAGCCACACGAGCCGTGTCTGGGACGGCGGCATGGAAGCGGGCGATGCACACATACTCCTTACCTGCGCCCTGCTGCGACTTGACGAGGCGTGTGGCGCGGTCGACGCAGACGATGAGGTTGCCGGTGACCTTGGGGTCGAGCGTGCCGCTGTGGCCGGTCTTCTCGACGCGGAGGAGGCGCTTGATCCACGCCACCACCTCGTGGGAGGAGGGGTTGGACGGCTTGTCGAGGTTGATGACGCCGTAGCGGAGGTACTCGGCGAGGGGGCGCTTGAGCGGCGAGTGGCCGGAGGGGAGCGGAGTGTAGTGGCCAGTGCGGACGTTGAGGCGGTCGTAGTTCTTGAGGAGGAGCGGCCAGGTGGAGGTGTCGAGGGACGGAACCAGGGCCTGGGGCTTGATCATATAGCCATCGGTCTTCGCCTCTGCGTCCGCCAGCGACGTGGTATCGGCGGCGGCGGCGGCGGCGGGGTCGGCGGAGGCATCCTTGGATTTGCTCTTCTTTTTCTTGGATTTGGTTAGCTCGGAGGCGGGGGACGCGACGGCCGGTGGCGTGGAGGACATGGCGGCGGGTGGGGGGCTTAGGGATTAGGGTTTTTGCGGGGACGGGGAGCGGCGCCGTGGCGGCGAGAGGAAGACGGGGGTTTTAAGGGTAAGGGTTTAGCGGGGTGCGTGGGCTGGAGCGATGGGCTTTGCCGTTGGGCCGCCCGGTTAGAAGTCACCAACCCTCCGCGTATGGAGTTACTAAAAAAAAAAGGTATGGAACCTCAGAGAAAAATAGAAATATGGAACCTCAAGCGAAAACCTAGCTATCTTTGCTCAAAAAATAAACAGAAGTATGGAACCTAAAAACCCGATTCGTCACGGCAGGAAATGGGGAAATCGATTGGTGTGGAGATGCGCTTATGGCCGAGGCACTGACCTTATGGTTTGGTCTCAATTTGGCAACTACAGTCGGGTGTAACCGCATAGAGGTGAACTTCGACAACATCGAGGTGATATAGACAATGAAGAATGGAGGTCGCTCTTTCGGTGTATCAGCGGCAGTTATGATATATATCACCTTGCATGTGATTTCCCGCATATTATTTTTGAGCATGCTCCTGGAGAGAGTAATTGTGCTGCCCATGATTTTGCCAAACTAGCTAGAGGTAAGGTGTGTGCGGGGTGGATGGAAGATCCACCCTTAGAGATTGTTGGTACTCTTGTAAAAGATAATATGACGATCATCTTGCAATAAAGAGTACTTTTATGTCAAAAAAAGAAACAGAAGTATGGAACCTAAAAAACAAAATAGAAGTATGGAATTCCCTCAAAAGCAAAAACAGAAGCATGGAATTGCCTCATAAAGCAAAAAAAAAGGCAGAAGTATGAAAAGAATCCACCCAAAAAGGAAAAGCATGGAATGAACGAAATTTCCCCTATAAAAGGGGAAAAGGAAAACTGTATTTGCTCAAAAAAATAGGAAGGAACAAATTTTAGATGACTGGTCTTGAGACTACTATGATGGAAATGATGAGAAACATACGTGACAGAGTGCTACCACATTTTTGTTTTCGTATTTTCTAATGAAAGAAAAAATGAATCTAAAAGTGAATATGAAACCAAAAATGAATACATAGCAAATACAACGGATACACCAATACAGATGCAAAGACTTCGCTGAGAGTGAAAAAAAAACTTGACTCATGCATGAAAACCAAAAGTAATGCAATGAAAAGGCAACAAGGTGTGATGGAGAATGTGAAAGAACATGCGGTGTCCCCATGTTTGGTTTTGGTAATTGATAACAATTCCTATGGACTAATGGTTGCCTTGAGTTATATTTGAAGGGTTTGTCCATAGGCTTTTCTTGAGGTCCATTTGTTGGTTTCAAGGAGAGTATGTGATGACCAAGGTGCTATTCAAGGAGTTATCCAAAGATTGGTCATATGAGAGTTGAGTGTATTGCAAGTATGTCTTGAAGAAGAAGATTGTGTGAACATTCATGTTTACCTTCAAGACATCATCTTTATGAAGAGAGAAGATTTTGATTGAGCCTATTGCAAGCATGTCTTGAAGAAGAAGATTGTGTGAATATTCATGTTTATCTTCAAGACATCATCTTAATAGAGAGTATTGGAAAGATTCAAGGTTGATCAAGACTAAGTACAAAGAGTGAATCAAGTTTATCAACACACAAAGCGTAGAAGTCGTACCGAGTGGGATCATGTGATCTCATGGTATGGTAAGTATTGTCCATTACACTTTGTGTACTAACCCATGTTCTTTGTGAGAGTTCCTTGTGGGGTTAGATATGTTTTCATGGGTGTGCATCAAAAGAAAGATCTCATACAACACATGGAGGATGACATCAAGTGGTGATCGTCATCAAGTTTGCGATGTGCAAGTTCAAGTGGAGCATCACGAAGAGATCATGCTTGAAGCTTGCCGTCCATTGTGGTGACAATGGACTTGTGAAGATGTGCCGAAGAGTGGCTCACCCATAGTGGAGTATGGGGGAGCAATCAACTTGTCTTCATCGAGCCAACGCAATCAAGAAAGGTGGTCCAACTTGAGGAAGTCAAGATCGTCATCATCTAGCTCAAGTGGACTATGTGCAAGGCAAAGGTTTGCCCTTGATAGATTTTCTATTTTACCGGTCTCATGATGGTAGTTGGGAGACCGGGTTATAGGATCGATTGCCGTACTATCAAGGGGGCTCTCAAGTAAGTAGCTTGATCGTATCGTTCATAGAGAGCTCAAACCATTGCATTCTTGCATCATCTTTCTTGGTTCTTGTTTGGTGTTTCTCTTTGTGAGTTTTTGAGCTTATGGTCATCTTCATGACAAGCTTGAGTTCATCGAAAACGGAGTTCATATGCATTTTCTATGATGTTTTCGATGTTGGAGTTTTTGCCGGTTCTTCATTCATAGAGGTTTCACACCTCTATATCATTGGCATTTTTCTACTGCCTCTTCTCACTATAACCACTCGCTGTTTGGATAGTACTCGTCGTCATCTATCCAACAAGCTTGAGTTTGCTCAATTCGGAGCTCATATGCAGAAGTTATGGCAATTCTGGTTTTCTTGCTCCTTCTGTTTTGCTTGAGCGGTAGTAGAGCGGTAGTAGAGAGCGGTAGTACCTCTCCCCCGAGCGGTAGTACCGCTTAGGCGGTACTTCCGCTGACCAATACCGCTTCCACTTCCGCTTATTTTATGCTTCTGTTACCCAATCCGCTTGAGCGGTAGTAGAGAGCGGTAGTACCTCTCTAAGCGGTAGTACTGCTCCCCCGAGCGGTACTACCTCTCAAGCGGTACTACCTCTCCCCCGAGCGGTACTACCTCTCTGGCAGAACTACCGTTCGTGTTTTTCTGTCTCGTTGGGCTGTTTTGACCGTGCTAAGCGGTAGTACCGCTCCCCCAAGCGGTAGTACCGCTTGTGCACGACTTGTGGGCATAACGGTTGGATTTGGGGGGGCCTATTTAAGGGGGTCTTCTTCCCCAATGGTCCCCATCCTTTGAGCTCGTGTTCTTCCCCCATTGTTGACCTTCTTTGAGCTTGCTATCTCTCAATCCCTCCAATGATTCTTGCTAGTTCTTGAGGGAAAAGAGAGAGGAGATCTAGATCTACGTTTCCACCAATCACTCTCTCCTCTATGTGAGGGAAGCCCCTTGGATCTAGATCTTGGAGTTCTTCGTGTTCTCTTGTTCGTTCTTCCTCTCATTTTCCTCCCTAACATTAGTTGCTTTGGTGGGATTTGGGAGAGAAGGACTTGGGCACTTGCCATTGCCATTGCATTTGGTGCTTCGGTGTGCCCTTGCCATTGCATTTGGTGCTTCGGTTTGAGTTCTCCACGGTGATACGTGGAAGTGAAGTTGAGAAGCTTGTTACTCTTGGGTGTTTGGGCACCCTAGAGCTTGTTCCTCTTGGGTGCCTTTGTGCCCTAGATGGTTGGTGTTGTCGGAGCTCAATCATTGTGGTGTAAAGCTCCGGGCAAGCGTCGGGATCTCCAATTAGGTTGTGGAGATTGCCCCGAGCAATTTGACGGGTACCGGTGACCGCCCCCAAGGGTTGCCAAAGTGTACGGGTTCGGTGACCGCCCCCAAGGGTTACCATTTGTACGGGTTCGATGACCGCCCTCAAGGGTCCCTTAGTGGAATCACGGCATCTTGCATTGTGCGAGGGCGTAAGGAGATTACGATGGCACTAGTGGCTTCTTGGCGAGCATTGTGCCTTCACACCGCTCCAAACAAAGATTAGCATCCGCAAGGGTGTGAACTTCGGGATACATCGCCGTCTCCGCGTGCCTCGGTTATCTCTTACCCGGGCCCTTTACTTATGCACTTTACTTTGTGATAGCCATAGTGTTTCATGTTATATATCTTGTTGTCACTTAGTTGTTTATCTTGCTTAGCATAAGTTGTTGGTGCACATAGGTGACCCTAGTTGTTGTAGGTTTTGTGCTTGACAAATTAACCGCTAGTTTTATTCCGCATTTGTTCAAGCCTAAACCGTAATTATTTTAAAGCGCCTATTCACCCCCCCTCTAGGCGACATCCACGATCTTTCAATTGGTATCAGAGCCTCGTCTCTCATTATTAGGCTTAACTGCCTAGAGAGTAAAGATGTCGACTAGGGGATTAGGATTCTTTGACACTCTTAGTTTCGATGGCACAATTTTTGATGTTTGGGTAATTCGCATGCTTAATCATTTTCGGGCCATTGACCCGTGTTTAGAGTGAATTATAGATATGGGTTTTTCTCCTTCAAAGGATCCTCAAAGATTATCTATAGAGGATGAGAAAAACTCTTATCTCAATGCTCAAGCTTCTAATGTGCTTTTTGATGCTTTGAGCAATGTAGTTATATTTCAACTCATGTCGTTTCGGGATACTCATGAGTTGTGGACAAAGCTTCAAGATAAATATGGTGTGTCCAAGAGTTGTGGGGATGGTTGTTCTCCCTCCACCTCTGGCCGTGTCGAGCTCTCAACTTCTTCTACTTCACCTACATGTGGATTGCCACAAGGTAATGATATGGTGAGTAGTGTTGATCATTGCAATGATGATAGTGGGCTTATTGTTGATGATACTTCATCACTATCTTATTGCAATGCTTCATCTTTCGACTTTAACACTTTGAGCACTCTAGATGGTTCACATGCTTGTGTTGATAGTCCTTGCATATCATGTAGAAATTGCTTGACTAAATCTCATGATTATATGCTTTATATGTCTTGTTACCATGATAAAAATGCATCTATTTCCTCGAGTTGTTGTGCTAACAATGTAGAGGAAACCCAACACTCCATGGAACAAGATGTGGTCATGAATGGTGCCTCAAGGGATCCTACATCATCATCTATTGTTTTTTGCCTTATGGCTAAGGCTTCAAAGGTATCTCCTACTTTGAACCCCAATATGTCTCTTGATGATGATGTTGTTGCTAATGATGATGAGGATAATGATGAAGAGAATGATAATATTGCTTCCTTAAAAATTAAGGGGGAAATTATTTTTAAAGCTCTTCATAAGAAAAAAATTGCTCGTTCCAACTTCATGGAAATTATGTCTATTGCCATTGAGGGCAAGAAATACATTGAGGAGTTGGAATCTCATCTCGAGGAGCATGAGGTCACCATTGAGAAAATGGAAGGTCATGAGCGTGATTACGCTAATGAGATTGCGAATCTATCTCAACCTCTTGAACTTGAACAAACCACCAAGGAATCTCTTGAGGAGACCTTTGCTTTAGAATTATCTAAAGTAAAGGAATCCCGTGATAGAGCCCTTGAGGTGGCCAATGATTTCAAAACTAAAAATGCTAAGCTTGAAGCTGCACATGCTAAACTCCTTGAGGACTTTGAGCACCTCGAAAATGGGTGCCTTGGTGCCCTAGACGGTTGGTGTTGTCGGAGCTCAATCATTGTGGTGTAAAGCTCCGGGCAAGCGTCGGGATCTCCAATTTGGTTGTGGAGATTGCCCCGAGCAATTTGACGGGTATCGGTGACCGCCCCCAAGGGTTGCCAAAGTGTACGGGTTCGGTGACCGCCTCCAAAGGTTGCCATTTGTACGGGTTCGGTGACCGCCCTCAAGGGTCCCTTAGTGGAATCACGGCATCTTGCATTGTGTGAGGGCGTGAGGAGATTATGGTGGCCCTAGTGGCTTCTTGGCGAGCATTGTGCCTCCACACCGCTCCAAACGGAGATTAGCATCCGCAAGGGTGTGAACTTCGGGATACATCGCCGTCTTCGCGTGCCTCGGTTATCTCTTACCCGAGCCCTTTACTTATGCACTTTACTTTGTGATAGCCATAGTGTTTCATGTTATATATCTTGCTGTCACTTAGTTATCTATCTTGCTTAGCATAAGTTGTTGGTGCACATAGGTGACCCTAGTTGTTGTAGGTTTTGTGCTTGACAAATTAACCGCTAGTTTTATTCCGCATTTGTTCAAGACTAAACAGTAATTATTTTAAAGCGCCTATTCACCCCCCCACCCTCTAGGCGACATACACGATCTTTCAGAATGGGAGTAGGAGGTGTAAAGTCAGAGGGATAAGGATCACACAATTAGGAAGGATAAAGTATTTTTTATAATTGGGTTGGGCTAGAAGTGTAAATGGGTCAAGCTAAAGTCGGTTATATAGACAAAAGGTAAGTAAAAATTCCACATGCGCATATGCGAGGAGTTCCATTTCCACATAAACTTTACCGGGAAATGTTGTTTTGTTTTAGTTCCCTCAAGAAGCATTCCTCTTCTCCTTCCGTTTTTTGTAAATTTACGTTCCTCTTTTCATACACCCCCTCCCAAGACCTCAACCTTGATCATCCACACACCCTCTCATAATAAACTCAACCTTGATCATGTTCAATTATGCAATGTTTCATTGTTTTTTACTTTTCATGGGAGTATGCGGTTATGGTTATCGTGATGGTTCGACCTCCCCTCTCACACTTCATCTACATAGTAAAGCATCGACCCAGGAACCCAACCCACCCCTCCTCCAGTCCTCGTGAAAAGCAATCGCGAGCCACGAACACCAAATCTGATTCTCTAACTTTTCCAAGGTTAAGTCAAAGGTGAACAATGCCATTGATATTGCTCGCCCTTTGCTTGTCGGGTGAAAAATTGTCAAACTAGATCGAATGCTAACGAGGTTGTGAACAACGATGTGTAACAAACTTGAGTAGTTGCATATGTGAACAATGTTTGGAAAAGAATTCTCCACTGACTTGGCCATACAAGTCAGAGAATATCCCCCCCCCCCCCCAGAACGCACATCCCACCCCACGTCCATCTCTTCACCCCCTTGATTCCGATCATGCCTTTGTGTGTATATCTCTGATTTACTCCCACCGTTTCTTTTTACTCCACGTATTAGTTTTGTTTGAAGTGAAACTCTTCAAAGTTTGACCAAGTTTATACAAAATATTATTGATATTCACAATACAAAGTTAAATATCATTACATCCATCATGAAATATATTTTCATATATTATTTATTTGATATTGTATATGTTTATATTTTTAAATATAGATTTGGTCAAACTTTGAAGAGTTTGACTTTGAAGATATCTAATACGCGGAGTAAAAAGAAACGAAGGGAGTGTCTCACAGTAAATTATTCACGTTTGTGCGTTATGATACACTACCATAGCACGATACTACTGTGTCTTCTCTTGTCACTAATTATAGTGTTACATCATTTTTTCCTTAGACGACATTGCATGATACTCTTACATCCACTGTGAGAGGTATGAGTTGGGAAGTAAACATGAAGGGCATGTGTTCATTGTGATAGTGGTCTTGCAACAGGAAAAATTAAAACACATAAATAGATGTTTGCGACTAACGAGAACTGTTCGTAGTGGTGACTAGTAAGTTGGTGGACAACGATCACATGCTAACCACTATGCAAAGAAAGATTTGTGTCTACAGTTGCCGCATCTACTGATCGAAGCCATCAATTCTCAATCTAGAAAATGGTATATTGATTTATGCCCCGCACTATAACCTCCTGGCGTGCCTTGTGTGGAATTTTGGTTGACGAACCACAAGAATTTATACATAAAAAACAATCAAAATGATCTACAAAGTTAGAGTAATTGGTTTGATAATTTTAAGATTATGTTGCAGTTTCGTGGGCGGCTGTATGGCTATGGGTTGACTTTGAATACATAGAGATACATGTTAGGTCGAAAATAACAATGAAAAAAAATACAGTACAACTTTGGCACCGTATGAAGGGGCAAACTTGCAAATTCCAAATTTTGGAGGTACATGAATGCAATAGTTCTAGTGAACTGAGGAATTCCTCTGCGTTCTGCGACGACCCCCCAACCCAAAATTGGGGCGAGAAACCCAGCAAATCCAGTCCCCGTCGATCCGAATCCCCCGAAATTCCGGGATCGGAACCCTAGCCCATCCCGAATCCCATCCCCGGCCCAATGCTTCCCGCCGGCGACGGCTCGTCCGCCGCCGTCGCCGCTCTCTCTTTCACCGATGCGGACGGCGACGACTACTCCGAGGACGGGGACTTCACCGGCGCCCCGTTCCTCGAACCTCCCGATCCGAGCCTCCCCGACCCCACCTCCTCCTCCGCCACCGCCCTGCTCCCCGCGGGCGGGAGCGGCGGCCAAGCCTCGTCGGGCGGCGAGCGGCGGCCCCTTTTCCAGCGTCTCTGGACGGAGGAGGACGAGATCGTGATCCTCCGCGGGTTCGCGGAGTTCACCGCCGCCCGCGGCACGGCGTTCGCGTCGCACCAGTACGACACGGACCCGTTCTACGAGGATATGCGCCGCCGCCTCCAGCTCGACTTCTCCAAGAGCCAGCTCGTCGAGAAGCTCCGCCGCCTGAAGCGCAAGTACCGCAACTGCGTCTCCCGCCTCCGCGGGTCCGGCGCCGCCTTCTCCTTCCGCTCCCCGCACGAGCAGGCCATTTTCGAGATCGCGCGCAACATCTGGCGCCCCACGAATAAGCACGGCCGGGATCCCTCGGCCGACTCCGACGACGAAGAAGCTGTGGTTGCCGCTGCGGCGGTGGCTGCCACATCTGTCCCTGCAAACACCAGCCCCAATGGGGAAGTCAAGTCCCCCTCAGGGCGGCAGCGCCGCCGTAGACGTTCGGTGGAATCAGCAGCTCCAACTGCCCCTGCTGCTGTCCCTGCCACCATTTTGGTGCAGCCCCCTCAGCCAGTGCAGGTGCCTGTGTCAGTCCCTGTCAAGATGGATGACTCGCTACCAGCACTGCCCCAGGCTCCAATGCCTGTGACAGTGACCATGGAGGGCTCCGAGCCACTCAGGTTTCCGGTCATGTCACCTCAGTCAGGAGTTGTCGATGTCGAGAAGAATTTTCTGACGCCTATGTTTAAGGAGATGATTCAAGCAGTGATAAATATGGGATCCAGTCCGTTTGGTATGAAACTTCCTGAGCCGCCACACGGCTTGCCTATGGAAGGGGAGAAATGGAGAAATCAGCGAATCCTGGAGCTGGAAGTGTACTTGAAGCGGATCGAACTGCTGCAGGACCAGGTGAAGGCGACGCTTGAGGAGCTCAAGTCCTCCACACCTAGGACTTGAGGTTTTTTAAGTTAGGAACTGATACGGTGTCTCTCATTATAGAATTCTTGCTACAATTCTGAGGGTAGATGTTTAGTTTTTTTCTCCACATTTTCTCGTGCATAAAAGAACATTGTTAACAGGGTTGGGACTTGGAAACTAGTTTATTCATGGTTCTAATTGTTCATGTGATATTAAGCTGCTACTTATTTCTTTATAATGTAGGTGTTGTCCTCTGTTTTGAAGTGTTATGCTTTTTGCGGACAGGAAGGTCTCCTGATGGAAAGCTTGAACACTTTCAGTTAATATATTAGGATCACAGATTGTGGTCATTTCAGTATTTCATCATTGTCATCAATTTATATGGAAGAGGTTAGATAGGTTCAGTACTGGTTGTCAATATAATTGAAGGTCATGGAATTATGGTATAGGAAACCAGTGGTTAATCTGTGGAGCAGCATGATAGTTTAACTTGTGTTTGATCATGATCCATGACCCTGTTTATTTTCCGTGAAGACTGAAAACTATTTAATATTTGTGTACCAGATAATTTGAGAATTACTTCTCTGCTGCGCCATTGCATTATGTTATTTTCCTTTTCCTTTTCCCTGTTGGAATAAGGTCAGCGTATATGAACAGATATGCTCAGTACCATGCATTGCCATTCTAGAGATCAGCGTACCTTGTGTGCATCAGGTTACAGAAATTTACCCGTCATTTATGTCTTAAATTCAATGTGGTATACAGTGTAATGCTAGAGGGTGAAACACTGAAATGTAGGTCCATAGTTCTACTGCTTCTAAGTTAATACGTACACTTCATTCTTTGTCTATTTGTGAATCTGTATTGCTTCAGTCAAGGTGCACAACTATCAGCATTTTGATTATTTGTTCTACCTTCCAATCACAAAAGTGATGATTGCCTCTTCTACCTCCCAATCACAAAATTTCCAAACATGTTCAAATTTTGAACAACCATAACAATGTCTCCGGAAACCATGGGAAAACATAACACTCAAGTACCAGGATAAAGGTAAGCGGTGGGTCTGAAAGACAAAAAGGTGGCTCTTTTCTACGCACATAGAACTACCTCGGAAATAGGTAACACCGATTGCTCGGTACGCACATATAGAACTACCTAAAAAAGGTGGCTTTTTCTACGCACATGGAGAAATGCCAAGGTCACGACTCGGAAGTACCGGAGTGAAAAAGCTCGGAGATACCGAACTTATAATGTGACAAGATATAAAAGCAAACCGAACGGATTTTGGAAGTGCCGCGTGACAAGTTAAGCTCAGAAGTGCCAGAATTGATGGAGAATGGAGAATGTCTCAAAGGAATTTGGCTTGACAACTCGAAACAAAAAATGCGTGGGGTTTCCGATTTGTGGGAAACTGGGTTGCTCTCCAGGGTCTCATAGAACACTCAAGTGGCTCGGTAGTGCTGGAGGAAAAACTTCGGTGCTACCGGAGATGTTTTGTAACACCCTCAGTGTTAAGCCACAATAATCTTTCTCTAATGGTGGCCATGTCATCATGCTTTACTAAGTCAATTTGCCACTTGTCCAAAATCAAGTCCAATTCTATTCAAATTGCATGTCAAATATTTGCATCTTCAAACATGCCAGCAAAATAGTTCACATTATGGCAAATATTCCCTAAGTAATTGTCATGGTGAAACCCACCTCATTTGGGTTCCCAAAATGCCTCTGGATTTTAAAACAGTGGTCCGGCATCACTTTTTCAGCCCTTTTAAATGCCAGCAAAATTCAAATGTATTCCAAACTGCCTCAAATTTTTTGGACCAACTCAGAATATTGCAAAATATTTAATGTGGCAAGTGGCACATTTTACAAAAGTCATTTGGTGCTCCATTTAAATGCAAATCAGAGCAGAAATAAATGACTTAAAAAAGAAAAGGGAAAATGCTAAAACCTACTGCTACACTGGGCCCTAGTGGCCACAGTGCAGCCTGGCCCATCTAGGCCGGCCTTCCCCCTACCTCCCGCAGCGCCAGGGAAGGGCCGTGCGCCATGGCCGTTGTGCGCCGGCTCCGCACGCTACAGCGCTGCCCTGGAGGGGATAAGACCGTCCTCGGCGCTCTCTCTCCCTCCCCGAAACCCTAGACACCCCAGTTGCCCTCCCCCGCGCCGTTTTCCCTTTCTCCCACAAGCACCCGAGCGCTGCCTCCCTACACCACCATCGTCCGCGCGCTCCGGAGCCGCGCCAAGCCACCAGAGGATGTCCAGGCGATGCGCGCCATCATCTTCTTCGTCTACAAGGAACACCACGAGCCAGGATGCCCTTGAGCCGTCGCGATCGCCGAGCTACTCCGACTGGATCCGCCTCGGTCGCTGCTCGATCCGCGGCCACCACGGCCTAACCGCCTCCGTCGAGTTCGCCCTTCGTTACAATGTGAGGTTCCGCTCCTTCTGGACTCCCCCTCGCTCTCTCTCGAGCGCCGTAGCTAGCTCCCGCCGGTTGCCGCCGCTAGCCGCCGCTCGGCCATCGTCGTTGTCACCACTCCGGCCACCCCCCAGCTCCAGCCCGCTGCACCACTGTATGTGCGCGAGCGCACACACTCGACCGCGCTTCTCCGCGCCTCGAATGGCCGCCGGAGCGCCGTTTCCGCGCGACGCCGCCGTCCTCTGTAGTCACCGGCGCGCGCCGGCGTTTAAAACGCCGGCAGGTCACTGACCCGTGCCCCCCCCTCGGCAGGCAATTAGCTTAGCCCTAAACCCCCACTAATCACCCACTGACAGTGGGCCCGGTTTAATTTAGGATTAGGGTTAAACTAACTAACTGATAATTAGTTACACTGACATATGGTCCCCACCTAATCAGTTAAATTAATTAAATTCTTCTTCTATCAATTGAGCACAATTTTCCGATCCATCATTTTCAAGAAAGACATTATAAAGACGAATAATATGAGGCAACCTCATTTCCATTTTTTGTAGTTTTCTTTTTATAAAACCAAACTAGTGATAAACAAGAAACTAAAAGATTCAATTGCAAGATCTAAAGATATACCTTCAAGCACTCACCTTCCCGGCAACGGCGCCAGAAAAGAGCTTGATGTCTACTACACAACTTATTCTTGTAGACTCGTGTTGGGCCTCCAAGCGCAGAGTTTTGTAGGACAGTAGCAATTTTCCCTCAAGTGGATGACCTAAGGTTTATCAATCCGTGGAAGGCGTAGGATGAAGATGGTCTCTCTCAAACAACCCTGCAAACAAATACAAGAAATCTCTTGTGTCCCCAACACACCCAATACAATGGTAAATTGTATAGGTGCACTAGTTCGGCGAAGAGATGGTGATACAAGTGTAGTATGGATAGTAGAAATATATTTTTATAATCTGAATAAATAAAAACAACAAGGTAGCAAACGATAAAAGTGAGCACAAACGGTATTGCAATGCTTAAAAACAAGGCCTATGGTTCATGCTTTCACTAGTGCAATCTCTCAACAATGCTAACATAATTGGATCATATAACAATCCCTCAACGTACGATAAAGAATCACTCCAAAGTTCCTATTCGCGGAGAACATAAGATAGAAATTGTTGTAGGGTACGAAACGACCTCAAAGTTATCCTTTCCGATCAATCTATTGAGCCATCCCTATAAGTGTCACGAACAGCCCTAGAGTTCGTACTAAAATAACACCATATGATACGCATCAACCAACTCTAATGTCACCTAGATACTCCAATGTCACCACAAGTATCCGTGAGTTGATTATACGATATGCATCAAACAACTTCATAATCATAATATTCAATCCACACAAAGAACTTCAAGGAGCACCCCAAAGTTTCTATCGGAGAAAAGATAATGAAAACGTGCATCAACCCCTATGCATAGATTACCCCAATGTCACCGCGGGAATCCGCGAGTTGAGTGCCAAAACATATATCAAGTGAATCAATATAATACCCCATTGTCACCACGGGTATTCATATGCAAGACATACATCACGTGTTCTCAAATCTGAAATATTCAATCCGACAATAACGAAACCTCAAAGGGAAAAGATTCGATTCATCACAACAAGGATAGAGGGGGAAGAAACACCATATGATCCAACTATATTAACAAAGCTCACGATACATCAAGATCGTGCCAAATCAAGAACACGAGAGAGAGAGAGATCAAATACATAGCTACTTGTACATACCCCTAGCCCCGAGGGTGAACTACTCCCTCCTCGTCATGGAGACCGCCGGGATGATGAAGATGGCCTTCGGTGATGATTCCCTCCTCCGGCAGGGTGCCGGAAAAGGGCTCCAGATGGGATCTCCTTGGTACAGAGGCTTGTGGCGGCGTAAAAACTCATCTAGGTTAACTTTCGGGGGTTTCTGAATATATAGGATTTTTCAGCGTTGGAATCATGCAAAGAGGTGCCACAGGGGCCCCACGAGGCACCAGGGCGCGCCTGGGGGGGTGGCGTTCCCTGGTGGCTTGTGGGGCCCCTGTGGCTCTTCTGGTGCTCCCCCGATGCTTCCTGAGTCTGTTTCCTTCCAGAAAAAATCATCAAAAAGTTTCGCTGCATTTGGACTTCATTTGATATGGATTTTCTAGAAAACCAAAAACAAGCAGAAAACAACAACTGGCACTGGGCACTAGGTCAATATGTTAGTTCATAAAAATCATATAAAATCCATATAAAAGTGCAACAAAATCATACAAAACTATAATAAACATGGCATGAATACTTCATAAATTATAGATACGTTGGAGACGTATCAGCATCCCCAAGCTTAATTCTTGCTCGTCCTCGAGTAGGTAAATGATAAAAGAAATAATTTATGAAGTGTGAATGCTAGCATAGTGCACAAGTTTGATCAATGATAATTTCAATCACTTTTCCTAGCATCATAACATCAACTCTTTCTCATAAAAACTCATCATGATAAAGTAGCAATTAAAAACAGAAATTTTGATGTGGAATGCTACCTATCATAATCATCATATAATCTTTTCTTTTGTTGCATGGACACTTGGACTTGAATGATTCAAAGCAATAGTCTATAATTTGACATGAAGACATAAATACTCAAGCATAGTAACAAGCAACCATGTCTTTCAAAATATCAACGCTAAAGAAAGTTATCCCTAGCCCATTATGCTCAATCATTGATCCATTCATGAAACACACTCAATATTAGGTACACCCAATGCACAAGTATGACAATAGTGCTCTCTAGTTGGTGCTTTGTAAGAGAAGATGGAGACTCAAAATAAAAATAGAAATTGCATAAAAGTAAATAGATAGGCCCTTCACAGAGGGAATCAGAGATTTGCAGAGGTGCCAGAGCTCAAGGTTTAAATTAGAGAGATAAAATTATTTTGAGAGGCATGCTTTTCCTGTCAACGAAAACGACCGAGAATTCCCAATATCTTCCATGCTAGACACATTATAGGCGGTTCCCAAACAGAAAATAAAGTTTATTTCCTTTCCACCATTCTTTCACAATCCATGGCTAGCCGTATCCACGGGTGCCCTCCATACCAACACTTTCCAAGGAATTCATTATTATCATCATATTAAATTTTTCTTTGCATTTCGGGACTGGGCATCCCTAATACCTGCCACTCTCTCGTGCAATGACAAGTGAATAAACACTCATCGTGAGAATAACACACCTAGCATGAAAAATATTGGCCACCCCCTGCCGCTTCATGAGCGGTACGGGCACACAAAACGGAAAAATTATTTTGAAAAATTAGAGTTGGCACATGCAAATTTACTTGGAACGGCAAGGAAATACCGCATATAGGTAGGTATGGTGGACTCATTTGGCACAACTTTGGGTTTAAGGAATTGGATGCACAAGCAGTATTCCCGCTTAGTACAAATGAAGGCTAGCAAATAGATTGAGAAGCAACCAACCAAAAAGTGAAAACGGTCATAAACATGCATTGAACATAACTAACACTGAATAATGCACCATAAGTAGGATATAATTTCGTTGCATAACTATTGACTTTACGTGCATGCATAGGGAATCACAAATCCTAACACCAATATTCTTACTAAACCATAATTACTCACTAACATGACTCACATATTATCATCTCCATATCGCAAAACCATTGCAAGGAATCAAACTTATCATATCCAATGATCTATATGAAAGTTTTTATTATATCCCTCTTGAATATTCAACACTTTGGGACCAAATTCATATCTTAAGCATATTGCCATTACTATTGTCAACTCTCAAAATAATATAAGTGAAGCATGAGAGTATATGACAAACTACTCCAAAAGATATAAGTGAAGATCAATGAGTAGTTAAACAATTAAGTAGCTATGTGAAGACTCTCTCTCATTTAAAATTTTCAGATCTTAAGTATTTTATTCAAACAGCAAAGAAAACAAAATAAAATGACATTCCAAGGATAGCACATATCATGTGAAGAAGCAAAAACTTAGGCTCAACCAAAACTGACCGATAGTTGTTGAAGAAGGTGGGATGCCTACCGGGGCATCCCCAAGCTTAGATACTTGACACTTCTTGGAATAATATCTTGGGGTGCCTTGGGCATCCCCAAGCTTGAGCTCTTGTGTCTCCTTAATTCCTCTCATATCACGGTTTCCTTAAATCTTAAAAACTTCATCCACACAAAACTCAATAAGAACTCGTGAGATAAGTTAGTATAATTCAATACAAAACCTTATCATTCCCTACTATAGCAAATCACTAAAATTATAATTTAACATTGCATACTAAATGCCTCTGCATATTTAATACTCCTATCCACGAATAGAAACATTAAGCAAGCAACATATGCAAACAATGCAACTGTAACCGAAATCTGCCAAAACAGAACAGTCTGTAAAGGGTGAATAAGAATTCATAATTCCCTAACTCCAAAAATTCTGAAAAATTACCACGAGACAGAGAACTCATGCATGCTTACTGTGTAAAAATTTCAGATTTTTATCATGTTCTGACTATTCAGGAATATTCTGGATATAACAGAAAACTTTCTGTTTTCAAATAGCAACACATGAACTTGCAAACTGAGCATGGTAAAGGCTATAATTGGCATTTTATTGAACTAAAAGATACAAAACATGATTATTGATAACAGCAAGCAAATCTCAACAAAATAAAATGACGCTCCAAGCAAAACACATATCATGTGACGAATAAAAATATAGCTCCAAGTGAGGTTACCGATAGTGTTGAAGACGAAAGAGGGGATGCCTTCCGGGGCATCCCCAAGCTTAGACGCTTGAGTCTTCCTTGAATATTACCTTGGGGTGCCTTGGGAATCCCCAAGCTTATGGTCTTGCTACAACTTATTCTCCTCATATCGATATCTCACCCAAAACTTGAAAACTTCAATCACACAAAACTTAACGGAACTTCGTGAGATAGGTTAGTATGATAAAAATAAATCATCCACTTAGGTACTATCAAGACAAGATTCATAATTGTTCTCACATAATTCCTACTGTATTCTATCATTTTCACAATTTATATTACTCAATATAAGCTATGGAAACACTAAAACAAGCAAACTATGCACTAAAAACAGAATCTGTCAAAAACAGAACAACATGTAGTGAGAGATTTAAAAACCATACTTATGTACCTCTAAAAATTCTGAAAAAATAGTACAACGTAAAAAATTTGTAACCCAATACTCTGTAAAAATTTCAGAATTTTCTCACGCTCCAGTACAGATTAGAAATTCCAGCACTGGACGCAAAAGTTTCTATTTTTGCACAGAATCGAATCAACAAGTATCCACACTATCCCAAAGGCTTTACTTGGCACATTATTGAAAGAAAACATATAAAACATGATTACCACAGTAGCTTAATCATGTGAACACACAAAAACAGAAGGTATAAGTATTGGTTTGTCTCCCAACAAGCGCTTTTCTTTAATGCTTTTTTAGCTAGGCATGATGATTTCAATGATGCTCACATACAAGTAAAGAATTGAAACACAAAGAGAGCATCATGAAACATATGACAAGCACATTTAAGCCTAACCCACTTCCTATGCATAGGGATTTTATGAGCAAACAATTTATGGGAGCAAGAATCAACTAGCATAGGAAGGCAAAACAAGCATAACTTCAAAACTTTCAACACATAGAGAGGAAACTTGATATTATTGAGATATGTAAAAGCAAATGTTCCTCTCTCATAATAATTTTCAGTAGCATCATGAATAAATTCAACAATATATCCATCACACAAAGCATTCCTTTCATGATCCACAAGCATAGAATTTTTATTACTCTCCACATAAGCAAATTTGTTCTCATTCATAATAGCGGGAGTATCATATGATACTTGAATACTCAAAATTGTTTCCACATTAAAAGAGTAATGTTAAGTAAAAGGGTATTCATAATTATGACAAGTATTATAATAATAATCATCACTCTTTTTCATAACATAAGTATCATCACAATAATTATCATAAGTAGCAATTTTGTTCTCATCATAATCAATTGAAACCTCTTCCAAAGTAGTGGATTCAACATTAAATAAAGTCATGACCTCTCCAAATCCACTTTTATCATTATTAAAATAAGATTGAACACCCTCCAAAATAGTGGGATAATTATTATCTAGAGTTGACAGTCTTCCAAACCCACATTCATAAATATTGCAATCATCATAAATAGGAGGCATGCAATCATCATAACAAATTTGATCATTCAAAGTAAGGGGACTAAAAAGATCATCTTCATTAAGCATAGCATCCCCAAGCTTGGGACAAACATTAATTGTAGAAAATAAATTCTCAAACATGTCATTCTCATCAAACATAGCATCCCAAGCTTGTGGCTTGGCATATCATTAGCATAATCACTATTATCATCAATAGTATGAATAGCACCAATAGCATAACAATTATTATCATCACAATTTTCTAAGTTGGTGCCAAAAAGATTTTCAAGATTATAAGAAGTATCATTATTTTCCCAATCATACTCATCATAATGAGTAATAGGCATAATAAAATCATCCTCAATAGTTCCTTCGGACATTGTACCATAAGACAAAGAAGCAATATCATCATCAAGTATATCATCTTCCACAATTATTTTTGATTCACTCTCATGAGGCACAACAATAATAGGAGCAACATTATTTGGGAGGGATACCTTTTTACCTCTACTCTTTCTTCTTTTCTTCTTCTTCACCACATCATGTGTGGGTTTTATCAATTTTTCTGAGCTTCTTATTGATGCGATTGGTTGAATAGGAAGCTCCTCCTCGTCACCTATTTCATCATGAGAGACAATAGGAAGGAAAGTGGAAATCTTTACCCTTTCATTAGTGTTCCTTTTATATTCTATTGGTTTTCCCGTGTTTCTATAGTTGGCAATATAAGCATTCTCATTGCAATTTACCATACAAAACATATAGATTTCCTTTAGATTAGTTTCAATGTTGTCTGTGAGAATGAATACTTCAAACCAACTATTTTTATGTGTCAATTATTCACACCCCAAAAATAGATAAAGCTCATTATATAGTTCAAGGGCGGTCAAGTCATTACAATATTTAGCCATGATTCGATCATGAAAGAGTATGCATTGGAAATTAAGGTGACCAACTTTATTGCAAAGTTCACAAGTAATAGGATAAAGAGAACATAATTTTGTAGCAAATTTATCTATCACTTTGAGCAAAAAATTGGTTCTATCATGTTTATGCTTCTTACAAAATCTATCATCCCTATAAGGCATGTCTTCACAAACTTTATGCACTCCACAAAAATTGACATGCTTATAAGAAACATTTTTGTCATGACTAGTGCAATCATTCATAGAATTCATACTAACAACATTGCAATCATGCTCATCATTCAAAGATTTTATGCCAAACATTTTATTGAATTCTTCTTCTATCAGTTGAGCACAATTTTCCGATCCATCATTTTCAAGAAAGACATTATAAAGACGAATAGTATGAGGCAACCTCAATTCCATTTTTTGTAGTTTTCTTTTTATAAAACCAAACTAGTGATAAACAAGAAACTAAAAGATTCAATTGCAAGATCTAAAGATATACCTTCAAGAACTCACCTCCCCGGCAACGGCGCCAGAAAAGAGCTTGATGTCTACTACACAGCTTATTCTTGTAGACTCGTGTTGGGCCTCCAAGCGCAGAGTTTTGTAGGACAGTAGCAATTTTCCCTCAAGTGGATGACCTAAGGTTTATCAATCCGTGGAAGGCGTAGGATGAAGATGGTCTCTCTCAAACAACCCTGCAACCAAATACAAGAAATCTCTTGTGTCCCCAACACACCCAATACAATGGTAAATTGTATAGGTGCACTAGTTCGGCGAAGAGATGGTGATACAAGTGTAGTATGGATAGTAGAAATATATTTTTCTAATCTGAATAAATAAAAACAGCAAGGTAGCAAACGATAAAAGTGAGCACAAACGGTATTGCAATGCTTAAAAACAAGGCCTAGGGTTCATACTTTCACTAGTGCAATCTCTCAACAATGCTAACATAATTGGATCATATAACAATCCCTCAACGCGCGATAAAGAATCACTCCAAAGTTCCTATTCGCGGAGAATATAAGATAGAAATTGTTGTAGGGTACGAAACCACCTCAAAGTTATCCTTTACGATCAATCTATTGAGCCATCCCTATAAGTGTCACGAACAGCCCTAGAGTTTGTACTAAAATAACACCATATGATACGCATCAACCAAACTCTAATGTCACCTAGATACTCCAATGTCACCACAAGTATCCGTGAGTTGATTATACGATATGCATCAAACAACTTTGTAGGAACGAAGTATGTCTACCAGAGGGGGGTGAATGGGAGTTTTAAATTTTCTTCTGAAATATCAAAACTCTCGGAACCCAGCAGCGGAACGAATGTAATCAGTATACAGTGAGCGAATACAAACTACCGAATGGAAACTATCAGCATGCATCGAGGTAAATCACATGTTTGAAATATGTCATATGTCATAGTTCGAATGTAAAAGAGGGTAGCAGAGGTGACCAGTGATGCTCGATGGCGACAGAGTGTTTGGTAGACCAGTTCGCCCTTCTGCAAAAGGACTACGTCTGATTGGAGGGGTTGTGATTTAACACAGAAGATAAACTCTCTTCGCCCTATTCTCCTCCACAATTGGTTCGTCAACCAATGCCGATCACTCGTGGTAGATGCTTGAGGCGATCTCCGAACCTTTACAGACTTCTTCTTCGAGAACCACAATTACTCTTGGTCTCTGAAGAAATTGACACCTAACCGTCTAGAGAGTTCGCAGCTCTCAAGAGTAATAGGCGGAGCGTACTGGACTTAGATTCGAGTGATGCTGAACCACTATCTAATTTTTCGGCTCTAGGGTTTTCTCTCGGTGGATTTTAAACTCAAATATCTCGGAGAGGGGGTTGCTCAACAATCTTCTCAGAATAAAACGGAGCAGCCACCGGACAGCGCCGGTGCGGGGTGGCTATTTATAGCCGCAACCTTCCCTGATGGGAAATGACCATTTTGGACATGCGGTCCAGCCAATGGCCAACCGACACGTTCACAACGGTCGGATTTTCAGAGCAACGGTAACATTACTTGTGGAGCAAGTAATGCTAACTCCTCGGTCAGAGACAAGTCTCTCGCAGCGAAGAAGATCACAGTCTCTTGCTGGCGAGTATTTGCTCGGAACACAAAGAGATTTCTCGCACAGCTTTCATAGGATTTGGGTTTAGCATCAGCGAATCAAAGCTTCGAACGCTACACCCCTCTTAATAGTACGGTGGTCCTGTGACTCAATAAAGAGAGAAAGAAACAACGAAATGAATGCTACGTCTTCACTTCGTCTTCAATCTCCTCGGCTGCAGTCACTTCCTTCGAAAGTACACCGAATGAATTGCTTTGCAACAATAATTTTTGAGGGGTCACTCTTGTCATCATAATCTTCGGTGATAACCTTCACCGCCACGCAGAGGAAATCCTTCGGAGTTTGAATCCAAACTCCTCTTTACTCCAGGGACCTGTTACTCTGTGTGCACTAGCAAACACATTAGTCTCTCACTGTTTGTCAACAATCTCCAAAACATAAGGAAGCAAATTATTGCACCAACAAACTTCATAATCATAATATTCAATCCACACAAAGAACTTCAAGCAGCACCCCAAAGTTTCTATCAGAGAAAAGATAATGAAAACAAGCATCAACCCCTATGCATAGATTACCCCAATGTCACCACGGGAATCCGCAAGTTGAGTGCCAAAACATATATCAAGTGAATCAATATAATACCCCATTGCACCACGGGTATTCATATGCAAGACATACATCAAGTGTTCTCAAATCTGAAATATTCAATCCGACAATAACGAAACCTCAAAGGGAAATGATTCGATTCATCACAACAAGGATAGAGGGAAGAAACACCATATGATCCAACTATATTAACAAAGCTCGCGATACATCAAGATCGTGCCAAATCAAGAATACGAGGGAGAGAGATCAAACACATAGCTACTTGTACATACCCCTAGCCCCGAGGGTGAACTACTCCCTCCTCGTCATGGAGACCGCCGGGATGATGAAGATGGCCTCCGGTGATGATTCCCCCCTCCGGCAGTGTGCCGGAAAAGGGCTCCAGATGGGATCTCCTTGGTACAGAGGCTTGCGGCGGCGTAAAAACTCATCTAGGTTAACTTTCGGGGGTTTCTGAATATATAGGATTTTTCAGTGTTGGAATCACGCAAAGAGGTGCCACAGGGGCCCACGAGGCACCAGGGCGCGCCTAGGGGGTGGCGCGCCCGGGTGGCTTGTGGGGCCCCTATGGCTCTTCTGGTACTCCCCCGAAGCTTCTTGGGTCTGTTTCCTTCCAAAAAAAATTGTCAAAAAGTTTCGCTGCATTTGGACTTCATTTGATATGGATATTCTGGGAAACCAAAAACAAGTAGAACACAACAACTTGCACTAGGCACTAGGTCAATATGTTAGTCCATAAAAATCATATAAAATCCATATAAAAGTGCACCAAAATCATACAAAACTATAATAAACGTGGCATGAATACTTCATAAATTATAGATACGTTGGAGACGTATCAGTGTCTATGACAGCTGGGTCCCACCAGCCAGTTGACCAGTCAAATGCTGACTGGGCTGGCCCCAGTCAATGACATGTGGGCCCCCTTGGACCCTGTTGATCAGTCAACTCTACTGTTGACTGCTGACTGGACCTGCTGACTGGGCAGTTGACCCAGTCAACTGGCCCCACCTGTCAGCCTAATGAGCATTTTGCTGAGTACACTTATGTGTACCCGTAGCAATTTAATCATTTAATTTCGAATTAAAAATAAATACAGTAATTCCAGAAAATGATTAAAACTTTGAAAAATCATATAAAATAATCCGTAACTCGGATGAAAATAATTTATATATGAAAAACAATCAGAAAAATAAGACGAATCCGAATATGTCATCCACTTACCTGTCACATGCCTCCAGCACTGCAAACATGGAACCTTCCCCTCTGGATCCATATACCGATAATCACCTGGAACCGGGAAAATATTCCTAGATATTTTCCCGCTTCGTCTGTAACACTTAGCCCTGTGTTAGGTCACCCCTAGCACAACATACTGCCATGCCATGCATTGTGATGCATCTGTTTGCTTTGTATTTATTGTTTCTCCCCCCTCTTCTTCTCCGGTAGATCCTGCGACTGCTGCCGATGTCCCTGTGATCGACTACGTCACCGACGACCCCTCTTTCACCGCGGAGCTTCCAGGCAAGCAAAACCCCCTTGATCATTCCTATATCACCCATTCTTTCTCTCCCCTCCTTGCATTATATTTTGCTACTGTATTTGATTGCTCCCCTTTCTGATGCATAGCCTGATTTTGTAACCTGCTATTGATAATTACCTGTTGTCCTAAATGCTTAGTATAGGCTAGTTAGTGATCCATCAGTGGCCCCACACCCTTGTCCGAGTTGCCCTGCTTTGCTACCGGATGACCCGATCAACGTGATCGATGTACAGAGACCGAACACAGCACCACACACCCCCTTAGTTGTACGACTCTGCAGAGCTACTATCGAGTGCCGAGGGTGATACCTCCTACCTCACTCCTGATGATATCTCTGTAGCGTAGCTAGTCGGTTGTGGGTTACCGAGGGTGATTCCTCTTTTACCACCTCCGATGAGGCCTCTGTCATGCAACCCCTCAAGTGTGAACCCATCGAGGGTGATTCTTCCAAGTTCACCTTGACGGTTACATCGAGTGGGAATCCATCGAGGGTGATTCCTCGGATTCCCCATGATGTTATGGACACACGGGTACTTTGGCCTTCACCTCAGACCTTTGTTAAAGACGGGTCGGCTCCAAGAGCACCCGCGAGATAATGTTGAAGTCGGGTCGACCCCAAGGGTACCCGCGAGAGAGTCCTGTGGCGGCTGGCTGTTAGCGGTACCACCCAGGATGTGGTGGTGGCTCGGGACTTGTCTCGACAGCCGACATGGAACTTACACTGTAGTCGGAGCGACAGGGCAGGCGGAGACTACCTAGGAGAGAGGTGGGCCTAGTCCCTGGTCGTGGTCCGCGAGATACCTAGTCGGAGCAGCCGAGGCACTAGTCGTCTCCGCGAGCTCCTAATAATTCACTAACGGATTTGGGTATTTGATCTGAGTTGGCCACTGGCCTATACGCACTTCCACCACGCGGGATAATGGTTTAATGGGGCCCTCGGCGCCGTATGTATCAGCCGAAAGCTCTGTCAGACGTCCAGCTCAGCATTGTGAGCCCGTCGGGACAAGTGCCATCCAGGACTGAGGTGGGCTTGGACTCCGATACGCGACACAACGAGCGGAGTGCAAAGGGCGATGGGCCCAAGACCCCTGAGCGCTTAGGATGTAGACCGGCGGGGACCTCTCTGCGGAGCCTAGGTAGGACTACGTCGTGTCGATCAGCCGAGGCCGGGCATGACCCAAAAAGTGTGTCCGGCCAGAGCTAATCGAGCGTGTTGGGTAACAGTAGTGCACCCCTGCAGGGAAGTTATCTATTCGAATAGCCGTGTCCACGGTAACAGGACGCTCAGTGTTGTATCCCGATCTACTACAACTAGAACTGGATACCTGTGATACTTAATAATTTGTTAGCTCCGGGATCGCTTTCTCGCAGGGAGTCGAGGAAGGATCTTTGGGCTTTGCTACTACATACTTATTGCTTTATTATATGCTACTAATCTGCACTCTTCTAATGCTGCAAGACCCTGCAAGATGCTAGTCTTCGATAGGCTAGGCCTTCCCTCTAAACTGGCATTTCTGCAGTCTAGTCCACAGATACAACCCCTTCATTTGATACCGATGCATAAATAGAATAGATCTAATGTAAGTCTTGCGAGTACTTTGGATGAGTACCCATGGTTGCTTTGCTACCTCTTTTTCCCCATACCCGATTACTGCGATCAGATGACGGAGTCCCGGAGCCAGTTGATCCCGCCGTCGACTACTACTACACTGGCGGAGCCTACTACCACATGGACACCGACGACCAGGAGTAGATAGGAGGCTCCCAGGCAGGAGGCCTGCGCCTTTTTGATCTAGATGTCATTGTTTTGCTTAGCCTTCTTAAGGCATCCTTGTTTAGTTATGTCTGTACTCAGATATTGTTGCTTTCGCTGACGCTTGTGTAACTCGAGCTTATGTATTCTAGCCCTCGAGGCCCTTGGCTTGTAACATAAAGCTTGTATTATTTTAATTTGTGTCTAGAGTTGTGTTGTGATATCTTCCCATGAGTCCCTGGGCTTGATCGTGCGCATTTGCGTGTATGCTTAGTTGTTAGGGCATATTTCTCCCTTAGTGCTTTTGGTGATTGATGGCAATGCTTTTGCGGACTAATCGTGTGCATTGAGCATTTCAGATACTCCATCATTTGGCACAAGACGATTGATGCCCCTCGATGTGTTAGAGTGAAGACGGTTTATTTTCCTTCGTTTCATTTTCGGTGGACTTGAGTCGTAGGAAATACCGTACTATTAAGAGGGGGTCCGCTTCGGAAAGGTTTGGGTGGAATCAACACGTACACTCTTTCATTTGCACCCTTCGTTTCTTTCCGCCTATTCGGGGTTTCGCTTTCCGGTACCTAGGAGTGCTCAGAGAGCTGCCTGCGGTAGTACCGCGGCTGGAAGCGGTAGTACCGCTTATAAGCGGTAGTGCCGCTCCCAGTACCGCTCGTACTACCGCCTCGATTCGGGACACGATTTTTCGTGTCGGGTTCAGCGGTAGTCCAGCGGTGGTCCCACTGGCATACTACCGCTGACCCCTTTTTAACCCAACCGAGCAAGTGGCAGTAGCAGCGACAGTAGGAGCGGTAGTACCGCGCCTACCAACGCTGCCACTTCCGCTCGCGGCGCTGCTCTCCGTGCCCTCCTCTGTTTGTCAGCGGTAGTAGAGCGGCAGTACCGAGCGGTAGTACCGCGCGTAGGCGGTAGTACCGCTGTTCGCAGCGGTAGAACCGCTGGTGCGGCAGTACCGCTCCTCCCCTGTCCTGCTCTGCTCTCCGAGTGCCCTGTGCTGCAACCCCAGCGGTAGTACCGCTGGGGAGAGCAGTAGTACCGCTCCGGCGGCACTACCGCGCTCTTTTGCACTGCACTTTGTGCACTACCGCCAGAGCGGCAGTACCGCTCTCGTGAGCAGTAGTACCGCTCTGTGCGGGCTGAAAACTGGGTAACGGTTGGTTTTGTCCCCCCCACTATATAAAGGGGTCTTCTTCCCCAAGAAGACTACCTCTTCCTCCCCAAGCTCCATTGTTGCTCCAAAAGCTCATTTTCGCCCGATCTCTCTCCCTAGCCAATCAAACTTGTTGATTCTTTAGGGATTGGTTGAGAAGGCCCCGATCTACACTTCCACCAAGAGAAATTTGATTCCCCCTACTAATCCCTTGCGGATCTTGTTACTCTTGGGTGTTTGAGCACCCTAGACGGTTGAGGTCACCTCGGAGCCACATTCCATTGTGGTGAAGCTCCGTGGTGGTGTTTGGAGCCTCCAATTAAGTTGTGGAGATTGCCCCAACCTTGTTTGTAAAGGTTCGATCGCCGCCTTCAAGGGCACCACTAGTGGAATCACGGCACCTCGCATTGTGTGAGGGCGTGAGGAGAATACGGTGGCCCTAGTGGCTTCTTGGGGAGCATTGTGCCTCCACACCGCTCCAACGGAGACGTACTTCCTCTCAAAGGGAAGGAACTTCGGAAACACATCCTCGTCATCACCGGCTCCACTTGTGGTTAATTCTTACCTTTACTTTGTGCAAGCTTTACTTGTTTTGTACCTTGTGCTTGCTTGCTTACTTGTGTTGTGATTGTTAGCATCATATAGGTTGCTCACCTAGTTGCACATCTAGACAACCTAATTTGTTGCTAACCCTAATTTGTTAAGAAAAGCTAAAAATTGGTAGTTGCCTATTCACCCCCCCCTCTAGTCATCCATATCGATCCTTTCAATTGGTATCAGAGCCTCGTCTCTTTATTAAGGGTTTCACCACCCGAAGAGTATGGTTGACGATGGGGAACGGGATGAGGAAGTACCCGAGGCCATGGAGTTGAACTCGGTCACTCGAGACGACTTAAATGTAGCTATGGCTTCACTTAAGACGTCTATGACGGCTGAGGTCAAGTCCATGCTTAAAGAACTCCTTGAGGGGTTGAAGTCTACTCCCGATCCTTTACTTGTGGTTAATCCCACCGCATCGGCGTTGGAGGCCAATTCCGGTAAGGAAGCGGATAAAGACACTCAAACCTCTTCCCCTCATGGTAAGAATGGGACGGGAACCTATGCCTCGATTCCCCCTCCCCCGGTCTATGGAGGACCGGTCCCTACACCGCATATTAACAACCTTGGTCCTCCTCCTAAGCTTGTGAAGGGTGATTTTGCTAATTGGGTTTTTCGTATCAAGTCTCATTTGAATCACAGCTCAACAAATCTCTGGAGAATCATTGAGCAAGGCTTCTACCCACATGACCCAAGCAACCTCACTCCAAGAGAAGAGGCGGACAATCAATACAATCACTCCGCATTGTTCATCCTCCAATCCGCAGTGCCTCCCGAAGATCTAGCTCACTTGCGCCCCTTCTCCCGTGCAAAGGATTGTTGGGAACACATTATATCTTTGTACAAGGGGAGCTCAAGCATTCAACGGTCCAACTTTGAAGTGGTGCTTGATGAGGCCGATGAGTTTGTGATGAATGAAGATGAGGATCCTCGGGATCTCTACTGGAGATTGACAACTCTTGCGGTGCCATCATGCCATTCAACAAGGCAATGTCCTCTGTGATCCGTCAACGACCGAACTTTCACACATTGTCTTCAAGTGAAGTGTTGGATGAGTTTATTGCCATGAACATCATGAACAAGACCGCCGACAATGCTCTAGCTCGTGTCCGGTCAAAGAAAGTCTCACCCAACCTTGCTTTGAAGGCCAAGGGTATTCCGGAAGAATAAGAAGAGGAAGAAGAAGAGAGTTGCCCCGAAGACACCAAGTATGCTTACCACGAGCACATGGCTCTTGCGTCAAGGCAATTTTGGGGCAACAAGAGAAACACAAGGCCCAACTCCTCCAAGAACAACTCAAAGGGCAAGCAACGAGTAAGGACTTGCTACAATTGTGGCAATGTGAGTCACTTTGTGGCGGATTGTCCGTATGAAAAGAGGGAGGACAATGGTGGCAAGCTCATCCGCAAAGACAAGGCCATGTCCTTCCCCAACAAGAACAATTTCAACAAGAAGGCACCTCCAAAGGGCTTGGTGGCACAAGAAGAGTACAACTCCGATGATGATGATGATGATACAAGTGGTGAAGTGTTAGCAACGGCTACCGTGGCCATTGCCACCTCTTCCCCAACCAAGGTGTCTCTCTTCGGCGCCCCCAATGAAAACATCATCGCCAAGTGCCTCATGGCCAAAGGTATCAACAAGGTAACCTCCAACATCAAAACCACTACCACTACTATTCCTTCATTGTTGGATTGTGTGGATGATAGTGAGATGGTAAAGGTTGATGAGAACGAGTTTGATAAGTTCTTGAGTAAGCTCAAAGGTAAGACCAAGAAGCACTTTGTTGCTCTCTTGGAACAATTGGGTGAGGCCAATGATATCATTGAGTCCCACGAAGAGACTATCACTAACTTGCAAGGCCATAGTCGTGATTATGCCGATGAGATTGCGGATCTTTCCATTGCTCTTGAGGAAGAGTGAGGTATTCGTTTGGCTCTTGAGGAGTCACACAACGTTGACCTTGCTCAACTAAAGAAAGATCTTGAACATGCTCAAGTTCTTACTCGTATGCTCAAATCCGACAAGGTTGACCTTGGAGTTGGCCATGCTAGACTCAAGGAGGAGTTTGAGCTACTTGACAAAGCCTACAAGGTTTTGAAGAGTGCTCATGGCTCTCTCAAAGAGTCTCATGATCAACTCCAAGTGAAGCTAACAACGGAAATAGCCACTTGTCCTCCGTTCGTTTTAATTGATAATGCCATTGCTACTAACCCTTGTTGTGAGCATGAGCATCTTGTGGAGGAGAATGCCAAGTTGAAAGAGCAACTCGAGAAAGGTCTAGTGACTTGCATACAAGGTGAGAAGAACCTCAACGAACTTTTGAGCAATCAAAAGGAAGTTGTGGCAAAGGAGGGACTTGGGTTTGTGCCCAAGTCAAAGAAGAAGAAGAACAACAAGACCAAGAAACCTCTCCCTCTCAAAGAGGTATTTGTCAAGAAGGGAGAGGGTGCTCATAAGGAGAAGAAAAACAAGGTGGTGGGTGGAAATGTCAAGAAGGACAAACACACTCCATCGAACAAAGCCGGCGACTTTAACCCTTCTTATGTTTTATGTCGTGCTAGTGATGGGCATGTTTATGCCAAATTTGTTGGTTCTTATTATGAGTACATTGAATGGTCTATTTGGGTTCCTAAGACCCTTGTTACTAACATCAAAGGACCCATTCAAAAATGGGTACCTAAAACCAAGCATTGATCTCTTGTAGGAGTTTGCTTCCGGTGGAGGATCATGGTTACTCGATAGTGGAGCAACAAATCATATGACCGGGAGCAAGCATTTGGTGGTGGACGTGCAACCAAGCTCATCTATGCCCACCCATGTTCAATTCGGTGATGCCTCAACATCTAAGGTATTGGGTCTTGGCAAGGTTGTGATTTCTCATGATTTATCAATTGAGAAAGTCATGCTTGTTGAGACCCTTGCATACAACTTGCTTTCCGTTCGTCAAATTGCACTTATGGGCTTTGCCACATTCTTTGACCTTGATACCGTGGCCCTTTTGTGGAGCAAGACTCTTAAAGTAGCTTTTGTTGGGCATGTCGAGAACGGTCTCTATGTGGTTAACTTCTCGGAGCGACCCACTAAGACCGCGACTTGCCTAATGGCTAAAGTTGATGTGGGGTGGTTTTGGCATCGCCGACTAGCCCATGTCAATATGAGATCTTTGCAAAGTCTCCTCAAGGGGGATCACGTTCGTGGACTAACAAATGTGAGTTTTGCCAAAGATCGTGCTTGCAGTGCCTGTATCGAAGGAAAGCTACATGAGACGGCTCACCGACCCACGACTATCATCTACTCGAAGAGGCCCTTGGAGATTCTTCACATGGATCTCTTTGGACCTCCATCCTTTGATAGTCTTGGGGGAAGAAAGTATTGCTTGGTGATTGTGGATGACTATTCGAGATACACTTGGGTATATTTCTTCAAGAGGAAGAGCGAGACCCAACAAACCGTCATCGACTTTGCCAATGAAGCTCAACGTCAACATGAGGCAAAGATATTGATGATTAGAAGTGACAACAGTACCGAGTTCAAGAACTACACCTTGGATGAGTTTCTTAGTGATGAGGGGATCAAGCATCAATACGCCGCACCATATACCCCTCAACAAAATGGTGTAGCGGAGAGGAAGAACCGGACGTTGATGGACGCGGCAAGGACCATGATGGCGGAATTCAAGTCTCCGTACAACTTTTGGGCCGAAGCCATCAACACCGCATGTCATGCATCCAATCGGCTCTACCTCCGCAAAGGCTTGAACAAGACTCCATATGAGATACTTACTGGTAACAAGCCCAACCTCAAGTATTTCCGGGTGTTCGGATGTAAGTGTTTCATTCTCAAGAAAGGTACTCGGTTGTCTAAATTCGAATCTAGAGCTCAAGAGGGCATATTTGTTGGTTATGCTACAAACTCTCATGCTTACCGTGTCCTCAACAAGTCCAACGGACTTATTGAGGAGACGTGTAACGTGGAGTTTGATGAAAATAATGGCTCCCAAGTGGAGCAAAGTGGTCTTTGTGATGTAGGTGATGAAATTCCTCCTCAAGCCATAAGAAGAATGGGGATTGGTCAAATACTCCCCATTAAGGAACCCCTTGTGGCCGAAGGGGAAGGACAATGCTCTACGTAAGTGGAGCCATCACCAACCATTGACCCACACGCTTCCGAAGAACAAACCGAAGGCCCTCAACCAAGTGATCAAGATCAAGGGCAAGATCAATCTCAAGATGATGGTGATGCACCAAATGATGCCCAAGATCAAGATCACGACACCGAGCAAGCTCAAGATCAAGGGCAAGCTCGTGATCAAGAGCAAGCTCAAGATGACGCTCAAGATGTTCAAGATGACCCTCCTCAAGTGACTTCAGAGGAGCTATTGGGGCGTCGTGCCGCCAAGATTGCTTCTAAACTCAAGCATCAACAACATGTCTTGGAGAATGTTTATGGAAGCTTGAAAAAAGGGGTAACCACTCGTAGACAATTAACAAACTTTTGTGAGCATCACGCGTTTGTTTCTTGTGTTGAACCTCAAAAGGTACATGAGGCGCTCGAGGACACGGATTGGCTTGAAGCCATGCATGATGAACTCAACAACTTCGAGCGCAACAAAGTGTGGACATTGGTGCCAAGGCCAACGGAGAATCATAATGTCATTGGAACCAAATGGATCTTCAAGAACAAGCAAGATACGAACGGTGTTGTCACTCGAAACAAGGCAAGATTGGTGGCACAAGGCTACTCCCAAGTCGAGGGTATCGACTACGGTGAAACCTTTGCTCCCGTTGCTCGTCTTGAATCTATTCGTATGTTGCTTGCATATGCTTCTCATCATGATTTTAAATTGCAACAAATGGATGTGAAGAGTGCATTTCTTAATGGTCCCCTTAATGAGTTGGTATATGTCAAACAACCCCCGGGGTTCGAGGATCCCAAGTTCCCCAATCATGTATACAAACTCGATAAGGCACTCTATGGCCTTAAACAAGCCCCACGTGCGTGGTATGAGCACCTTACCGAGTTGTTGCAAGACCGTGGGTTTGAAATTGGGAAAATTGATCCCACTCTTTTTACTAAGAGGGTTAAAGGGGATTTGTTCATATGCCAACTATATGTTGATGATATTATCTTTGGTTCTCCTAACAAAGCTTTCAATGATGAGTTTGCCGCACTCATGACCGAGAAGTTTGAGATGTCTATGATGGGAGAGTTGAAGTTCTTTCTTGGGTTCGAAGTCAAGCAAAGAAGATAAGGAACCTTCATCAACCAGGCCAAATACGCCCAAGACATGCTCAAGAGATTCAAGCTAGAAGATTTCAAACCGGCCAAGACTCCAATGCCTACCAAGTGCCAAATCGACATTGATCCCAATGGTAAAGCGGTGGATCAAAAGGTATATCGTTCCATGATTGGCTCCTTGCTTTACCTTTGTGCATCTAGGCCGGATATCATGTTGAGTGTGGGAATGTGTGCACGGTTTCAAGCCGTGCCTAAAGAAAGTCACTTTGTGTCGGTCAAGCGAATCTTTCGATATTTGGCTCATACCCCAAACTTTGGCTTATGGTACCCCAAAGGAGCAAGCTTTGATCTCATGGGTTATTCGGACTCGGATTGGGCGGGAGACCGTGTGGATAGGAAGTCAACCTCCGGAGGGTGTCAATTCCTTGGTCGCTCTTTGGTGAGTTGGTCTTCGAAGAAGCAAAATTGTGTGTCTATCTCCACCACCGAGGCCGAGTATGTAGCTGCCACAAGTTGTTGTGCATAATTGCTATGGATGAGGCAAACTTTAAAGGATTATGGTGTCACTTGTGACAAAGTGCCTCTTTTCTGTGACAATGAAAGTGCAATCAAGATCTCCTACAATCCGGTGCAACATAGCAAGACGAAGCACATTGAGATTCGTCATCATTTCATCCGGGATCACGTAAAGCGTGGAGAGATTGATATTATTCATGTTGGAACTCAAGAGCAACTAGCAGATATTTTCACGAAGCCATTGGATGAAGCAAGATTTCGCGAGTTAAGGCATGAGCTAAATATCATTGATTCGAGCAACGTGTCTTGAATCTCGTCACACCCCACCACACTCATCATGATTATCTTGTTCTAGATGTAGGCATGGACATAGGGGGAGTGTTTGTGAGATCGTGGATGTCGCCTAGAGGGGGGGGGGTGAATAGGCGCTTTAAAATAATTACGGTTTAGGCTTGAACAAATGCGGAATAAACCTAGCGGTTAATTTGTCAAGCACAAAACCTAAAACGACTAGGCTCACCTATGTGCACCAACAACTTATGCTAAGCAAGATAAACAACTAAGTGATAGCAAGATATATAACTAGAAACAATATGGCTATCACAAAGTAAAGTGCATAAGTAAAGGGCTCGGGTAAGAGATAACCGAGGCACGCGGAGACGACGATGTATCCCGAAGTTCACACCCTTGCGGATGCTAATCTCCGTTAGAGCGGTGTGGAGGCACAATGCTCCCCAACAATGCCACTAGGGCCACCGTATTCTCCTCACGCCCTCGCACAATGCAAGGTGCCGTGATTCCACTAAGGGACCCTTGAGGGCGGTCACCGAACCCGTACAAATGGGACCCTTGAGGGCGGTCACCGAACCCGTACACTTTGGCAACCCTTGGGGGCGGTCACCGGTACCCGTCAAATTGCTCGGGGCGATCTCCACAACCTAATTGGAGACCCCGACGCTTGCCCGGAGCTTTACACCACAATGATTGAGCTCCGAGCACCACCAAGACACCAAGCCGTCTAGGGTGCCAAGGCACCCAAGAGGAACAAGCTCTAGGGTGCCCAAACACCCAAGAGTAATAAGCTACTCAACTTCACAACTTCCACGTATCACCGTGGAGAACTCAAACCGATGCAACTAATGCAATGGCAAGAACACACGAAGTGGACAAGTCCCTCACTCCCAAATCCCACCAAAGCAACAAAAGCTATGGATGAATATGAGAGGAAGAACAAGGAGAACACCAAGAACTCCAAGATCTAGATCCAAGGGGTTCCCCTCACTTAGAGGAGAAAGTGATTGGTGGAAATGTGGATCTAGATCTCCTCTCTCTATTCCCCCAAAAACTAGCAAGAAACCATGGAGGGATTGAGAGTTAGCAAAGCTCTAGAAGGTCAACAATGGGAGGAGAGAGAGCTGCAATGGATAAGAAAACCGTTGGGAAGAAGACCCCTTTTATAGGGCCACCCCAAATCCAACCGTTACCCGTGCAGGACGCGCACAAGCGGTACTACCGCTCTTGCGAGCGGTACTACCGCTCGTGCGGTAGTAATTCAAAAACAGCAGGCAATCAACAAGGAACTGGAGCGGTAGTGCCGCACTAAGCGGTACTACCGTTCCGACCAAGCGGTACTACCGCTTAGGAAAACTGGGCAACAGAACAAAGCACGGCAGTGGCACGGTAGTAGGGGGCGGTAGTGCCGCACCAAGCGGTACTACCGCTCTACTACCGCTCAACTACCGCTTAGCGAAAAAATGATACCAGAAGAAATCACGGTAGTGCAACGGTAGTAGGGGCGGTAGTACCGTGTCAAGCGGTACTACCGCTCCACTACCGCTTTACTACCGCTAAACGAAAAAGAATGCCAGTAGAAATCACGGTAGTGCAACGGTAGTAGGGGCGGTAGTACCGTGTCAAGCGGTACTACCGTGGTCCCGAGCGGTACTACCGCATTGGTGACAGGTAAACTGCCCAGACAAACAATAAACCCTGAACTGCCATAACTTCTGCAAATGAGCTCCGAATTGAGCAAACTCAAGCTTGTTGGATAGAGGACGACAAATACTATCCAACAGCGAACTCAAGCTTGTTATATTAAGAAGTGGCAGTAGAGAAAATACCAATGATATAGAGATGAGAAACCTCTATGAATGAAGAACCGGCATAAACTCCAACATCGAAAACATCATAGAAGATGCATATATGAACTCCGTTTTCGATGACCTCGAGCTTGTCATGAAGATGACCAAAAGCTCAAAGACTCACAAAGAGAAACACCAAACACAAACCAAGAAATATGATGCAAGGATGCAATGGTTTGAGCTCTCTACGAAGATATGATAAAGCTACTCACTTGAGAGCCCCCCTTGATAGTACGGCTATCGATCCTATAACCCGGTCTCCCAACTACTACCATGAGACCGGTAAAATAGAAAACCTATCAAGGGCAAACCTTTGCCTTGCGCAAAGTCCACTTGAGCTAGATGATGACGATCTTGACCTCCTCAGGTTGGACCACCTTTCTTGATTGCGCCGGCTCGATGAAGACTAGCTGATTGCTCCCCCATACTCCACTATGGGTGAGCCGCTCTTCGGCACATCTTCACAAGTCCATTATCACTTGAACTTGCACACCGCATCTTGATGACGATCACCACTTGATGTCATCCTCCATGGGTTGAATGAGATCTTCCTCTTGACGCAAGCCCATGAAAACATACCTAACCCCACATAGAACTCTCGCATAGAACATGGGTTAGTACACAAAGCGTAATGGACAATGCTTACCATACCATGAGATCACTTGATCTCGCTCGGTACATCTTCTACGCTTTGTGTGTTGATCAATTTGAATCACTCTTCATATTTTAGTCTTGATCATCATGACCAATCTTTGGATAAATCCTTGAATAGCACCTTGGTCATCACATATTCTTCTTCAAATCACCTTGAGACCAACAAATGGTCTACAAGTCAAGCCTATGGACAAACCCTTCAAATATAACTCAAGGCAACCATTAGTCCATAGAGATTGTCATCAATTACCAAAACCAAACATGGGGGCAGCACATGTTCTAACAGTGTTGTTCTCTCAATGAACTCTCCCTCCCCCCATTATGCATAAATTGATCAAGTCTTTCACTTTAGCCATTTTTTGATGGTTCATGTGCTTCAAAGATGAGTTTTGGTCATGGGCCCAAGGTTAAAATCTTCGCGGTGCCATACCAATTGACTCAAACATAGGTGGCTTCGGCCACCGCCCTCTCTTTGAGAGTTTTCTTTCGTTAAGTCTTTGTTTTTTTTGCTTTGAGTCACTCCAAATTTGCTTTCCTTTTTCTCTCTTTTTGAACTTGGAGTGTCTCTTCCCATTTGCTGGTGTTTCGAGTCTCCAACCCAAGCCATCTCATCTACAACCTCTCTAAATTGCATAAGCCACCATTTTGACTTGATCTTGCTTGCTCTCGCCTGCGCGGTACTACCGCGGGGTCTGGGCGGTACTACCGCTTATAAGCGGTACTACCGTCCCAGCTCCCCGGTACTACCGCTCGAGCGGTACTACCCGGCCTCCTGCCGCGGAGTAGTACCGGGGCGGTACTACCGCTCCTCTGAGCGGTACTACCACTCTGTGGTGGGCTGGGTGGGTTATGACTCGGGCAGGGGGAGTTCCAACTCCCCCATACCCATTCGTCTCTCCCACGCCCTCTCCTCTCACAGGCGACGAACAAGCCCCGGTGGGCCGCCGTCGGGCCGCCGATTCCGTGCCGTCTTCCGCGATTACGTCCAGTGGGATCGTTCCCCACCTTCTCCTCTTGCCATGGATGCCGGTATTGCTCTCATCTTCCTCTCCTATGGTTTTACTTTTTGAATCTAGGTTCTAGGGCAATGCGTGTGGCATTTGTCGATTTTTTGTTCAAATCGAGGCTTGAGTAGGACGTAGAAGACTGCTAGAATAGGTGGATTGAAGTTTGGTTGGAGGGAATTTGAATTTGGCATCCCCAGTAGTATCGGATCTAGCCGCGGTTGTGGTCAGCCTGTGATATTCGCCTCGGGCGGTACTACCGCTCCTCTGGAGTGGTACTACCGCTTGTAGGCGGCACTACCGCTGCTAATGGGCGGTACTACCGCCCAGGGTTGTCAACTCCTACTTCCCTCGTACCAACCTTCACCTCGCTTTGTTTCCTTTTTGATTGGCTTATGCAATGTTTTACACCTGCTTTTCCCTCGCTCTTTATTGTGGGTTCCAGGTGATAGCAGTGCTGGGCATCAGGCCCGTCGCAAGAATCCAGAACGTCCAGGGGGGTCCAAGCGCTATCGCACTTCTGAGGATGCCGGTGCAACTTCAAGTGCTTAGCCAATGCAAAGAACCAAGCAAGTTGCCAGCAAGCCAAAGGAGAAGGTCAAGTCCGTGTCTGAGATGAATGCGAAGGAGTTTTGTGTGTTTCGCCGCCGTAACCCGTACCGTCACGAGCAAGATCCGGCTCTTGTCAATCGTCCCTTCTGGACCAAGCAGCAGCGCTCTATTTATCTGGATGTGCTCAAAGGAAAGAAGAATCTGTTTGTATCTGTCAGGTCCATTGATATCCTTCATATGCAGAAGGACATGCAGTACTTTGGAGAGGCCCTTGAGCTATGCAATCAGCTGGACATCATCAAGGTTATGGAGTTCAACAAGGATTTTGATGCAGACATCGTGGCTCAGTTCTATGCCACGGTTCACCTAGGTACTGATGTGGAGAGGACTCTGACTTGGATGACCAGCGGCAAGCTTCTCTCTGTCAAGTGGAAGGCGTTCATGGAACTTTTGGGCTATGAGGATAAGGGCTTGACAACCCGGTTGGATTCCGTCCTCACAAGGAGGCGGGTGCTACGCACAAGTCTGCTCTCTGGCCCTACAGCACTTTGAAGATTTCTCCATCAACCCAGAAGAAGACTTATGAGCTTAGCCCTTTTCTGGACATCCTGCATCGCATTTTCAGGCACACTCTCTTCCCTCGGATTGGGAACTTGGATCAGGTACACTCCTACCTAGTGGATTTGCTGCTATTCTGTCAGAATGATAAGGAGGCAAACACGGGGCAATCTTTGGATGTTTCTCACATCATGTGGTCGGAGCTTCTTTCTCCCATCACTGAGCGCAAGTGCCCCATCTATGGCCCTTACCTGATGTTGCTCATTGAGAAGGCATGGGAATTCACTTATCCTGATGAGATGCTTGTGACGGGTGACTTGATCTCTCATAATATCGTTCGACTGAGACAGAAGGAGAACTGGGGCACTCCTGTTCCGGAGACGGAGACTCCTATGGATGAGGACGTAGTTGATGATGATGACGAGCCTGACTATGAGCCAGCTGGAGTGGAGCCATCTTGGGCTAAGAAGCTCAAGCTGAAGATGAAGAAGCTATTCTGTATGGAGGCTCACGGGCAGTAAATGGCACATGTGGCAGAGAAGAAATCCCGAGGTCGTGACAAGCTAATCATGAGGCAGCTTGGGGTCGAGGTTGCCAGTGGGTAAGAGGATCGGATCACCGATGAGGAGGAGTGGACCACTCAACACTGTCACTGGACGGACTCAGATGTTGATCAGACCACCACTGCGGCTGCTGCTGACGAGGACGCGAGCG
This sequence comes from Elymus sibiricus, assembly GCA_039707655.1. Taxonomy (NCBI): domain Eukaryota; kingdom Viridiplantae; phylum Streptophyta; class Magnoliopsida; order Poales; family Poaceae; genus Elymus; species Elymus sibiricus. The sequence goes on along the minus strand of CM077666.1, from coordinate 134,742,193 downwards.
ACCACGGGGAGTATTGATGATGAGGATCTCCGGCGTTGCTATCACTTGTGATCGTTGTAGTACTTTTTGCCCTTTTGGCGTCTCGATGCCAAAGGGGGAGAGAGTTTAGGGATTTGCCGAGAAGAGTTTAGGGATTTGCCGAGTCACGAGTGTGTCGTATTTGCTTTGCTTTCCTCTCTCGTGAACTCTTTTATCGATCATTTGCTTTGGTTTGTGTTTATGAGACCTGGAGTCTAAGTCATATGGTGTGAGACATATGCTACCTTATCCTTCTTTATGTCAAGTACTATGTTAGTTTGTGAGATATTATGCTTATCGTGTGCCCTACATTTATGCTCACATGCTATTCCTTGCATCCTTGTATTTCATATATTATGTTATTGATGCAAGTTTTGCCGGTCTATAAAATATAGGGGGAGTGTTGATCCTAGTGTGTGTGCTTTGCATTCCAAAAGCATACCTAAATAGTGCACACATCTAGGGGGAGCCCGTCTATATTTTGTAGATGTTGGGTTTGCTTATTATCTTGTTTTATCCCTTGTGCAAATCCCGTGTTGTCATCAATCCACCAAAAAGGGGGAGATTGTTAGGGCATATTTCTCCCTTAGTGGTTTTGGTGATTGATGACAATGCTTTTGCGGACTAATCGTGTGCATTGAGCATTTCAGATACTCCATCATTTGGCACAAGACGATTGATGCCCCTCGATGTGTTAGAGTGAAGACGGTTTATTTTCCTTCGTTTCATTTTCGGTGGACTTGAGTCGTAGGAAATACCGTACTATTAAGAGGGGGTCCGCTTCGGAAAGGTTTGGGTGGAATCAACACGTACACTCTTTCATTTGCACCCTTCGTTTCTTTCCGCCTATTCGGGGTTTCGCTTTCCGGTACCTAGGAGTGCTCAGAGAGCTGCCAGCGGTAGTACCACGGCTGGAAGCGGTAGTACCGCTTATAAGCGGTAGTGCCGCTCCCAGTACCGCTCGTACTACCGCCTCGATTCGGGACACGATTTTTCGTGTCGGGTTCAGCGGTAGTCCAGCGGTGGTCCCACTGGCATACTACCGCTGACCCCTTTTTAACCCAACCGAGCAAGCGGCAGTAGGAGCGGTAGTCCGCGCCTACCACCGCTGCCACTTCCGCTCGCGGCGCTGCTCTCCGTGCCCTCCTCTGTTTGTCAGCGGTAGTAGAGTGGCAGTGCCGAGCGGCAGTACCGCGCGTAGGCGGTAGTACCGCTGTTCGCAGCGGTAGTACCGCTGGTGCGGCAGTACCGCTCCTCCCTTGTCCTGCTCTGCTCTCCGAGTGCCCTGTGCTGCAACCCCAGTGGTAGTACCGCTGGGGAGAGCAGTAGTACCGCTCCGGCGGCACTACCGCGCTCTTTTGCACTGCACTTTGTGCACTACCGCCAGAGCGGCAGTACTGCTCTCGTGAGGAGTAGTACCGCTCTGTGCGGGCTGAAAACTGGGTAACGGTTGGTTTTGTCCCCCCCCCACTATATAAAGGGGTCTTCTTCCCCAAGAAGACTACCTCTTCCTCCCCAAGCTCCATTGTTGCTCCAAAAGCTCATTTTCGCCCGATCTCTCTCCCTAGCCAATCAAACTTGTTGATTCTTTAGGGATTGGTTGAGAAGGCCCCGATCTACACTTCCACCAAGAGAAATTTGATTCCCCCCACTAATCCCTTGCGAATCTTGTTACTCTTGGGTGTTTGAGCACCCTAGACGGTTGAGGTCACCTCGGAGCCACATTCCATTGTGGTGAAGCTCCGTGGTGGTGTTGGGAGCCTCCAATTAAGTTGTGGAGATTGCCCCAACCTTGTTTGTAAAGGTTCGATCGCCGCCTTCAAGGGCACCACTAGTGGAATCACGGCACCTCGCATTGTGTGAGGGCGTGAGGAGAATACGGTGGCCCTAGTGGCTTCTTGGGGAGCATTGTGCCTCCACACCGCTCCAACGGAGACGTACTTCCTCTCAAAGGGAAGGAACTTCGGAAACACATCCTCGTCTTCACCGGCTCCACTTGTGGTTAATTCTTACCTTTACTTTGTGCAAGCTTTACTTGTTTTGTACCTTGTGCTTGCTTGCTTACTTGTGTTGTGATTGTTAGCATCATATAGGTTGCTCACCTAGTTGCACATCTAGACAACCTAATTTGTTGCTAACCCTAATTTGTTAAGAAAAGCTAAAAATTGGTAGTTGCCTATTCACCCCCCCTCTAGTCAACCATATCGATCATTTCAATTTAGTGCACGGTCGAGTCGGGGGCGTCACAAGTTGGTATCAGAGCCGACTGCCTGTGGGTAGCCCCCTTTCCAACTCCTTGGTCGAAGTTGAGTCTAGTCTTTAAAAAACTGTTTTACTAACATGGCTGTGTGGCTTACGGGCCCACGTCGCCAACGAATGGGATTAGGATCTTTTATTCCTCTCCTTTATTCTGGGATTCTGATCTCTCCTCTATTCGGGTTAAAGTTTTGCTAACACTAACATTAGGTTCTCGTGTTCACATCCACCCGGAGAGCTGTATTGTCTGCAATTATTCATTTCCATTGGTCTGTTTAACCTTTCTTGTAATCTAGCTTTTATCTGAGCAGTGATAATTCCCAGCTTAAGTCAACATCCCCAAATAAAACTTTGTCACTATTGTTGATGACATTCCGGTAACCATCGATGGACGAGAACCTTGCCTATTGGTCCGCCTCATTTCAATGAGCAGGAAAATGGTTCTCTTCGTTCCCCGCCCATGGTACCGACGTGTTGCCGACATAGCTGACAGACTTTCCTCTGACACGTCTTGTTGTCGTGACCACGCAAGATGTCACCGCCCTTCCTACTCTTAATCCACACTCACTGCAATTCCACAGGATCGAAACCTAACTCTCCTGTACAACCTTGATTCCGAAGTAACCTTTGAACATGGCTTCGTATGTTATCACGAGCCACATTCCTAGAGATGATCTATTCTGGTATCAGACGCAATACTTATTCCCGTTGCTCTGAACCCCTTTCACACTCTATTTCAAGCATCGAACGATTGTCTATCCGCTTGAAACTTCTTATTGTACCTTCTTACTTTGCTCTTGATGTTTTTCTTAAGTTTCAATTCGAGAGATACTATATGCCACATTCCCTGAGTTACCTACCAGATACTCAACCTTGTAAAGGCCCGTCCTTCCGGAGTTACCCCCTTTTCCATTCGTAAGTACGATGACGATTCCGAAGAAAGGATGACAACTTCGTCACAATGCACCGATGCCGAGAAATGAAGATATCAACGCAATGGATCGACCTCTTCGAGAAGAGCAACCAAGACCGAGAAGATTCATTAGAATTTCGTAACCAAACCTTTCCCTCTTACTCGATCTCTTAAATCTCGGGACGAGATTTCTTGTAGTGGAGGAGATTTGTAACACCCCCAGTGTTAAGCCACAGTAATCTCCCTCTAATGGTGGCCATGTCATCATGCTTTACTAAGTCAGTTTGCCACTTGTCCAAAATCAAGTCCAATTCCATTCAAATTGCATGTCAAATATTTGCATCTTCAAACATGCCAGCAAAATAGTTCACATTATGGAAAATATTCCCTAAGTAAATTTCATGGTGAAACCCACCTCATTTGGGTTCCCAAAATGCCCCTGGATTTTAAAACAGTGGTCCAGTAGCACTTTTTCAGTCCTTTTAAATGCCAGCAAAATTCAAATGGATTCCAAACTGCCTCAAATTTTTTGGACCAACTCAGAATATTGCAAAGTATTTAATGTGGCAAGTGGCACATTTTACAAAAGTCATTTGGTGCTCCATTTAAATGCAAATCAGAGCAGAAATAAATGACTTAAAAAAGAAAAGGGAAAATGCTAAAACCTACTGCTACACTGGGCCCTAGTGGCCACAGTGCAGCCTGGCCCATCTAGGCCGGCCTTCCCCTACCTCCCGCAGCGCCAGGGAAGGGCCGTGCGCCATGGCCGTTGTGCGCTGGCTCCGCACGCTACAACGCTGCCCTGGAGGGGATAAGACCGCCCTCGGTGCTCTCTATCCCTCCCCGAAACCCTAGACACCCCTGTTGCCCTCCCCCACGCCGTTTTCCCTTTCTCCCACGAGCACCCGAGCACTGCCTCCCTGCACCACCATCGTCCGCGCGCTCCGGAGCCGCGCCAAGCCACCAGAGGATGTCCAGGCGATGCGCGCCATCGTCTTCTTCGTCTACAAGGAACACCACGAGCCAGGATGCCCTTGAGCCGTTGCGATCGTCGAGCTACTCCGACTGGATCCGCCTCAGTCGCTGCTCGATCCGCCGCCACCGCGGCCTAACCGCCTCCGTCGAGTTCGCCCTTCGTTACAATGTGAGCTTCCGCTCCTTCTGGACTCCCCCTCGCTCTCTCTCGAGCGCCGTAGCTAGCTCCCGTCGGTTGCCGCCGCTAGCCGCCGCTCGGCCATCGTAGTTGTCACCACTCCGGCCACCCCCCAGCTCCAGCCCGCTGCACCACTGTATGTGCGCGAGCGCACACACTCGACCGCGCCTCGAATGGCCGCCAGAGCGCCGTTTTCGCGCGACGCCGCCGTCCTCTGTAGTCACCGGCGCGTGCCGGCGTTTAAAACGCCGGCAGGTCATTGACCCGTGCCCCCCCCCCTAGGCAGGCAATTAGCTTAGCCCTAAACCCCCACTAATCACCCACTGATAGTGGGCCCGGTTTAATTTAGGATTAGGGTTAAACTAAGTAATTGATAATTAGTTACACTAACATGTGGCCCCCACCTAATCAGTTAAATTTATTAAAACTATTAATTTACTCTGTGTCTATGACAGCTGGGTCCCACCAGCCAGTTGACCAGTCAAATGCTGACTGGGCTGGCCCCAGTCAATGACATGTGGGCCCCCTTTGACCCTCTTGACTAGTCAACTCTACTGTTGACTGCTGACTGGACCTACTGACTGGGCAGTTGACCCAGTCAACTGGCCCCACCTGTTAGGCTAATGAGCATTTTGCTGGGTACACTTCTGTGTACCCGTAGCAATTTAATCATTTAATTTCGAATTAAAAATAAATACAATAATTCCAGAAAATGATTAAAACTTTGAAAAATCATATAAAATAATCTGTAACTCGGATGAAAATAATTTATATATGAAAAACAATCAGAAAAATAAGACGAATCCGAATATGCCATCCACTTACTTGTCACATGCCTCCAACACTGCAAACATGGAACCTTCCCCTTCGGATCCATATACCGATAATCACCTGGAACTGGGAAAATATTCCCAGATATTTTCCCGCTTCGTCTGTAACACTTAGCCCTGCGTTAGGTCACCCTTAGCACATCATACTGCCATGCCATGCATTGTGATGCATCTGTTTGCTTTGTATTTATTATTTCTTCCCCCTCTTCTTCTTCGGTAGATCCTGCGACTGCTACCGATGTCCCTGTGATCGACTACGTCACCGACGACCCCTCTTTCACCGCAGAGCTTCCAGGCAAGCAAAACCCCCTTGATCATTCCTATATCGCCCATTCTTTCTCTCCCCTGCTTGCATTATATTTTGCTACCGTATTTGATTGCTCCCCTTTCTGATGCATAGCCTGATTTTGTAACCTGCTGTTGATACTTTACATGTTGTCCTAAATGCTTAGTATAGGCTGGTTAGTGATCCATCAATGGCGCCACACCCTTGTCCGAGTTGCCCTGCTTTGCTACCAGATGACCCGATCAACGTGATCGATGTACAGAGACCGAACACAGCACCGCACACCCCCTTAGTTGTACAACTCTGCAGAGCTACTATCGAGTGCCGAGGGTGATACCTCCTACCTCACTCCTGATGATATCTCTGTAGCGTAGCTAGTCGGTTGTGGGTTACCGAGGGTGATTCCTCTTTCACCACCTCCGATGAGGCCTTTGTCATGCAGCCCCTCAAGTGTGAACCCATCGAGGGTGATTCTTCCAAGTTCACCTTG
>CM077666.1:133928414-134136147 GCA_039707655.1 Elymus sibiricus | reverse complement strand
AACACAATGAACATGACTTACCCATCTTCTATCAGCTATGGGATAAATTATACCTGCTTCCAGAAGCTTTAATATTTCAGTTCTTACCACATCCTTCATTCTAGGATTCAACCTTCTTTGATGATCAACAACGGGTTTAGCATCTGGCTCCATATGAATTTTATGCTGACATAAAGTGGGACTAATGCCCTTAAGATCATCGAGAGTATATCCAATAGCAGCACGGTGCTTCTTCAGAGTTTTTAAGTAATCTCTTATCTTCACGCTCTGAAAGGTTAGCACTAATAATAACATGATATATCTTCTTTTCATCCAGATAAGCATATTTAAGAGTATCAGGTAATTGCTTTAAATCAAACACATGATCACCCTTGGGTGGAGGTCACTACTAGGAAAAGGGCTATAGATGATATGGCCACTAATGGCGCACCGTGGGTCTGGTGCGCCATTAGAATATTCTAATGGCGCACCATGTGTTGGTACGCCATTAGTGTGTAAATTCTAATGGCGCACCAGACCCACGGTGCGCCATTAGAATCTCCAGTTTTTTTTTTTTTTTTCCAAAAATTCTAATGGCGCACCGTGGGTCTGGTGCGCCATTAGTAACCAGGGTTACTAATGGCGCACCAGACCCACGATGCGCCATTAGAATCTTAGAATCTCCAGTTTTTTTTTTATTTTTCCAAAAATTCTAATGGCGCACCGTGGGTCTGGTGCGCCATTAGTAACCCTGGTTACTAATGGCGCACCAGACCCACGGTGCGCCATTAGAATGTCCAGTTTTTTTTTTTTTTTTCAAAAAATACTAAACTACTAATGGCGCACCTCAAGCTGGTGCGCCATTAGTAACCAGGGTTACTAATGGCGCACCAGCTTGGGGTGCGCCATTAGAAGCCCCGGGATCTGTTTCACCAAATGCACCCCCCCCTGTGGATCGCCTTTTCAGTTTTAAAAAAAATAACCGAAAATGATAGAAATGTCAAAAAAATTCAAAAAAAATAATGATTCTTATATGATTTGTGGTCTAGTTGTTAGCAAAATTTACAAACATGAATTTCGACTTTTTTTGCAAAATCTCATGAGAATTTGTAAAATGGGCATAACTTTTGCATACGACCTCCGATGAAAAGTTTTTTATATGAAAAAGCATCTACTCGAAAAGTTACATCCGAATTCAAGACAAGATTAGTTTCTTCACATCTCTGCAAAACTCGATTAAGGTTGCTCAAGCAATCATCAAAAGAAGTTCCGTAAATGGAGAAATCATCCATGAAAACCTCAACGATCTTTCACAAAAGTCAGAGAATATAGCAGTCATACATCTTTGAAAGGTAGCAGGTGCATTACATAAACCAAAAGGCATACGACGATAAGCATAAGTTCCAAAAGGACAAGTAAAGGTAGTTTTATCTTGATCTTCAGGTGACACAGGTATTTGAGAGAAACCAGAATAACCATCTAGGAAACAAAAGTGTGTATGCTTAGACAATCTTTCTAACAATTGATCAATAAAAGGCAAGGGGTAATGATCTTTTCTAGTAGCTTTATTTAATTTCCTGAAATCAATTACCATCCTATAACCAGTTACAATTCTTTGTGGGATAAGTTCATTTTTATCATTAGGAACAACTGTAATACCTCCTTTCTTAGGAACACAATGAACATGACTTACCCATCTTCTATCAGCTATGGGATAAATTATACCTGCTTCCAGAAGCTTTAATATTTCAGTTCTTACCACATCCTTCATTCTAGGATTCAACCTTCTTTGATGATCAACAACGGGTTTAGCATCTGGCTCCATATGAATTTTATGCTGACATAAAGTGGGACTAATGCCCTTAAGATCATCGAGAGTATATCCAATAGCAGCACGGTGCTTCTTCAGAGTTTTAAGTAATCTCTTATCTTCACGCTCTGAAAGGTTAGCACTAATAATAACATGATATATCTTCTTTTCATCCAGATAAGCATATTTAAGAGTATCAGGTAATTGCTTTAAATCAAACACATGATCACCCTTGGGTGGAGGTCACTACTAGGAAAAGGGCTATAGATGATATGGCCACTAATGGCGCACCGTGGGTCTGGTGCGCCATTAGAATATTCTAATGGCGCACCATGTGTTGGTACGCCATTAGTGTGTAAATTCTAATGGCGCACCAGACCCACGGTGCGCCATTAGAATCTCCAGTTTTTTTTTTTTTTCCAAAAATTCTAATGGCGCACCGTGGGTCTGGTGCGCCATTAGTAACCAGGGTTACTAATGGCGCACCAGACCCACGATGCGCCATTAGAATCTTAGAATCTCCAGTTTTTTTTTTATTTTTCCAAAAATTCTAATGGCGCACCGTGGGTCTGGTGCGCCATTAGTAACCCTGGTTACTAATGGCGCACCAGACCCACGGTGCGCCATTAGAATGTCCAGTTTTTTTTTTTTTTTTTTCAAAAAATACTAAACTACTAATGGCGCACCTCAAGCTGGTGCGCCATTAGTAACCAGGGTTACTAATGGCGCACCAGCTTGGGGTGCGCCATTAGAAGCCCCGGGATCTGTTTCACCAAATGCACCCCCCCCTGTGGATCGCCTTTTCAGTTTTAAAAAAAATAACCGAAAATGATAGAAATGTCAAAAAAATTCAAAAAAATAAGATTCTTATATGATTTGTGGTCTAGTTGTTAGCAAAATTTACAAACATGAATTTCGACTTTTTTTGCAAAATCTCATGAGAATTTGTAAAATGGGCATAACTTTTGCATACGACCTCCGATGAAAAAGTTTTTTATATGAAAAAGCATCTACTCGAAAAGTTACATCCGAATTCAAGACAAGATTAGTTTCTTCACATCTCTGCAAAACTCGATTAAGGTTGCTCAAGCAATCATCAAAAGAAGTTCCGTAAATGGAGAAATCATCCATGAAAACCTCAACGATCTTTCACAAAAGTCAGAGAATATAGCAGTCATACATCTTTGAAAGGTAGCAGGTGCATTACATAAACCAAAAGGCATACGACGATAAGCATAAGTTCCAAAAGGACAAGTAAAGGTAGTTTTATCTTGATCTTCAGGTGACACAGGTATTTGAGAGAAACCAGAATAACCATCTAGGAAACAAAAGTGTGTATGCTTAGACAATCTTTCTAACAATTGATCAATAAAAGGCAAGGGGTAATGATCTTTTCTAGTAGCTTTATTTAATTTCCTGAAATCAATTACCATCCTATAACCAGTTACAATTCTTTGTGGGATAAGTTCATTTTTATCATTAGGAACAACTGTAATACCTCCTTTCTTAGGAACACAATGAACATGACTTACCCATCTTCTATCAGCTATGGGATAAATTATACCTGCTTCCAGAAGCTTTAATATTTCAGTTCTTACCACATCCTTCATTCTAGGATTCAACCTTCTTTGATGATCAACAACGGGTTTAGCATCTGGCTCCATATGAATTTTATGCTGACATAAAGTGGGACTAATGCCCTTAAGATCATCGAGAGTATATCCAATAGCAGCACGGTGCTTCTTCAGAGTTTTAAGTAATCTCTTATCTTCACGCTCTGAAAGGTTAGCACTAATAATAACATGATATATCTTCTTTTCATCCAGATAAGCATATTTAAGAGTATCAGGTAATTGCTTTAAATCAAACACATGATCACCCTTGGGTGGAGGTCACTACTAGGAAAAGGGCTATAGATGATATGGCCACTAATGGCGCACCGTGGGTCTGGTGCGCCATTAGAATATTCTAATGGCGCACCATGTGTTGGTACGCCATTAGTGTGTAAATTCTAATGGCGCACCAGACCCACGGTGCGCCATTAGAATCTCCAGTTTTTTTTTTTTTTTCCAAAAATTCTAATGGCGCACCGTGGGTCTGGTGCGCCATTAGTAACCAGGGTTACTAATGGCGCACCAGACCCACGATGCGCCATTAGAATCTTAGAATCTCCAGTTTTTTTTTTATTTTTCCAAAAATTCTAATGGCGCACCGTGGGTCTGGTGCGCCATTAGTAACCCTGGTTACTAATGGCGCACCAGACCCACGGTGCGCCATTAGAATGTCCAGTTTTTTTTTTTTTTTTTTCAAAAAATACTAAACTACTAATGGCGCACCTCAAGCTGGTGCGCCATTAGTAACCAGGGTTACTAATGGCGCACCAGCTTGGGGTGCGCCATTAGAAGCCCCGGGATCTGTTTCACCAAATGCACCCCCCCCTGTGGATCGCCTTTTCAGTTTTAAAAAAAATAACCGAAAATGATAGAAATGTCAAAAAAATTCAAAAAAATAAGATTCTTATATGATTTGTGGTCTAGTTGTTAGCAAAATTTACAAACATGAATTTCGACTTTTTTTGCAAAATCTCATGAGAATTTGTAAAATGGGCATAACTTTTGCATACGACCTCCGATGAAAAAGTTTTTTATATGAAAAAGCATCTACTCGAAAAGTTACATCCGAATTCAAGACAAGATTAGTTTCTTCACATCTCTGCAAAACTCGATTAAGGTTGCTCAAGCAATCATCAAAAGAAGTTCCGTAAATGGAGAAATCATCCATGAAAACCTCAACGATCTTTCACAAAAGTCAGAGAATATAGCAGTCATACATCTTTGAAAGGTAGCAGGTGCATTACATAAACCAAAAGGCATACGACGATAAGCATAAGTTCCAAAAGGACAAGTAAAGGTAGTTTTATCTTGATCTTCAGGTGACACAGGTATTTGAGAGAAACCAGAATAACCATCTAGGAAACAAAAGTGTGTATGCTTAGACAATCTTTCTAACAATTGATCAATAAAAGGCAAGGGGTAATGATCTTTTCTAGTAGCTTTATTTAATTTCCTGAAATCAATTACCATCCTATAACCAGTTACAATTCTTTGTGGGATAAGTTCATTTTTATCATTAGGAACAACTGTAATACCTCCTTTCTTAGGAACACAATGAACATGACTTACCCATCTTCTATCAGCTATGGGATAAATTATACCTGCTTCCAGAAGCTTTAATATTTCAGTTCTTACCACATCCTTCATTCTAGGATTCAACCTTCTTTGATGATCAACAACGGGTTTAGCATCTGGCTCCATATGAATTTTATGCTGACATAAAGTGGGACTAATGCCCTTAAGATCATCGAGAGTATATCCAATAGCAGCACGGTGCTTCTTCAGAGTTTTAAGTAATCTCTTATCTTCACGCTCTGAAAGGTTAGCACTAATAATAACATGATATATCTTCTTTTCATCCAGATAAGCATATTTAAGAGTATCAGGTAATTGCTTTAAATCAAACACATGATCACCCTTGGGTGGAGGTCACTACTAGGAAAAGGGCTATAGATGATATGGCCACTAATGGCGCACCGTGGGTCTGGTGCGCCATTAGAATATTCTAATGGCGCACCATGTGTTGGTACGCCATTAGTGTGTAAATTCTAATGGCGCACCAGACCCACGGTGCGCCATTAGAATCTCCAGTTTTTTTTTTTTTTCCAAAAATTCTAATGGCGCACCGTGGGTCTGGTGCGCCATTAGTAACCAGGGTTACTAATGGCGCACCAGACCCACGATGCGCCATTAGAATCTTAGAATCTCCAGTTTTTTTTTTATTTTTCCAAAAATTCTAATGGCGCACCGTGGGTCTGGTGCGCCATTAGTAACCCTGGTTACTAATGGCGCACCAGACCCACGGTGCGCCATTAGAATGTCCAGTTTTTTTTTTTTTTTTTTCAAAAAATACTAAACTACTAATGGCGCACCTCAAGCTGGTGCGCCATTAGTAACCAGGGTTACTAATGGCGCACCAGCTTGGGGTGCGCCATTAGAAGCCCCGGGATCTGTTTCACCAAATGCACCCCCCCCTGTGGATCGCCTTTTCAGTTTTAAAAAAAATAACCGAAAATGATAGAAATGTCAAAAAAATTCAAAAAAATAAGATTCTTATATGATTTGTGGTCTAGTTGTTAGCAAAATTTACAAACATGAATTTCGACTTTTTTTGCAAAATCTCATGAGAATTTGTAAAATGGGCATAACTTTTGCATACGACCTCCGATGAAAAAGTTTTTTATATGAAAAAGCATCTACTCGAAAAGTTACATCCGAATTCAAGACAAGATTAGTTTCTTCACATCTCTGCAAAACTCGATTAAGGTTGCTCAAGCAATCATCAAAAGAAGTTCCGTAAATGGAGAAATCATCCATGAAAACCTCAACGATCTTTCACAAAAGTCAGAGAATATAGCAGTCATACATCTTTGAAAGGTAGCAGGTGCATTACATAAACCAAAAGGCATACGACGATAAGCATAAGTTCCAAAAGGACAAGTAAAGGTAGTTTTATCTTGATCTTCAGGTGACACAGGTATTTGAGAGAAACCAGAATAACCATCTAGGAAACAAAAGTGTGTATGCTTAGACAATCTTTCTAACAATTGATCAATAAAAGGCAAGGGGTAATGATCTTTTCTAGTAGCTTTATTTAATTTCCTGAAATCAATTACCATCCTATAACCAGTTACAATTCTTTGTGGGATAAGTTCATTTTTATCATTAGGAACAACTGTAATACCTCCTTTCTTAGGAACACAATGAACATGACTTACCCATCTTCTATCAGCTATGGGATAAATTATACCTGCTTCCAGAAGCTTTAATATTTCAGTTCTTACCACATCCTTCATTCTAGGATTCAACCTTCTTTGATGATCAACAACGGGTTTAGCATCTGGCTCCATATGAATTTTATGCTGACATAAAGTGGGACTAATGCCCTTAAGATCATCGAGAGTATATCCAATAGCAGCACGGTGCTTCTTCAGAGTTTTAAGTAATCTCTTATCTTCACGCTCTGAAAGGTTAGCACTAATAATAACATGATATATCTTCTTTTCATCCAGATAAGCATATTTAAGAGTATCAGGTAATTGCTTTAAATCAAACACATGATCACCCTTGGGTGGAGGTCACTACTAGGAAAAGGGCTATAGATGATATGGCCACTAATGGCGCACCGTGGGTCTGGTGCGCCATTAGAATATTCTAATGGCGCACCATGTGTTGGTACGCCATTAGTGTGTAAATTCTAATGGCGCACCAGACCCACGGTGCGCCATTAGAATCTCCAGTTTTTTTTTTTTTTTTCCAAAAATTCTAATGGCGCACCGTGGGTCTGGTGCGCCATTAGTAACCAGGGTTACTAATGGCGCACCAGACCCACGATGCGCCATTAGAATCTTAGAATCTCCAGTTTTTTTTTTATTTTTCCAAAAATTCTAATGGCGCACCGTGGGTCTGGTGCGCCATTAGTAACCCTGGTTACTAATGGCGCACCAGACCCACGGTGCGCCATTAGAATGTCCAGTTTTTTTTTTTTTTTTTTTCAAAAAATACTAAACTACTAATGGCGCACCTCAAGCTGGTGCGCCATTAGTAACCAGGGTTACTAATGGCGCACCAGCTTGGGGTGCGCCATTAGAAGCCCCGGGATCTGTTTCACCAAATGCACCCCCCCCTGTGGATCGCCTTTTCAGTTTTAAAAAAAATAACCGAAAATGATAGAAATGTCAAAAAAATTCAAAAAAATAAGATTCTTATATGATTTGTGGTCTAGTTGTTAGCAAAATTTACAAACATGAATTTCGACTTTTTTTGCAAAATCTCATGAGAATTTGTAAAATGGGCATAACTTTTGCATACGACCTCCGATGAAAAAGTTTTTTATATGAAAAAGCATCTACTCGAAAAGTTACATCCGAATTCAAGACAAGATTAGTTTCTTCACATCTCTGCAAAACTCGATTAAGGTTGCTCAAGCAATCATCAAAAGAAGTTCCGTAAATGGAGAAATCATCCATGAAAACCTCAACGATCTTTCACAAAAGTCAGAGAATATAGCAGTCATACATCTTTGAAAGGTAGCAGGTGCATTACATAAACCAAAAGGCATACGACGATAAGCATAAGTTCCAAAAGGACAAGTAAAGGTAGTTTTATCTTGATCTTCAGGTGACACAGGTATTTGAGAGAAACCAGAATAACCATCTAGGAAACAAAAGTGTGTATGCTTAGACAATCTTTCTAACAATTGATCAATAAAAGGCAAGGGGTAATGATCTTTTCTAGTAGCTTTATTTAATTTCCTGAAATCAATTACCATCCTATAACCAGTTACAATTCTTTGTGGGATAAGTTCATTTTTATCATTAGGAACAACTGTAATACCTCCTTTCTTAGGAACACAATGAACATGACTTACCCATCTTCTATCAGCTATGGGATAAATTATACCTGCTTCCAGAAGCTTTAATATTTCAGTTCTTACCACATCCTTCATTCTAGGATTCAACCTTCTTTGATGATCAACAACGGGTTTAGCATCTGGCTCCATATGAATTTTATGCTGACATAAAGTGGGACTAATGCCCTTAAGATCATCGAGAGTATATCCAATAGCAGCACGGTGCTTCTTCAGAGTTTTAAGTAATCTCTTATCTTCACGCTCTGAAAGGTTAGCACTAATAATAACATGATATATCTTCTTTTCATCCAGATAAGCATATTTAAGAGTATCAGGTAATTGCTTTAAATCAAACACATGATCACCCTTGGGTGGAGGTCACTACTAGGAAAAGGGCTATAGATGATATGGCCACTAATGGCGCACCGTGGGTCTGGTGCGCCATTAGAATATTCTAATGGCGCACCATGTGTTGGTACGCCATTAGTGTGTAAATTCTAATGGCGCACCAGACCCACGGTGCGCCATTAGAATCTCCAGTTTTTTTTTTTTTTTCCAAAAATTCTAATGGCGCACCGTGGGTCTGGTGCGCCATTAGTAACCAGGGTTACTAATGGCGCACCAGACCCACGATGCGCCATTAGAATCTTAGAATCTCCAGTTTTTTTTTTATTTTTCCAAAAATTCTAATGGCGCACCGTGGGTCTGGTGCGCCATTAGTAACCCTGGTTACTAATGGCGCACCAGACCCACGGTGCGCCATTAGAATGTCCAGTTTTTTTTTTTTTTTTTTCAAAAAATACTAAACTACTAATGGCGCACCTCAAGCTGGTGCGCCATTAGTAACCAGGGTTACTAATGGCGCACCAGCTTGGGGTGCGCCATTAGAAGCCCCGGGATCTGTTTCACCAAATGCACCCCCCCCTGTGGATCGCCTTTTCAGTTTTAAAAAAAATAACCGAAAATGATAGAAATGTCAAAAAAATTCAAAAAAATAAGATTCTTATATGATTTGTGGTCTAGTTGTTAGCAAAATTTACAAACATGAATTTCGACTTTTTTTGCAAAATCTCATGAGAATTTGTAAAATGGGCATAACTTTTGCATACGACCTCCGATGAAAAAGTTTTTTATATGAAAAAGCATCTACTCGAAAAGTTACATCCGAATTCAAGACAAGATTAGTTTCTTCACATCTCTGCAAAACTCGATTAAGGTTGCTCAAGCAATCATCAAAAGAAGTTCCGTAAATGGAGAAATCATCCATGAAAACCTCAACGATCTTTCACAAAAGTCAGAGAATATAGCAGTCATACATCTTTGAAAGGTAGCAGGTGCATTACATAAACCAAAAGGCATACGACGATAAGCATAAGTTCCAAAAGGACAAGTAAAGGTAGTTTTATCTTGATCTTCAGGTGACACAGGTATTTGAGAGAAACCAGAATAACCATCTAGGAAACAAAAGTGTGTATGCTTAGACAATCTTTCTAACAATTGATCAATAAAAGGCAAGGGGTAATGATCTTTTCTAGTAGCTTTATTTAATTTCCTGAAATCAATTACCATCCTATAACCAGTTACAATTCTTTGTGGGATAAGTTCATTTTTATCATTAGGAACAACTGTAATACCTCCTTTCTTAGGAACACAATGAACATGACTTACCCATCTTCTATCAGCTATGGGATAAATTATACCTGCTTCCAGAAGCTTTAATATTTCAGTTCTTACCACATCCTTCATTCTAGGATTCAACCTTCTTTGATGATCAACAACGGGTTTAGCATCTGGCTCCATATGAATTTTATGCTGACATAAAGTGGGACTAATGCCCTTAAGATCATCGAGAGTATATCCAATAGCAGCACGGTGCTTCTTCAGAGTTTTAAGTAATCTCTTATCTTCACGCTCTGAAAGGTTAGCACTAATAATAACATGATATATCTTCTTTTCATCCAGATAAGCATATTTAAGAGTATCAGGTAATTGCTTTAAATCAAACACATGATCACCCTTGGGTGGAGGTCACTACTAGGAAAAGGGCTATAGATGATATGGCCACTAATGGCGCACCGTGGGTCTGGTGCGCCATTAGAATATTCTAATGGCGCACCATGTGTTGGTACGCCATTAGTGTGTAAATTCTAATGGCGCACCAGACCCACGGTGCGCCATTAGAATCTCCAGTTTTTTTTTTTTTTTCCAAAAATTCTAATGGCGCACCGTGGGTCTGGTGCGCCATTAGTAACCAGGGTTACTAATGGCGCACCAGACCCACGATGCGCCATTAGAATCTTAGAATCTCCAGTTTTTTTTTTATTTTTCCAAAAATTCTAATGGCGCACCGTGGGTCTGGTGCGCCATTAGTAACCCTGGTTACTAATGGCGCACCAGACCCACGGTGCGCCATTAGAATGTCCAGTTTTTTTTTTTTTTTTTTCAAAAAATACTAAACTACTAATGGCGCACCTCAAGCTGGTGCGCCATTAGTAACCAGGGTTACTAATGGCGCACCAGCTTGGGGTGCGCCATTAGAAGCCCCGGGATCTGTTTCACCAAATGCACCCCCCCCTGTGGATCGCCTTTTCAGTTTTAAAAAAAATAACCGAAAATGATAGAAATGTCAAAAAAATTCAAAAAAATAAGATTCTTATATGATTTGTGGTCTAGTTGTTAGCAAAATTTACAAACATGAATTTCGACTTTTTTTGCAAAATCTCATGAGAATTTGTAAAATGGGCATAACTTTTGCATACGACCTCCGATGAAAAAGTTTTTTATATGAAAAAGCATCTACTCGAAAAGTTACATCCGAATTCAAGACAAGATTAGTTTCTTCACATCTCTGCAAAACTCGATTAAGGTTGCTCAAGCAATCATCAAAAGAAGTTCCGTAAATGGAGAAATCATCCATGAAAACCTCAACGATCTTTCACAAAAGTCAGAGAATATAGCAGTCATACATCTTTGAAAGGTAGCAGGTGCATTACATAAACCAAAAGGCATACGACGATAAGCATAAGTTCCAAAAGGACAAGTAAAGGTAGTTTTATCTTGATCTTCAGGTGACACAGGTATTTGAGAGAAACCAGAATAACCATCTAGGAAACAAAAGTGTGTATGCTTAGACAATCTTTCTAACAATTGATCAATAAAAGGCAAGGGGTAATGATCTTTTCTAGTAGCTTTATTTAATTTCCTGAAATCAATTACCATCCTATAACCAGTTACAATTCTTTGTGGGATAAGTTCATTTTTATCATTAGGAACAACTGTAATACCTCCTTTCTTAGGAACACAATGAACATGACTTACCCATCTTCTATCAGCTATGGGATAAATTATACCTGCTTCCAGAAGCTTTAATATTTCAGTTCTTACCACATCCTTCATTCTAGGATTCAACCTTCTTTGATGATCAACAACGGGTTTAGCATCTGGCTCCATATGAATTTTATGCTGACATAAAGTGGGACTAATGCCCTTAAGATCATCGAGAGTATATCCAATAGCAGCACGGTGCTTCTTCAGAGTTTTAAGTAATCTCTTATCTTCACGCTCTGAAAGGTTAGCACTAATAATAACATGATATATCTTCTTTTCATCCAGATAAGCATATTTAAGAGTATCAGGTAATTGCTTTAAATCAAACACATGATCACCCTTGGGTGGAGGTCACTACTAGGAAAAGGGCTATAGATGATATGGCCACTAATGGCGCACCGTGGGTCTGGTGCGCCATTAGAATATTCTAATGGCGCACCATGTGTTGGTACGCCATTAGTGTGTAAATTCTAATGGCGCACCAGACCCACGGTGCGCCATTAGAATCTCCAGTTTTTTTTTTTTTTTCCAAAAATTCTAATGGCGCACCGTGGGTCTGGTGCGCCATTAGTAACCAGGGTTACTAATGGCGCACCAGACCCACGATGCGCCATTAGAATCTTAGAATCTCCAGTTTTTTTTTTATTTTTCCAAAAATTCTAATGGCGCACCGTGGGTCTGGTGCGCCATTAGTAACCCTGGTTACTAATGGCGCACCAGACCCACGGTGCGCCATTAGAATGTCCAGTTTTTTTTTTTTTTTTTCAAAAAATACTAAACTACTAATGGCGCACCTCAAGCTGGTGCGCCATTAGTAACCAGGGTTACTAATGGCGCACCAGCTTGGGGTGCGCCATTAGAAGCCCCGGGATCTGTTTCACCAAATGCACCCCCCCCTGTGGATCGCCTTTTCAGTTTTAAAAAAAATAACCGAAAATGATAGAAATGTCAAAAAAATTCAAAAAAATAAGATTCTTATATGATTTGTGGTCTAGTTGTTAGCAAAATTTACAAACATGAATTTCGACTTTTTTTGCAAAATCTCATGAGAATTTGTAAAATGGGCATAACTTTTGCATACGACCTCCGATGAAAAAGTTTTTTATATGAAAAAGCATCTACTCGAAAAGTTACATCCGAATTCAAGACAAGATTAGTTTCTTCACATCTCTGCAAAACTCGATTAAGGTTGCTCAAGCAATCATCAAAAGAAGTTCCGTAAATGGAGAAATCATCCATGAAAACCTCAACGATCTTTCACAAAAGTCAGAGAATATAGCAGTCATACATCTTTGAAAGGTAGCAGGTGCATTACATAAACCAAAAGGCATACGACGATAAGCATAAGTTCCAAAAGGACAAGTAAAGGTAGTTTTATCTTGATCTTCAGGTGACACAGGTATTTGAGAGAAACCAGAATAACCATCTAGGAAACAAAAGTGTGTATGCTTAGACAATCTTTCTAACAATTGATCAATAAAAGGCAAGGGGTAATGATCTTTTCTAGTAGCTTTATTTAATTTCCTGAAATCAATTACCATCCTATAACCAGTTACAATTCTTTGTGGGATAAGTTCATTTTTATCATTAGGAACAACTGTAATACCTCCTTTCTTAGGAACACAATGAACATGACTTACCCATCTTCTATCAGCTATGGGATAAATTATACCTGCTTCCAGAAGCTTTAATATTTCAGTTCTTACCACATCCTTCATTCTAGGATTCAACCTTCTTTGATGATCAACAACGGGTTTAGCATCTGGCTCCATATGAATTTTATGCTGACATAAAGTGGGACTAATGCCCTTAAGATCATCGAGAGTATATCCAATAGCAGCACGGTGCTTCTTCAGAGTTTTAAGTAATCTCTTATCTTCACGCTCTGAAAGGTTAGCACTAATAATAACATGATATATCTTCTTTTCATCCAGATAAGCATATTTAAGAGTATCAGGTAATTGCTTTAAATCAAACACATGATCACCCTTGGGTGGAGGTCACTACTAGGAAAAGGGCTATAGATGATATGGCCACTAATGGCGCACCGTGGGTCTGGTGCGCCATTAGAATATTCTAATGGCGCACCATGTGTTGGTACGCCATTAGTGTGTAAATTCTAATGGCGCACCAGACCCACGGTGCGCCATTAGAATCTCCAGTTTTTTTTTTTTTTTCCAAAAATTCTAATGGCGCACCGTGGGTCTGGTGCGCCATTAGTAACCAGGGTTACTAATGGCGCACCAGACCCACGATGCGCCATTAGAATCTTAGAATCTCCAGTTTTTTTTTTATTTTTCCAAAAATTCTAATGGCGCACCGTGGGTCTGGTGCGCCATTAGTAACCCTGGTTACTAATGGCGCACCAGACCCACGGTGCGCCATTAGAATGTCCAGTTTTTTTTTTTTTTTTTCAAAAAATACTAAACTACTAATGGCGCACCTCAAGCTGGTGCGCCATTAGTAACCAGGGTTACTAATGGCGCACCAGCTTGGGGTGCGCCATTAGAAGCCCCGGGATCTGTTTCACCAAATGCACCCCCCCCTGTGGATCGCCTTTTCAGTTTTAAAAAAAATAACCGAAAATGATAGAAATGTCAAAAAAATTCAAAAAAATAAGATTCTTATATGATTTGTGGTCTAGTTGTTAGCAAAATTTACAAACATGAATTTCGACTTTTTTTGCAAAATCTCATGAGAATTTGTAAAATGGGCATAACTTTTGCATACGACCTCCGATGAAAAAGTTTTTTATATGAAAAAGCATCTACTCGAAAAGTTACATCCGAATTCAAGACAAGATTAGTTTCTTCACATCTCTGCAAAACTCGATTAAGGTTGCTCAAGCAATCATCAAAAGAAGTTCCGTAAATGGAGAAATCATCCATGAAAACCTCAACGATCTTTCACAAAAGTCAGAGAATATAGCAGTCATACATCTTTGAAAGGTAGCAGGTGCATTACATAAACCAAAAGGCATACGACGATAAGCATAAGTTCCAAAAGGACAAGTAAAGGTAGTTTTATCTTGATCTTCAGGTGACACAGGTATTTGAGAGAAACCAGAATAACCATCTAGGAAACAAAAGTGTGTATGCTTAGACAATCTTTCTAACAATTGATCAATAAAAGGCAAGGGGTAATGATCTTTTCTAGTAGCTTTATTTAATTTCCTGAAATCAATTACCATCCTATAACCAGTTACAATTCTTTGTGGGATAAGTTCATTTTTATCATTAGGAACAACTGTAATACCTCCTTTCTTAGGAACACAATGAACATGACTTACCCATCTTCTATCAGCTATGGGATAAATTATACCTGCTTCCAGAAGCTTTAATATTTCAGTTCTTACCACATCCTTCATTCTAGGATTCAACCTTCTTTGATGATCAACAACGGGTTTAGCATCTGGCTCCATATGAATTTTATGCTGACATAAAGTGGGACTAATGCCCTTAAGATCATCGAGAGTATATCCAATAGCAGCACGGTGCTTCTTCAGAGTTTTAAGTAATCTCTTATCTTCACGCTCTGAAAGGTTAGCACTAATAATAACATGATATATCTTCTTTTCATCCAGATAAGCATATTTAAGAGTATCAGGTAATTGCTTTAAATCAAACACATGATCACCCTTGGGTGGAGGTCACTACTAGGAAAAGGGCTATAGATGATATGGCCACTAATGGCGCACCGTGGGTCTGGTGCGCCATTAGAATATTCTAATGGCGCACCATGTGTTGGTACGCCATTAGTGTGTAAATTCTAATGGCGCACCAGACCCACGGTGCGCCATTAGAATCTCCAGTTTTTTTTTTTTTTTTCCAAAAATTCTAATGGCGCACCGTGGGTCTGGTGCGCCATTAGTAACCAGGGTTACTAATGGCGCACCAGACCCACGATGCGCCATTAGAATCTTAGAATCTCCAGTTTTTTTTTTATTTTTCCAAAAATTCTAATGGCGCACCGTGGGTCTGGTGCGCCATTAGTAACCCTGGTTACTAATGGCGCACCAGACCCACGGTGCGCCATTAGAATGTCCAGTTTTTTTTTTTTTTTTTTCAAAAAATACTAAACTACTAATGGCGCACCTCAAGCTGGTGCGCCATTAGTAACCAGGGTTACTAATGGCGCACCAGCTTGGGGTGCGCCATTAGAAGCCCCGGGATCTGTTTCACCAAATGCACCCCCCCCTGTGGATCGCCTTTTCAGTTTTAAAAAAAATAACCGAAAATGATAGAAATGTCAAAAAAATTCAAAAAAATAAGATTCTTATATGATTTGTGGTCTAGTTGTTAGCAAAATTTACAAACATGAATTTCGACTTTTTTTGCAAAATCTCATGAGAATTTGTAAAATGGGCATAACTTTTGCATACGACCTCCGATGAAAAAGTTTTTTATATGAAAAAGCATCTACTCGAAAAGTTACATCCGAATTCAAGACAAGATTAGTTTCTTCACATCTCTGCAAAACTCGATTAAGGTTGCTCAAGCAATCATCAAAAGAAGTTCCGTAAATGGAGAAATCATCCATGAAAACCTCAACGATCTTTCACAAAAGTCAGAGAATATAGCAGTCATACATCTTTGAAAGGTAGCAGGTGCATTACATAAACCAAAAGGCATACGACGATAAGCATAAGTTCCAAAAGGACAAGTAAAGGTAGTTTTATCTTGATCTTCAGGTGACACAGGTATTTGAGAGAAACCAGAATAACCATCTAGGAAACAAAAGTGTGTATGCTTAGACAATCTTTCTAACAATTGATCAATAAAAGGCAAGGGGTAATGATCTTTTCTAGTAGCTTTATTTAATTTCCTGAAATCAATTACCATCCTATAACCAGTTACAATTCTTTGTGGGATAAGTTCATTTTTATCATTAGGAACAACTGTAATACCTCCTTTCTTAGGAACACAATGAACATGACTTACCCATCTTCTATCAGCTATGGGATAAATTATACCTGCTTCCAGAAGCTTTAATATTTCAGTTCTTACCACATCCTTCATTCTAGGATTCAACCTTCTTTGATGATCAACAACGGGTTTAGCATCTGGCTCCATATGAATTTTATGCTGACATAAAGTGGGACTAATGCCCTTAAGATCATCGAGAGTATATCCAATAGCAGCACGGTGCTTCTTCAGAGTTTTAAGTAATCTCTTATCTTCACGCTCTGAAAGGTTAGCACTAATAATAACATGATATATCTTCTTTTCATCCAGATAAGCATATTTAAGAGTATCAGGTAATTGCTTTAAATCAAACACATGATCACCCTTGGGTGGAGGTCACTACTAGGAAAAGGGCTATAGATGATATGGCCACTAATGGCGCACCGTGGGTCTGGTGCGCCATTAGAATATTCTAATGGCGCACCATGTGTTGGTACGCCATTAGTGTGTAAATTCTAATGGCGCACCAGACCCACGGTGCGCCATTAGAATCTCCAGTTTTTTTTTTTTTTTTCCAAAAATTCTAATGGCGCACCGTGGGTCTGGTGCGCCATTAGTAACCAGGGTTACTAATGGCGCACCAGACCCACGATGCGCCATTAGAATCTTAGAATCTCCAGTTTTTTTTTTATTTTTCCAAAAATTCTAATGGCGCACCGTGGGTCTGGTGCGCCATTAGTAACCCTGGTTACTAATGGCGCACCAGACCCACGGTGCGCCATTAGAATGTCCAGTTTTTTTTTTTTTTTTTTCAAAAAATACTAAACTACTAATGGCGCACCTCAAGCTGGTGCGCCATTAGTAACCAGGGTTACTAATGGCGCACCAGCTTGGGGTGCGCCATTAGAAGCCCCGGGATCTGTTTCACCAAATGCACCCCCCCCTGTGGATCGCCTTTTCAGTTTTAAAAAAAATAACCGAAAATGATAGAAATGTCAAAAAAATTCAAAAAAATAAGATTCTTATATGATTTGTGGTCTAGTTGTTAGCAAAATTTACAAACATGAATTTCGACTTTTTTTGCAAAATCTCATGAGAATTTGTAAAATGGGCATAACTTTTGCATACGACCTCCGATGAAAAAGTTTTTTATATGAAAAAGCATCTACTCGAAAAGTTACATCCGAATTCAAGACAAGATTAGTTTCTTCACATCTCTGCAAAACTCGATTAAGGTTGCTCAAGCAATCATCAAAAGAAGTTCCGTAAATGGAGAAATCATCCATGAAAACCTCAACGATCTTTCACAAAAGTCAGAGAATATAGCAGTCATACATCTTTGAAAGGTAGCAGGTGCATTACATAAACCAAAAGGCATACGACGATAAGCATAAGTTCCAAAAGGACAAGTAAAGGTAGTTTTATCTTGATCTTCAGGTGACACAGGTATTTGAGAGAAACCAGAATAACCATCTAGGAAACAAAAGTGTGTATGCTTAGACAATCTTTCTAACAATTGATCAATAAAAGGCAAGGGGTAATGATCTTTTCTAGTAGCTTTATTTAATTTCCTGAAATCAATTACCATCCTATAACCAGTTACAATTCTTTGTGGGATAAGTTCATTTTTATCATTAGGAACAACTGTAATACCTCCTTTCTTAGGAACACAATGAACATGACTTACCCATCTTCTATCAGCTATGGGATAAATTATACCTGCTTCCAGAAGCTTTAATATTTCAGTTCTTACCACATCCTTCATTCTAGGATTCAACCTTCTTTGATGATCAACAACGGGTTTAGCATCTGGCTCCATATGAATTTTATGCTGACATAAAGTGGGACTAATGCCCTTAAGATCATCGAGAGTATATCCAATAGCAGCACGGTGCTTCTTCAGAGTTTTAAGTAATCTCTTATCTTCACGCTCTGAAAGGTTAGCACTAATAATAACATGATATATCTTCTTTTCATCCAGATAAGCATATTTAAGAGTATCAGGTAATTGCTTTAAATCAAACACATGATCACCCTTGGGTGGAGGTCACTACTAGGAAAAGGGCTATAGATGATATGGCCACTAATGGCGCACCGTGGGTCTGGTGCGCCATTAGAATATTCTAATGGCGCACCATGTGTTGGTACGCCATTAGTGTGTAAATTCTAATGGCGCACCAGACCCACGGTGCGCCATTAGAATCTCCAGTTTTTTTTTTTTTTTCCAAAAATTCTAATGGCGCACCGTGGGTCTGGTGCGCCATTAGTAACCAGGGTTACTAATGGCGCACCAGACCCACGATGCGCCATTAGAATCTTAGAATCTCCAGTTTTTTTTTTATTTTTCCAAAAATTCTAATGGCGCACCGTGGGTCTGGTGCGCCATTAGTAACCCTGGTTACTAATGGCGCACCAGACCCACGGTGCGCCATTAGAATGTCCAGTTTTTTTTTTTTTTTTTTCAAAAAATACTAAACTACTAATGGCGCACCTCAAGCTGGTGCGCCATTAGTAACCAGGGTTACTAATGGCGCACCAGCTTGGGGTGCGCCATTAGAAGCCCCGGGATCTGTTTCACCAAATGCACCCCCCCCTGTGGATCGCCTTTTTAGTTTTAAAAAAAATAACCGAAAATGATAGAAATGTCAAAAAAATTCAAAAAAATAAGATTCTTATATGATTTGTGGTCTAGTTGTTAGCAAAATTTACAAACATGAATTTCGACTTTTTTTGCAAAATCTCATGAGAATTTGTAAAATGGGCATAACTTTTGCATACGACCTCCGATGAAAAAGTTTTTTATATGAAAAAGCATCTACTCGAAAAGTTACATCCGAATTCAAGACAAGATTAGTTTCTTCACATCTCTGCAAAACTCGATTAAGGTTGCTCAAGCAATCATCAAAAGAAGTTCCGTAAATGGAGAAATCATCCATGAAAACCTCAACGATCTTTCACAAAAGTCAGAGAATATAGCAGTCATACATCTTTGAAAGGTAGCAGGTGCATTACATAAACCAAAAGGCATACGACGATAAGCATAAGTTCCAAAAGGACAAGTAAAGGTAGTTTTATCTTGATCTTCAGGTGACACAGGTATTTGAGAGAAACCAGAATAACCATCTAGGAAACAAAAGTGTGTATGCTTAGACAATCTTTCTAACAATTGATCAATAAAAGGCAAGGGGTAATGATCTTTTCTAGTAGCTTTATTTAATTTCCTGAAATCAATTACCATCCTATAACCAGTTACAATTCTTTGTGGGATAAGTTCATTTTTATCATTAGGAACAACTGTAATACCTCCTTTCTTAGGAACACAATGAACATGACTTACCCATCTTCTATCAGCTATGGGATAAATTATACCTGCTTCCAGAAGCTTTAATATTTCAGTTCTTACCACATCCTTCATTCTAGGATTCAACCTTCTTTGATGATCAACAACGGGTTTAGCATCTGGCTCCATATGAATTTTATGCTGACATAAAGTGGGACTAATGCCCTTAAGATCATCGAGAGTATATCCAATAGCAGCACGGTGCTTCTTCAGAGTTTTAAGTAATCTCTTATCTTCACGCTCTGAAAGGTTAGCACTAATAATAACATGATATATCTTCTTTTCATCCAGATAAGCATA
Organism: Elymus sibiricus; assembly: GCA_039707655.1. Lineage (NCBI taxonomy): Eukaryota > Viridiplantae > Streptophyta > Magnoliopsida > Poales > Poaceae > Elymus > Elymus sibiricus. Next base: position 134,116,022 of record CM077666.1, on the reverse strand, counting down.
TTTAAGAGTATCAGGTAATTGCTTTAAATCAAACACATGATCACCCTTGGGTGGAGGTCACTACTAGGAAAAGGGCTATAGATGATATGGCCACTAATGGCGCACCGTGGGTCTGGTGCGCCATTAGAATATTCTAATGGCGCACCATGTGTTGGTACGCCATTAGTGTGTAAATTCTAATGGCGCACCAGACCCACGGTGCGCCATTAGAATCTCCAGTTTTTTTTTTTTTTTCCAAAAATTCTAATGGCGCACCGTGGGTCTGGTGCGCCATTAGTAACCAGGGTTACTAATGGCGCACCAGACCCACGATGCGCCATTAGAATCTTAGAATCTCCAGTTTTTTTTTTATTTTTCCAAAAATTCTAATGGCGCACCGTGGGTCTGGTGCGCCATTAGTAACCCTGGTTACTAATGGCGCACCAGACCCACGGTGCGCCATTAGAATGTCCAGTTTTTTTTTTTTTTTTTTCAAAAAATACTAAACTACTAATGGCGCACCTCAAGCTGGTGCGCCATTAGTAACCAGGGTTACTAATGGCGCACCAGCTTGGGGTGCGCCATTAGAAGCCCCGGGATCTGTTTCACCAAATGCACCCCCCCCTGTGGATCGCCTTTTCAGTTTTAAAAAAAATAACCGAAAATGATAGAAATGTCAAAAAAATTCAAAAAAATAAGATTCTTATATGATTTGTGGTCTAGTTGTTAGCAAAATTTACAAACATGAATTTCGACTTTTTTTGCAAAATCTCATGAGAATTTGTAAAATGGGCATAACTTTTGCATACGACCTCCGATGAAAAAGTTTTTTATATGAAAAAGCATCTACTCGAAAAGTTACATCCGAATTCAAGACAAGATTAGTTTCTTCACATCTCTGCAAAACTCGATTAAGGTTGCTCAAGCAATCATCAAAAGAAGTTCCGTAAATGGAGAAATCATCCATGAAAACCTCAACGATCTTTCACAAAAGTCAGAGAATATAGCAGTCATACATCTTTGAAAGGTAGCAGGTGCATTACATAAACCAAAAGGCATACGACGATAAGCATAAGTTCCAAAAGGACAAGTAAAGGTAGTTTTATCTTGATCTTCAGGTGACACAGGTATTTGAGAGAAACCAGAATAACCATCTAGGAAACAAAAGTGTGTATGCTTAGACAATCTTTCTAACAATTGATCAATAAAAGGCAAGGGGTAATGATCTTTTCTAGTAGCTTTATTTAATTTCCTGAAATCAATTACCATCCTATAACCAGTTACAATTCTTTGTGGGATAAGTTCATTTTTATCATTAGGAACAACTGTAATACCTCCTTTCTTAGGAACACAATGAACATGACTTACCCATCTTCTATCAGCTATGGGATAAATTATACCTGCTTCCAGAAGCTTTAATATTTCAGTTCTTACCACATCCTTCATTCTAGGATTCAACCTTCTTTGATGATCAACAACGGGTTTAGCATCTGGCTCCATATGAATTTTATGCTGACATAAAGTGGGACTAATGCCCTTAAGATCATCGAGAGTATATCCAATAGCAGCACGGTGCTTCTTCAGAGTTTTAAGTAATCTCTTATCTTCACGCTCTGAAAGGTTAGCACTAATAATAACATGATATATCTTCTTTTCATCCAGATAAGCATATTTAAGAGTATCAGGTAATTGCTTTAAATCAAACACATGATCACCCTTGGGTGGAGGTCACTACTAGGAAAAGGGCTATAGATGATATGGCCACTAATGGCGCACCGTGGGTCTGGTGCGCCATTAGAATATTCTAATGGCGCACCATGTGTTGGTACGCCATTAGTGTGTAAATTCTAATGGCGCACCAGACCCACGGTGCGCCATTAGAATCTCCAGTTTTTTTTTTTTCCAAAAATTCTAATGGCGCACCGTGGGTCTGGTGCGCCATTAGTAACCAGGGTTACTAATGGCGCACCAGACCCACGATGCGCCATTAGAATCTTAGAATCTCCAGTTTTTTTTTTATTTTTCCAAAAATTCTAATGGCGCACCGTGGGTCTGGTGCGCCATTAGTAACCCTGGTTACTAATGGCGCACCAGACCCACGGTGCGCCATTAGAATGTCCAGTTTTTTTTTTTTTTTTTCAAAAAATACTAAACTACTAATGGCGCACCTCAAGCTGGTGCGCCATTAGTAACCAGGGTTACTAATGGCGCACCAGCTTGGGGTGCGCCATTAGAAGCCCCGGGATCTGTTTCACCAAATGCACCCCCCCCTGTGGATCGCCTTTTCAGTTTTAAAAAAAATAACCGAAAATGATAGAAATGTCAAAAAAATTCAAAAAAATAAGATTCTTATATGATTTGTGGTCTAGTTGTTAGCAAAATTTACAAACATGAATTTCGACTTTTTTTGCAAAATCTCATGAGAATTTGTAAAATGGGCATAACTTTTGCATACGACCTCCGATGAAAAAGTTTTTTATATGAAAAAGCATCTACTCGAAAAGTTACATCCGAATTCAAGACAAGATTAGTTTCTTCACATCTCTGCAAAACTCGATTAAGGTTGCTCAAGCAATCATCAAAAGAAGTTCCGTAAATGGAGAAATCATCCATGAAAACCTCAACGATCTTTCACAAAAGTCAGAGAATATAGCAGTCATACATCTTTGAAAGGTAGCAGGTGCATTACATAAACCAAAAGGCATACGACGATAAGCATAAGTTCCAAAAGGACAAGTAAAGGTAGTTTTATCTTGATCTTCAGGTGACACAGGTATTTGAGAGAAACCAGAATAACCATCTAGGAAACAAAAGTGTGTATGCTTAGACAATCTTTCTAACAATTGATCAATAAAAGGCAAGGGGTAATGATCTTTTCTAGTAGCTTTATTTAATTTCCTGAAATCAATTACCATCCTATAACCAGTTACAATTCTTTGTGGGATAAGTTCATTTTTATCATTAGGAACAACTGTAATACCTCCTTTCTTAGGAACACAATGAACATGACTTACCCATCTTCTATCAGCTATGGGATAAATTATACCTGCTTCCAGAAGCTTTAATATTTCAGTTCTTACCACATCCTTCATTCTAGGATTCAACCTTCTTTGATGATCAACAACGGGTTTAGCATCTGGCTCCATATGAATTTTATGCTGACATAAAGTGGGACTAATGCCCTTAAGATCATCGAGAGTATATCCAATAGCAGCACGGTGCTTCTTCAGAGTTTTAAGTAATCTCTTATCTTCACGCTCTGAAAGGTTAGCACTAATAATAACATGATATATCTTCTTTTCATCCAGATAAGCATATTTAAGAGTATCAGGTAATTGCTTTAAATCAAACACATGATCACCCTTGGGTGGAGGTCACTACTAGGAAAAGGGCTATAGATGATATGGCCACTAATGGCGCACCGTGGGTCTGGTGCGCCATTAGAATATTCTAATGGCGCACCATGTGTTGGTACGCCATTAGTGTGTAAATTCTAATGGCGCACCAGACCCACGGTGCGCCATTAGAATCTCCAGTTTTTTTTTTTTTCCAAAAATTCTAATGGCGCACCGTGGGTCTGGTGCGCCATTAGTAACCAGGGTTACTAATGGCGCACCAGACCCACGATGCGCCATTAGAATCTTAGAATCTCCAGTTTTTTTTTTATTTTTCCAAAAATTCTAATGGCGCACCGTGGGTCTGGTGCGCCATTAGTAACCCTGGTTACTAATGGCGCACCAGACCCACGGTGCGCCATTAGAATGTCCAGTTTTTTTTTTTTTTTTTTCAAAAAATACTAAACTACTAATGGCGCACCTCAAGCTGGTGCGCCATTAGTAACCAGGGTTACTAATGGCGCACCAGCTTGGGGTGCGCCATTAGAAGCCCCGGGATCTGTTTCACCAAATGCACCCCCCCCTGTGGATCGCCTTTTCAGTTTTAAAAAAAATAACCGAAAATGATAGAAATGTCAAAAAAATTCAAAAAAATAAGATTCTTATATGATTTGTGGTCTAGTTGTTAGCAAAATTTACAAACATGAATTTCGACTTTTTTTGCAAAATCTCATGAGAATTTGTAAAATGGGCATAACTTTTGCATACGACCTCCGATGAAAAAGTTTTTTATATGAAAAAGCATCTACTCGAAAAGTTACATCCGAATTCAAGACAAGATTAGTTTCTTCACATCTCTGCAAAACTCGATTAAGGTTGCTCAAGCAATCATCAAAAGAAGTTCCGTAAATGGAGAAATCATCCATGAAAACCTCAACGATCTTTCACAAAAGTCAGAGAATATAGCAGTCATACATCTTTGAAAGGTAGCAGGTGCATTACATAAACCAAAAGGCATACGACGATAAGCATAAGTTCCAAAAGGACAAGTAAAGGTAGTTTTATCTTGATCTTCAGGTGACACAGGTATTTGAGAGAAACCAGAATAACCATCTAGGAAACAAAAGTGTGTATGCTTAGACAATCTTTCTAACAATTGATCAATAAAAGGCAAGGGGTAATGATCTTTTCTAGTAGCTTTATTTAATTTCCTGAAATCAATTACCATCCTATAACCAGTTACAATTCTTTGTGGGATAAGTTCATTTTTATCATTAGGAACAACTGTAATACCTCCTTTCTTAGGAACACAATGAACATGACTTACCCATCTTCTATCAGCTATGGGATAAATTATACCTGCTTCCAGAAGCTTTAATATTTCAGTTCTTACCACATCCTTCATTCTAGGATTCAACCTTCTTTGATGATCAACAACGGGTTTAGCATCTGGCTCCATATGAATTTTATGCTGACATAAAGTGGGACTAATGCCCTTAAGATCATCGAGAGTATATCCAATAGCAGCACGGTGCTTCTTCAGAGTTTTAAGTAATCTCTTATCTTCACGCTCTGAAAGGTTAGCACTAATAATAACATGATATATCTTCTTTTCATCCAGATAAGCATATTTAAGAGTATCAGGTAATTGCTTTAAATCAAACACATGATCACCCTTGGGTGGAGGTCACTACTAGGAAAAGGGCTATAGATGATATGGCCACTAATGGCGCACCGTGGGTCTGGTGCGCCATTAGAATATTCTAATGGCGCACCATGTGTTGGTACGCCATTAGTGTGTAAATTCTAATGGCGCACCAGACCCACGGTGCGCCATTAGAATCTCCAGTTTTTTTTTTTTTTTCCAAAAATTCTAATGGCGCACCGTGGGTCTGGTGCGCCATTAGTAACCAGGGTTACTAATGGCGCACCAGACCCACGATGCGCCATTAGAATCTTAGAATCTCCAGTTTTTTTTTTATTTTTCCAAAAATTCTAATGGCGCACCGTGGGTCTGGTGCGCCATTAGTAACCCTGGTTACTAATGGCGCACCAGACCCACGGTGCGCCATTAGAATGTCCAGTTTTTTTTTTTTTTTTTTCAAAAAATACTAAACTACTAATGGCGCACCTCAAGCTGGTGCGCCATTAGTAACCAGGGTTACTAATGGCGCACCAGCTTGGGGTGCGCCATTAGAAGCCCCGGGATCTGTTTCACCAAATGCACCCCCCCCTGTGGATCGCCTTTTCAGTTTTAAAAAAAATAACCGAAAATGATAGAAATGTCAAAAAAATTCAAAAAAATAAGATTCTTATATGATTTGTGGTCTAGTTGTTAGCAAAATTTACAAACATGAATTTCGACTTTTTTTGCAAAATCTCATGAGAATTTGTAAAATGGGCATAACTTTTGCATACGACCTCCGATGAAAAAGTTTTTTATATGAAAAAGCATCTACTCGAAAAGTTACATCCGAATTCAAGACAAGATTAGTTTCTTCACATCTCTGCAAAACTCGATTAAGGTTGCTCAAGCAATCATCAAAAGAAGTTCCGTAAATGGAGAAATCATCCATGAAAACCTCAACGATCTTTCACAAAAGTCAGAGAATATAGCAGTCATACATCTTTGAAAGGTAGCAGGTGCATTACATAAACCAAAAGGCATACGACGATAAGCATAAGTTCCAAAAGGACAAGTAAAGGTAGTTTTATCAACAGAAAAAAAGATACGGGGCTTTTAAGATCTGGAGGCAAAAAAATTCAAAAAAAATATTTTTTTTTGAAAAAAATGTTTTTTTTGAAAAAAAATGTTTTTTTTTTCAAAATAATGTTTTTTTTGAAAATAATGTTTTTTTTTCAAAATAATGTTTTTTTTTGAAAAAAAATGTTTTTTTTTCAAAATAATGTTTTTTTTGAAAATAATGTTTTTTTGAAAATAATGTTTTTTTTGAAAAAAATGGTTTTTTGGAAAAAAATGTTTTTTTTTGAAAAAAAAAAATTTTTGAAAAAAAAATTTTCTTTCGAAAAAATGTTCAAAATATGATACGTAAAATGACCGGGAAGTTTGAAATATTTTTTCAAAATTTCATCACACTCATGAACATGAACCAACTCCTGGAAATCAACAAGGTTTAATAGGATTGATATGATAGATATATCAACAAGTGCCTGCTAAGTGAGCTGGTGCTGGGGTTGGATAGAACTCAGAAGTTAAGCGTGCTTGGGCTGGAGTAGTGTAGGATGGGTGACCTTCCGGGAAGTTTGACCCGAGATTAAGCCATATTGACCCGAGATTAAGCCATATTGACCCGAGATTAAGAAAAAACGAAAAAAAATTCTGAAAAAAAATTTGAAAAAAAAAATTTGAAAAAAAATTCTGAAAAAAAATTTGAAAAAAAAATTCTGAAAAAATGACACTAATGGCGCATCACCTCATGGTGCGCCATTAGTATACCAGATACTAATGGCGCACCAGTGGGCAATACTAATGGCGCACCAGTGGTGCGCCATTAGTATCTGGTATACTAATGGCGCACCACTGGTGCGCCATTAGAAAAAAATTCTAATGGCGTGGTGCTAGTGGCGCACCTGTAGTGCGCCATTAGTAGGCAAAACAGGTGCGCCACTAGTAGGCCTTTTCCTAGTAGTGGGTGGACCTCCCAAGGTTTCAACATGCAAATTATGTTTCAGGATAGGTGCTTGTTTAAAGAATAATTCATCTATTTCATTTCTTTCATTCATATTCATGTCATTCTCATGCTCAAGCAAATATTGTTCTAATGGATCGGTAGGAGGCACAACAATAGAAGCAAGACCAATAATTTCATCTTTATTGGGTAATTCTTTATCATGAGGTTGTCTACGAAACTTAGAGAAATTAAACTCATGAGACATCTCACCAAAATTAACACTAACAATTTCTTTAGGGCAATCAATCTTAGCATTAACAATATTCAAGAAGGGTCTACCAAATATAATGGGACAAAAATCATCTTGTGGTGATCGAAGAACAAGAAAATCAGTAGGGTATTTGATCTTACCACACAAGACTTCAACATCTCTAACAATCCCAAGCGGTGAAATAGTATCTCTATTTGCAAGCTTAATAGTAACATCAATATCTTCAATTTCAACAGGTGCAATATCATTCATGACTTCTTGATAGAGAGTAAACGGAATAGCACTCACACTAGCACCAATATCACATAAACCATGATAGCAATGATCTCCAATTTTAACTAAAATAACAGGCATGCCAATCACAGGTTTGTTTTTATCTTTTGGGTCTGGCTTAGCAATTCTAGTTGCTTCATCACAGAAATATATGACATGTCCATCAATATTATCAACCAAAAGATCTTTAACCATTGCAACACTAGGTTCAACTTTAATTTGTTCGGAAGGTCTAGGTGCTCTAATATTACTCTTATTAACCACAGTTGAAGCTTTAGCATGTTCCTTAATCCTAATAGGGAAAGGAGGTTTCTCAATATAAGTAGTAGGCACAACTGGATCAACATGGTAAACAATTGTTTCTTCTTTAACACTAATAGGTCCTTCATTCAATTCAATAGGTGGGTGATATTTAAACCATTTCTCCTTAGGGAGATCAAAATGAGCAGCAAAGGATTCACAAAAGGTGGCTACTATCTCAGAGTCAAGTCCATATTTAGTACTAAACTTACGAAAAGCATCAGTTTCCATAAAAGATTTAACACAATCAAACTCAAGATTTATACCTGACTCATTGTAACACCCCCCTTGTAATATGCTACAGTGATCATCTTCTAATCATGCCAAGTCATCTTCATTTGCAGTGCTAAATCATCATTTGTTCATATCTCATTTCAAATTCCACTTTAAACAAAAATTCAAAATGCAAGTCGAAATAAAAGTTGATCAAATATTAAAACAAAATAGTTCACAATATTGCAAATAATTCCAAAGAAATTATAAAAATAAAACCAACATTATTTGCATTCCCAAATTGACCCTAGCAACCAAAACAGTACCAAAACAACAATATTTAATCCTTTTCCATTTATACAAAATCCAATTGAATTCAAAACATTCCCAACCTTTTTGTGGCAGTGAGGTTTAGTGCACACTATTCAATGAGACAGGTGCCACATTTTATAAAAGTCATTTGATAGCTCAAAGAAATGTAAAATAGAAGCTGTAAAAGAAAAACAGAAAATTAAGTAAAAGAAAAGGAAAACTCCACTGTGCTGCCGGCCCAAGTGGTACAGTGGCCGGCCCAGCCCGTTAACACCGTCTCCCACCTGCTCCCGCCGCGGTGTCGGCGCGCCCATGGCCGAGCTCGCGTGGCTCCGGCCGTTGGCTGCCATGGCGCCGGAGTAGGTGAGCGAGGGGATAAGGGCGCCCTCCCTCGGGCCTCTGGACGCCCTCGCCACTCCTCCTCCCCTTTCCCCAGCGCTCGCTCACTTTCCCCACCTCTGCCCGAGCGCCGCCGTCGCTACGCCGTCGTCCTCGCCGCGACCACCGTGCCTCCCACGCGGCCTGGCCGTGCTCGTCGGCCTCGCCGTGGACCGCAACGACCTCCGGTGCAGCCTGCTGGAGCCGTGGGGCTCTGCATCGCCGGAGAGCCGTCTTCGTCTTCCTTGGATCCCTGACGCTCCGCCGTCGCCGATCCGCCCCGATTCCGCGCTCCTAAGCTACCAGTGGCCACCGTGCGCCCCACCGTGAGCATCCATCCTTCTCCCCTCCCTCTGGCTGCCCGCATTTTTGCCGTAGCTCGCTATCCTCAACGCGCCGCCATTGCCGTGCTCGGGCTCCGCTGTCGAGCTCGCCGTCGATGTTGTAGCCCGTGCCGTGGCTAAGCAAGCATGCCATCGTGCTCAGGGAGGCCTCCTGGTGCTCCCTGTAGGTTTAGTCCGCGCGCAAACGTACCGGAGTGACGAATGCGCCGAGTCCCGATTCCGGCCGCCGCCCGCGCTCGCCGTAGCCGTCGTTACAGACCACTGGAGCTTGCGCCGTTTGCAAAGATCGACCCGGCTCGAGGTGGCCGATCGAGAGCAAGAAACCGCGCACAAAATGATTCACCGTACGCGAAATCTGAAGCTCGCCAGAGTTCGCCGCCGTGTTTGGGCTCACCGAAGCTTTTTCCAGCGCCGGCACTGACCTGGCATGGCCGGGGCCCACCACTGGGTCACTGCCAGTGGGCCCCTGACCGCCGTTGACTTTGTTGACCACGGTCAACGATAACACTATTCACTGCCTGTCACTGACATGTGGGGTCCGGTCGGCTAATTACTGTTTCAGTTTAATTAGTTGCACTGTTAAGTTAATAGACACTGACAGTAGGGCCCCACCTCACTAATTAATCCTATTTAGTTTAAACTAATTCCTAATTAGCCCAGAGCCACTGACCAGTGGGACCCACTGATCAGGTTTGACCTGGCTAGCTCAGTTGACTCCCTGACGTCACTCTGACGTCATGCTGATGTCATCAGTCACTGTTTCGGATAATTTGAATTTAAATAATTAAAACAATTCCAATAATTCCAGAAATTGCTTAAATCTTTGAAAATTCGTATAAATTCAACCATAACTCAGATCGAAAAGTTTTCAACTTGAAAGTTGATCAGAAAAACGAGACGAATCCGAATATGTGGTCAAAATGCTTGACCATCACTCCTAACTATCTGAACATGGAACCTTCCCCTCCGGTTCAGTATACCGAAGTCCGCCTAAACACCGGGAAAATATCCCAGATATTTTCCCGCTTCATCTGCGACATGTAGCATTGCATTAGGTCACCACCAACTTTGCATATTGCCATATAATACATCTGTATTGCTCTGTTTGCTTTTATTTATTGTTTCTTCCCCCTCTTCTCCTCCGTTAGACCCCAAGACCGACGCAGCCCCGGAGACCGACCGCACCGTTGACGACCCCTCCTTTGCCGCAGAGCTTCCAGGCAAGCAAACCCCCCTTGACGCATGCCTATATCACCTATTCTCTCTCCCTCCTGCTTGCATTAGAATTTGCTGCTGCTAATGATTGATCCTAATTCTGATGCATAGCCTGTTTTTGTAAAACTACTATTGATACCTTACCTGTTATCCTGAATGCTTAGTATAGGTTGATTGGAAATACATCTGTGGCCCCACTTCCTTGTCATAGTTGCCCCGCTTAGTTACCAGTGCCCCGATCGAGTTGATCGACGGGGTGAGACCAGCACATCACCACACACCCCCTAAGTTGCTCGACTCTACAGAGCTAATATCGAGTGCCGAGGGTGATACCTCTTAACTCACTCCTGATGTTGCCTCTGTGGTACAGCTAGTTGGTTGTGGGTTACGAGGGTGATTCCTCTTTCACCACCTCCGATGAAGCTTCTGTCGTGCAACCCCGCAAGTGTGAATGCCATCGAGGGTGATTCCTCCGGGTTCACCTTGACGGATACATCGAGTGGGAATCCAACGAGGGTGATTCCTCGGATTCCTCCTTGATGCTATGGACACACGGGTACTTTGACTTTAATTTTGATACTTGTCAAAGTCAGCTCGACCCCGAGGGGTACCCGCGAGAGATACCGTAGAAAGTCGGGCGGGCCCGGAGAGCACCCGCGAGAGTTACTGTGGCGGCTGGCTGTTTAGCGGTACCACCCAGGTTGTGGTGGTAGCTCCGGACTTGTCCTGACAGCCGTCACTAAAATTAATAATGCACTAACGGATTTGGGTATTGATCTGAGTTGGCCACTGGCCTATACGCACTACCACCATGCGGGATAATGGTTTAATGGGGCCCTCGGCGCCGTATGTATCAGCCGAAAGCTCTGTCAGACGTCCAGTTCAACATTTTGTGGCCGGGTCGGATTGGCGCCCCAGAGGTGCTGCCTGGTATCCACCCTGCACACAACGACCCGGAGTGCACAGGGCGATGGCCCAAGACCCCTGAGCTCTTAGGATGTAGACCGACGGGGACCTCTCTGCTGAGCTCTAGGTAGGGCTGCGGTGTGTCGATCAGCCGAGGCCGGGCATGACCCAGGAAAGTGTGTCCGGCCGGAGTTAATCGAGCGTGTTGGGTAACAGTAGTGCACCCCTGCAGGGAAGATTATCTATTCGAATAGTCATGTCCACGGTAACAGGACGCTCAGTGTTGTATCCCGATCTATTACAACTTGAACTGGATACATATTAATTATTTGTAAGCTCCGGGATCGCTTTCTCGCAGGGAGGAAGGATCTCTAGGCTTTGCTACTATATACTTATTACCTTATGTTATGCTGCTAATCTGCACTCTTCTAATGCTGCAAGACGCTGAAGCTGCTAGTCTTCGATAGGCTAGGCCTTTCTCTCTATTCTGGCATTTCTGCAGTCTAGTCCATAGATACAGCCATTCCCTTTGATACCGATGCATACTTAGCATAGTTCTGATGTAAGTCTTGCGAGTACTTTGGATGAGTACTCACGGTTGCTTTGCTTCCCCTTTTTTCCCCATACCCGATTGCTGCGACCAGATGACGGAGCCCCGGAGCCATCTGCCCCACTCGGCGACTACTACAACCCCATCGGTGGAGCTTACTTCTACGTGAAGACCGTCGGCCAGGAGTAGTTTAGGAGGCTCCCAGGCAGGAGGCCTGCGCCTTTTCGATCAGAGCCGTTGTTTGTTTTCGCCTTCTTAAGGCAGATTTGTTTAACTTTGTGTCTGTTCTCAGATGCTGTTGTTGCTTCTGCTAATGATTGTATGTGAGCTTTTGTATTCGAGCCCTCGAGGCCCCTGTCTTGTAATATAAAGCTTGTACTATTTTATTTTGTGTTTAGAGTTGTGCTGTGATATCTTCCCGTGAGTCCTTAGGCTTGATCGTGTGTATTTGCGTGTATGATTAGTGCACGATTAAGTCGGGGGCATCACAAGTTGGTATCAAAGCCGACTGCCTGTAGGAAGCCCCTTTCCAACTCTCTGGCCGAAGTTGAGTCTAGTCATTGAAAAATTGTTTTACTAACATGGCTGTGTGGCTTACGGGCCCACGTCGCCAATGGATGGGATTAGAATCTTTTATTCCTCTTCCTTACTCTGGGACTCTGCTCTCTCTTCTATTCGGGTTAACGATTTTTACTGACTCTGACTCTAGGTTCTCGTGATCACATCCATCCGGAGATTTGAATCAACCTTCTTTGAATTGTGGGCCAGGTTCTGCTTCACAGTGTTCACGGACCGCAGGATCCTTTTATAGAGGGCACCCTGCGTTGTCCCTTGCAGATTCCTCGCCCCAGTTGTTTTCTCCGACGTGATGTAGCCTTTGCTATGTCTCATTGTTGTATATCTCCACCGTGTGCTGCGTGCCGCCTAGTTTGTCTAGTTGCGAGCATTTCCGAACTCGTATGATTCGTTTGTATCCAACTCCGTGGATAGATTTGTATGTCCTTAACGACTACTAATATGTATCTAATGCACTTCTTGTTCATTGCTCATGTTATATCATGAATAACTCCTTACACATGCAGTTGTTCTTGCTAAACTGCCCCTGTTGATTTGGCAGGATGGCTGACGATCCTCCACCTCCACCTTATATTGCCGCATTGATGCAGCAGTTTGAGCTGAATCGTCAGTTTATGACTGGGGTAATGGCCCAATTTCCAACTCAGAATGCTCAGCAACAGTCTGGCCCGATCTCACTGCAAGAATTCGTGCGCCTCAACCCGTCCACCTTCCGTAAGTCGACTGATCCAATGGATGCTGATGATTGGCTCCGCGACATCGCCTTTCAGATGGAGTCGGCAAATGTGGCTCCTGACAGTTACGTCACTTTTGCGACGTATCATCTGAGGGGCCCAACTGCTCAATGGTGGGAAAGCCACAAGCGTATCCTGTCTGCTGAAACAGTCACCACCTGGATAGGATTTCAGTCAGCCTTTCATGCACGGCACATTCCTCAAGGTCTGATGGACCAGAAGAAGAAGGAGTTCCGTAAACTCACCCAGGGCAAAATGACTGTGGATGAATATCAGAGGAAATTTCTCGACTTATCCCGCTATGCTGAGGATGACGTCTGCACTGAAGCTCGCAAGCAGGAGAAATTTCGTGAAGGACTGCGGCCTGATATAAAGCTCGCACTTGTGGCCCATGGTTGCGCAGACTTTGTGACGCTTGTCAGCCAAGCTTTCCGAGCTGAAACAGGTCTAAATGAGTACCAGGAGTCGCTCAAGCGCACTCGTGATGTTGGCTCATCCTCGGGTCAACCTGCTCAGAAACATCAAGTCTGGATCCCGCACAATGTTTTTCACAGACCGGCTCCAACACCAAGGCCGTCTTATGTCGCACCTCGTCTGCCTCCGCCGCCGAGACAGTTAACGATTCAGGGTGGACAGCCCAATGCTATGGCTCCTCCCCATAATGATGGTTTGTGCCGCAAATGTGGACAGTCAGGGCACCTTGCTATCAACTGTCGCCAGGGTCAGCCTCAGAATGCACCTCATCCTCCTGTTGGTCACAAAAGGAGCCGTCGAAACCGTCGTTTCAGAAGCTGTAATGCCAGGCCGTCTGCTATAGGTCGTGGCCAGGTCACTCATGTCAAGATGGAAGAAACTTGTGAGTCCCCTAAAATCGTGATGGGAACTCTTCCAGTTAATTCAGTTGCAGATTCTATTCTCTTTCATTCTGGGGCATCACATTCCTTCGTGTCTCAACAATTTGCTCAGCGTCATGAACTACCTCTAGAGTTGTTGCCCACCCCTTTGGAAATTAGCACTCCCCGTTCCAGGTGGCAAACCAAGATGGTAAGTCACAACAATCAAATCAGAATTGAAGGATTGACGTTCCCTACTTCACTCATTGCTCTTGGACCTTCCAACATAGACATCATTCTCGGTATGGACTGGTTGACAGCCCATAATGCTATGATCAACTGTGCCGCCAAGACAGTCTAGCTCACACACCCTTCCGGCCAGACAATCAACTATTCAGCTCAGATAATTCAGAATGCCGAGAGCCAGATATATGCTTTGAATGCCTTGAATGCTTCGCCTCTTGAAGGAATAGAGAACGTTCCAGTTGTTCATGACTTTCAAGATGTCTTTCCAGAAGAACTTCCAGGAGTACCCCCTGCTAGAGCAGTCGAATTCGTTATCGACCTGAAACCGGGCACTACTCCCATTGCAAAGCGCCCATACAAGATGCCGCCGCATGAACTCCTTGAACTTAAGGAGGAAATCGACAAGTCACTTCAAAAGGGTTTCATCCGCCCCAGTTCTTCTGCTTGGGGAGCACCTTCTCTCTTTGTTAAGAAGAAGGATGGAACGAATCGGTTGGTTCAAGATTATCGCCCTATCAACCAAGCAACAATTCAGAACAAGTATCCGCTCCCCAGAATCAACGACCTGTATGATAAACTTGCTGGTTCCTCAGTATTCTCTAAGCTTGATCTGAGATTGGGATACCACCAGATCCGAGTTCGCAAAGAGGATATTCCGAAGACAGCCTTCGTTACTCGCTATGGTTCTTACGAGTACACCGTCATGTCTTTCGGCTTAACCAATGCTCCAGCAACATTCTCTCGATTGATGAATTACATCTTCATGGATCACCTCAACAAATTCGTCGTGGTTTATCTGGATGATATCCTTATATATTCGAAGAATGAAGAAGAACATGCCGAACATCTTCGGCTCGTACTGGAGAAGCTGCGTGAACATCAACTGTATGCCAAGTATTCCAAGTGTGAATTATGGTTGTCTGAAGTGACATATCTCGGCCACGTGATTTCCAAAGATGGCATTGCTGTTAAACCGGAACGAGTTCAGGCTATTCTTGAATGGACTCCCCCGAAGAATGTCAAGCAAGTCAGAAGTTTTCTCGGACTCGCCAGCTATTGCCGCCGTTTTGTCGAGAACTTCTCTAAGATTGCCAAGCTTCTGACTGATCTGCTTCACAAGGGCATTAAGTTTGAGTGGACAGAAAAATGCCAGGAAAGTTTTTAGACACTCAAAGACAAGCTGACATCTGCCCCAGTGCTTGCCCCTCCAGATTCTTGCAAGGACTTCGTGATTTATTGTGACGCATCCTGTCGTGGTTTTGTCACGGCAGATGTCCGAAGACTTAGGTTCGAGGCCATCGCCATAGCAGTGGACTCAAAGGGGTTGATCGGGACGAAGGACACGAGTTTACCCAGGTTCGGCCCCTCAAGTAGAGGTGAAAGCCTACGTCCTGCTTGTGTTGTATTAGCTGGAGTATCGAGTACAAGGGAGCGGATTGCTTGACCTAGCTCTCGATTACTTGGTTTCTTCCCTAAGCCGCCCCGGGGTCTAGCCTTCATATAAGAGGTCAAGGCCCCGGGTTACACGTCTCAAACCGACTCACACAACGTGTCCTATTCTGTCTCTAAGCCGCCATACCATCTTGGGTAAGCCGCCACCGGGCGGCTTAGCCACCCGGGTCTTCACGCCATCTTCCGTCTGGGCCCCTGTCAACGGCCCATCTGGTAAGCCGCCCTGGCGGCTTTGCCTGCATCCTTAAGCCCACCTTACAAGTCTTGGGCTTACGAGCCGCCCGGTGTAACCCGGCCCCGCCTGGGCGGGTCTCACCACGGGTTATATCCCCAACATTAGGCCCCAGGTTGATTTGAGCCAGCTCATGTCAATCTTTAACTTTACTTAACGGCGAGTCCTCATTGCGCTGTCATCTGGAAAGTCAACTTGTAACCCGCCATGACGTCACACGGAATATTCGGAAAAGATTCCATGACGTTTGCAACGGATCTTTGTCACCGAAAGGTCATCCCGAAAATCAAGGCGCCAATTTACTGTAGCTCCCCACTCTCGCGCGTACGGTTGCCCTTTTCCTTATAAATAGCGCCACGTGCGCCTCCTCCCTTTCTCCGCCTGTCGCTGTCGTCTCCTTCCTCGCGTGAAGCCTCCCTCTCCAGAGCTCCGCCGCCCGCAACCGAAGACGCGCCGTCGCTCTCCTCGCCGGCCACTGCCTCAGCCCGAAACGGACCAGAGCCTCATCGGCGCCTCCGCATCTCAGAGGTAAGCTCCTCTGATCCTCATTGAATCTGTGTACACTCCCGTTAGGGTTCCGAGTTCTTCCTTGTTCTTGCGAGTTCATCACCATCGAAAACCACTGAGGCATCGAGCACTGCCCAAGACCTCGTATCACTACCCTTTGGCTGCGGGCACTCCTCCGAAGTCCATCCCCCACTCATTTTTGTGTCCATATGACACTCATTGTTGCGGGTAGATTGATCTCGTTTATCCACTGTTATTTCTAAGTCGTATTCATTTTCATTTTTTCTTCGCCCGTAGATCTTGCAATGAATAGACAATATGCAAAATCTGTTTTCTGCACTTAAGTCATTTTCCCATCCATACCATCTTGGCTTCGTAAGTCGCCATTGTATTGCCGGCTCTCCGCCAATTTTTCTGGCGGCTTAACTCTTCCACTTACACTGATTATAACTGCATTACACAGCGACTGTTCTTCTTAACCCGTCATTCCTTCTATTTTTGTAGCGTAACCCGTCGTCATGACAAGGACTCCATCCTCCTGTGATTGGGTCAGCTCCGGAGTCACTGAAGAACTCCTAGCTAACTTTGTTGAATCTGGCATGTTACCAAGTAAAGAGGAAATACACTGGCGGGTTCCAGGACCGGAGAAGAGGCCTGAGCCCAAGGAGGGAGAGATCATCATATTTACTGACCACATCCTTCGCGGGTTTCGCCCTCCCGGGTCAAAGTTTTTTCGGGATGTTCTTCACTTCTTCCAGATCCATCCTCAAGACATAGGCCCCAACTCAGTTACCAATATATGCCAATTCCAAGTTTTAACTGAAGTCTATATGCAAGAAGAACCGTCTGTTGACCTCTTCTATGAATATCACTATGCAAACCGCCAGACTGAAATGGCGGCTGGTCCCAGCTTGGAACTTGGTGGTATTACCATCCAAAGACGAAGAGACCTGCCATACCCTTCAGCCACCTTGCCGAGTCACCCCAAGGACTGGAACAAAACCTGGTTTTATTGCCAGGACACCTCTCCTGAAGGCGAGAATCCCCTGCCGGGTTACCGTCCAACCCGGCTCTGCTTTACCAATGACAACCCCCTCCCAGCACGAATGACAGCCGCCGAGCGAGCAAAATACGCCTCGGCTTACACCAAGGTCAAGGCTCTGCTGGCTAACGGCTTGACAGGTGTTGACCTAACCCGTTGCTGGATAAGCTGGAAAATCATGCCGTTGAGCCGGCGTGACCGGCTCATGTGCGAATATACGGGTGAACCCAATGACCCCCTTTGCTTCAAGACAACTCCCTTGACTGACGAAGACATCAACAGTGGCGTCAAGGGACTCCTTGGCGAAAGTCAGGAAGCTTGCGACAAGGTTGGGCTAAAGCCCTTCTATGCCAAGAATCCGGCTCCAGACGTAAGTCTCTTTTCCTTCAATTGATTATACTTATCTTGCACCTTCTAACCTTAACCGGCGGCTTATGTATAGGCCAACTCCCCGTTCTGGAAGAAGAAATTCAACCCGCCGGTGAGAAAGCCTAAGACGAAAACCCCAGCCAAAAAGAAGAAGAAAGCCGCCACTCCAGAGCCGGCTGAAAGTGATGACTCGGAGGTAGAACTTGATTCTCTTGGCCGTCTCTTTATACAGCTTATTGACAATAATTACTCACAGGATGAGACGGAAGCAAGCCACGCCAACGCTCCTGAGGTAATTGATATTTCTGACTCAGAGATCTATCCACAAGACAGAGTACGGCGGGTCGTCCGGAAAGTCCCCTTCTCTCATCCTCTTGCTCACTTAGATCCCAATTTCCTTTTGAAAAAACAACAGCACAACTCCCGACGCCAGACCCGGAGCTCCGGCTCTGACGACCTCGTGGCCGGGTTACCTCATTCCCCGGCTCCTCGAAAACGGCCAGCTGAGGTATCCTTTTACGGAAACATGATTCTCATCAATTTTGCATTGTAATCTTACTGTCGTGTATTACTTTGGATGCCTTCAGGACTCTCCGCCTTCATCTGGCGACTCAACCGCATCAAAGCTGCCCCCAATGAAGATCAACCCGGAGTATGTATTATTTTGCACTTGAATGTTTTCAATGTCCTTGACATGTATATAACCATCAACTGCGCCTTCCAGGGCCCAAGCCAAACGAAGGAAAACTGGCGGGTCTACTGCCGCCCCAATTGCTAAAGAGCCAGTGTTTGCTAAGCCGGCCTCTCCACCAGCCGCAGATACTGAGAAAAACATTCACCAGCCACCTGAGCCGGCGGGTCATAATACGACCGCTGAAAGCCCTGCGAGGGATGATCCTAAACTGCCCAGCCCTTCAATGGCTGATGAAGATACAGCCCTTCCAGACGTTGCTATTACTGAGACGGGTCACCACACCCCTGAACCCCGTGTATTAACAAGGCACTCTGGCAAAGCTGAAACTTCTTCGCTGGAGGAATTTAATTTTGAACCCACTGTGCTGGAGAAGTTTACCGCTGATGAACTTCATGCTGGATTTCTAAACCGTCTGGAGTCAAGCCGGAAGATGGAGCTGAAGTTTGTCAGCCTTATGAAGAAAAAATATGAGGTAATACTTTTACCAGCTTGTCCTTTATACCCTTTCCTAGCCGCCAAGAGCCGGATTAATATGTCAAATAATAAACCGGGGCTTTCCTTAGTAATACTTTTCATAACTTGAGCTGTAGCCCCCAAGTATCGGGTTAGTATAAGTAGTAGGCCGATACTCGATGTAGAGTTTGAACAGTTGTAGCCCCCAAGTCCGGGTTATCATGAAATGATGACCCGGATTCTCATTGGATACTGTATAAATGCTGATTGTAGCCCCCAAGGGCCGGCTTATCTCTTTTTTTTTTTTAAAGATGAGCCGGGACAAGCCTTAGAGAACAAATAGACATTAGCCCCCAAGTGTCGAGTATATTGCTTGCAATCTGCTTGAGACTTGTAGCATAATTTCCTCACTGGTAACTTACCATGAACATTGAACCCCCCTTTTCCTACTTTTGAATTGTTACAGGATGCTCTAGAGGCGGCTGAGTCTGAAATGGCCAGCCTGAAGAAAAATCTCGATGTGCAACAGACCGCCCGGTCAGAGGCGGAAACCAAGTGGCGGGTTGCCGTCGAAAATCTTGAAAAGACGCAAGTAGAGTTTGCTCTTTTCAAGAAGAATACTGAAACTCATCAAGCCGCCCTGACCAAGCGTGCAGAAGATGCTGAAGGGCGGCTTGCCACTGTGTCGACAGAGCTGCAGACCCTGAAACAGCATATATCCAGGATGACCTCTGCTATCTTTGGTAAGCATACGGTACTTAATGACCGTCTTGTCTGTGCTAAATAATATTTCTGGCGGCTTATACCACCAAACCTTCTTTTTGCAGGTGAAAGGAGCCGCCAGTTATCCTCTGACAGTGTGATGAAGCTAAAGGCAGTGTACTCCTTAACTGAACAACTCTACTGCGGGACTCTCCTGACCATTAAAGCTATGCTGACTGAAAGGAGCATCCCCAAGCACATGAAAGATATCTTAAAGCTGCTGTCCACGCTGCCTAAGCAGATTGATGAGCTCAAAAGATCAGCCGCCAGGCAGGGGGCTCTATCCGCGCTAAGCCGGTGCTTGGCTTTCGCTCCTGAGTTAACTGCTGACGAGATGATGGACGGGTTCCCGTCCAAGAAAGATGACGGCTCGGAGTTCACTACAGAAGACTATGCTCAATGCAGAAAATCTTCCAGGGTTCTTGCCTCCAAACTGGTGGAGGATCTTGACATGTCAACTTACCAGGCGGCTTACAGCGAGACATCCAAGAAGATACGTTGTCCCACATTTGAATGCAGAGACTTGACCCCCGTGCGCCGTAAGCATTTCTTCGCCCCTGAGATTGATCCGTCTCCTCTGTTTAAGGACGCCCAGTTTGAAGCACTAACACACTGCAACTGGGACGTGGACAATCTTCAGATCGAAGAAGTCGAAGACCCGGAGCAGGATGACCCGCCGTCGAGCTGAACTTGATATTTGATGACCCGGCTTATTGAGCCGGCGATGTGTATAAAACTTTTGGCTGCTTGCCTGGTGAGCTCTCAAAGAGAGCTTTGTAATAGGCTTGTAGAAAAACTCTCACTGTCTGACCCGTGCCATCGTGCACGTATGAGTCTTTAATCAATCATAATTTATTCCTTGCTTTTCTTCAAGCGGCTTATGATATCAATCTGCACGGCGTCTTACCTTGTAGACAAACCCGGCAATATAAGGACAGAAACATGTTCTGCATCACTGCGAAGGGCGACTTAGAAAGTCTAACCCGGAGGCGTGAAACCTCATTTTCCTTGCCTGCTTTTCCGAATATATAAGCCGGTTCTTCTAAGTGGTCTTAGCTACTTTGAACTCTTAATAAGAGCGTAGCAACCCAGAAAGAGACGCAGCAAATAGAAGAGTTAATCTCGCCGCTGTAAGAGGCCCTTGCAGAGGGTAAGTTATAGAACTCGCTGCACCCCTGATAAAGCGCATCTACTTACAGGCAGGTATAACCCGTAGTTACAAATACAAGAGTTAACCTCGCCGCTGTATGAGGCCTTTGTAGGGGGTAAGTTATAGAACTCGCTGCACCCCTGACAAAGCGCATCTACATACAGGCAGGTATAACCCGTAGTTACAAATACAAGAGTTAACCTCGCCGCTGTATGAGGCCTTTGTAGGGGGTAAGTTATAGAACTCGCTGCACCCCTGACAAAGCGCATCTACATACAGGCAGGTATAACCCGGCCTTACAGTTAGCCTCGCCGCTGTAAGAGGCCTTTGCAGGGGGTAAGTTTTAGAACTCGCTGCACCCCTGACAAAGTGCATCTGCATACAGGCAGGCATAACCCGTTTTCACAGATTAGAGGAGGTGAGTTCATGACTCGCTGCACTCCTAGTAATCTTTGTTGATATTATCAACTTTTCACACCAACCTATAAGCCGCCGTATTGTAAGCCGCCAGTATGTGGTGATATTGTAGATAAGGAGTCGATCAAGAAGGTTGAAGCTTAACCCGGCGGGTTAGAAGCCCCCAAATGACCTTGTAACTCCGGCTTGAATAGCCAGACCAAGAGGTTTAAAGCCTAACCCGGCAGGTTGAAAGCCCCCAAGTGATCATATGATTGTAGCCATATTGGACAATGAGATCTAAAAACAGCAGAGGCCCCGGCTTGCAGGGATACCAACTTTATATATATATATATATATGATATATACAATGAGGGAAGTCGATGACTTAGGTGTAGTAAGGCCGCAGATGAGCGATATTCCACGGCCGGAGGGTCTCCTGCCCAGAAGTACGTGACTCGTCTCGTACATCAATGAGATAGTATGACCCATTGTTGAGGTTTCTGCTAACCACAAAAGGCCCTTCCCATGGAGGAGACAACTTGTGCGCGTCCGTCTGATCTTGAATCAGGCTCAACACTAAGTCGCCTTCTTGAAACGTCCGGGTCTTGACTCGGCGGCTGTGATAGCGGCGCAGGTCTTGCTGATAAATTGCCGATCGAGCCGCCGCCATGTCACGCTCTTCATCCAAAGCATCCAACGCGTCTTGACGCGCTGTCTCATTGTCTGTCTCAACGTAAGCCGCCACCCGTGGCGAGTCATGATGTATGTCACTTGGTAAGACGGCTTCTGCGCCGTAAACCATGAAGAAAGGCGTATAGCCAGTGGATCTGTTGGGAGTTGTATTGATGCTCCATAAGACTGATGGTAACTCCTCAACCCAACAACCCGGCGTTCTCTGCAAAGGAACCATAAGTCGGGGCTTGATACCTCTCAAGATTTCCTGGTTAGCACGCTCCGCCTGACCATTGGACTGTGGATGAGCAACAGCAGAAACGTCAAGCCGGATGTGCTCTTCTTCACAGAAGGTTTGCATAGCCCCTTTGGATAGGTTTGTGCCATTATCTGTGATTATACTGTGAGGGTAACCAAAACGGTAGATCAATTTTTTGACAAACTGAACCGCCGTAGCTGCGTCACACTTGCTGACCGGTTCAGCCTCTACCCACTTCGTGAATTTATCAACCGCCACCAAAAGGTGGGTCTTCTTATCTTTGGATCTCTTGAAGGGCCCGACCATGTCAAGCCCCCAGACCGCAAACGGCCAAGTAATTGGGACCATGCGCAACTCCTGAGCCGGCACATGAACACGCCGTCCAAACTTTTGACAGCCATCACACTTGAGCACTAAGTTTTCTGCATCCTTATGAGCCGTCAACCAGAAGAAACCATGTCTAAAAGCCTTGGCCACCAGAGATTTTGAGCCGGCATGATGACCACAATCTCCGGCGTGGATTTCATTAAGGATCTCCTTGCCTTCCTCAGGTGAAACACAACGCTGAAAGACGCCCGTAACACTGCGTTTGTGTAACTCGCCATTGATGATTGTCATGGACTTAGACCGTCTGACGATTTGTCTTGCCAAGGTCTCCTCGTCAGGTAACTCGCCACGAGTTAGATACGCCATGTAAGGCAACGTCCAGTCAGGAATAGCACGCAGAGCCGCCACCAATTGCCCCTCCGGGTCAGGAATAGCCAGATCTTCCTCCGAAGGTAACTTAACTGAAGGGTGATATAACACGTCCAAGAAAACGTTAGGCGGCACCGGCTTACGCTGGGAGCCAATTCTTGACAATGCGTCAGCCGCCTCGTTCTTACGACGATCAATGTGATCCACCTGATAACCCTTGAAGTGACCTGCAACGACGTCTACCGCCTGACGATAAGCCGCCATGCGTGGGTCTTTGGAATCCCACGTGCCTGAAACTTGCTGAGCCACAAGGTCTGAGTCGCCGAGGCATCTAACCCGGCTCAGATTCATCTCCTTAGCAACCCGGAGGCCATGAAGCAAAGCTTCATACTCAGCTGCATTGTTAGTACAAGGAAACATCAGCCTTAATACGTAACAGAACTTATCACCTTTGGGGGAAGTTAAGACAACTCCAGCCCCCGAACCTTCCAGCTGACGGTGGGCGCCAACTGTCGTGGTTTTGTCACGGCAGATGTCCGAAGACTTAGGTTCGAGGCCATCGCCATAGCAGTGGACTCAAAGGGGTTGATCGGGACGAAGGACACGAGTTTACCCAGGTTCGGCCCCTCAAGTAGAGGTGAAAGCCTACGTCCTGCTTGTGTTGTATTAGCTGGAGTATCGAGTACAAGGGAGCGGATTGCTTGACCTAGCTCTCGATTACTTGGTTTCTTCCCTAAGCCGCCCCGGGGTCTAGCCTTCATATAAGAGGTCAAGGCCCCGGGTTACACGTCTCAAACCGACTCACACAACGTGTCCTATTCTGTCTCTAAGCCGCCATACCATCTTGGGTAAGCCGCCACCGGGCGGCTTAGCCACCCGGGTCTTCACGCCATCTTCCGTCTGGGCCCCTGTCAACGGCCCATCTGGTAAGCCGCCCTGGCGGCTTTGCCTGCATCCTTAAGCCCACCTTACAAGTCTTGGGTTTACGAGCCGCCCGGTGTAACCCGGCCCCGCCTGGGCGGGTCTCACCACGGGTTATATCCCCAACACATCCCGTCAAGGATTAGGCTATGTCCTAATGCAGGAGCGTAAGGTGATTGCTTATGGCTCTCGACAGTTGCGTCCTCATGAAGAGAACTATCCAACGCATGATCTTGAACTCACAGCAGTTATCTATGCATTGAAGTTATGGCGACATTACCTACTTGGTAATCGTTGCGAGATCTACACGGATCATCAAAGTCTGAAGTACTTGTTCACTCAACCCTCTCTGAACCTCCGTCAGCAAAGATGGATGGAGGCCATTACCGACTATGACTTGGGTATTTCTTATACCCCTGGCAAGGCTAATGTGATGGCTGATGCTTTGAGCCGTAAATCCTACTGTTGTGAACTTGAGGTTCAGCTGCAGCAGCCACTCCTGTATGAAGAGCTTCGAAAGCTGAACATCGAGATAGTTCCTCAAGGATATCTAAATACCTTGGTTGTTTAACCGGATCTCGAGCGCAACATCAAGACACGGCAGAAATATGACTCTGAAGTCGAGAAGATTAAGAACTACCTCTCCAAGGGAAATTCTTCGTTCTACCATGTTGATGATGATGGTGCCTTGCTCTTCAAAGGCCGCCTAGTGGTCCCCAGAAAGCACAATCTGGACTCGCGTTCGGATGTCATGAAAGAAGCACATGACACACCTTTGTCTATTCATCCGGGTAGTACTAAGATGTACCAAGACATTCGTCAGCGGTACTGGTGGCCTGATATGAAGCGAGACATTGCTCGATATGTTGCTGAGTGTGACGTTTGCCGTCACATCAAAGCAGAACACCAAAGACCTGCTGGAACTCTGCAACCACTTGCTATTCCCGAATGGAAATGGGAAAAAGTTGAAATGGATTTCATTACTGGATTTCCCAGATCGTAGAAGGGTCATGATGCTATTTTTGTCGTCATTGACCGATTTTCAAAGGTTGCTCACTTTCTGCCAGTCAAGGAGACAATCACTGCTAGTCAGTTAGCAGACTTGTATGTTTCCAGAATCGTGTCACTCCACGGTGTTCCGTTGGAGATCAGTTCAGACCATGGCAGCCTCTTTACCTCAAGGTTTTGGAACAGTTTCCAAGAAGCTATGGGAACTCATCTGTCCTTCAGCACCGCTTTTCACCCCCAGTCCCAGGGACAAGTTGAATGAGTCAATCAAGTGCTTGAAGATATGCTTCGAGCTTGTGTCATCTCATTCGGTAAGAAACGGGAGGAATCTCTCCCATATGCGAATTCTCATACAACAATAGCTATCAGGCTAGTTTGAAGATGGCACCCTTTGAAGTTCTCTATGGACGTAAGTGCCGAACCCCTCTGAATTGGTCAGAAACTGGAGAATGGTCACTCGTCGGTCCGGATATTATCCAACAAGCTAAAGAACAAGTCCGTATCGTACGAGAACATCTGAAGACTGCTCAGTCTCGTCAAAAGAGCAATTATGACCATAAACACAAGGTAATGGTCTATCAACCTGGCGAACAGGCATACCTTCGTGTCACTCCGATGAAGGGCACTCACCATTTCGGAATCAAGGGCAAGCTAGCTCCTCGCTACATTGGCCCCTTCCGCATTCTCGCAAGACGTGGAGAAGTGGCATATCAATTGGAATTGCCGTCGAACCTTTCTCAGGTTCACGATGTTTTCCATGTGTCACAACTCCGCCGCTGCTTCAAGGATCCGTTCCGAGCAGTGGATCACGAAGTGCTGGAATTGCAGGATGACCTGTCTTATATGGAACATCCTATCCGTATTCTTGATCAAGCTGAACGTCGAACTCGTCAGAAGGCAATATAGTTCCTTAAGGTTCAGTGGTCGAATCATTCAGAAGATGAAGCCACTTGGGAACGCGAGGATCGTCTTCGTGAAGAATACCCCGACATTTTCCCTTCTACCTCTTAATTCTCGGGACGAGAATTTCTTTTAGAGGAGGAGAATTGTAACACCCCCCTTGTAATATGCTACAGTGATCATCTTCTAATCATGGCAAGTCATCTTCATTTGCAGTGCTAAATCATCATTTGTTCATATCTCATTTCAAATTCCACTTTAAACAAAAATTCAAAATGCAAGTCAAAATAAAAGTTGATCAAATATTAAAACAAAATAGTTCACAATATTGCAAATAATTCCAAAGCAATTATAAAAATAAAACCAACATTATTTGCATTCCCAAATTGACCCTAGCAACCAAAACAGTACCAAAACAACAATATTTAATCCTTTTCCATTTATACAAAATCCAATTGAATTCAAAACATTACCAAACTTTTTGTGGCAGTGAGGTTTAGTGCACACTATTCAATGAGACAGGTGCCACATTTTATAAAAGTCATTTGATAGCTCAAAGAAATGTAAAACATAAGCTGTAAAAGAAAAATAGAAAAGTAAATAAAAGAAAAGGAAAACTCCACTGTGCTGCCGGCCCAAGTGGTACAGTGGCCGTCCTAGCCCGTTAACACCGTCTCCCACCTACTCCCGCCGCGGTGTTGGCTTGCCCATGGCCGAGCTCGCGCGGCTCCGGCCGTTGGCTGCCACGTCGCTAGAGTAGGCGAGCGAGGGGATAAGGGCGCCCTCCCTCGGGCCTCTGGACGCCCTCGCCACTCCTCCTCCCCTCTCCCCAGCGCTCGCTCACTTTCCCTACCTCTGGCCGAGCGCCGCCGTCGCTACGCCGTCATCCTCGCCGCGATCACCGTGCTTCCCACGCGGCCTGGCCGTGCTCGTCGGCCTCGCCGTGGACCGCCACCACCTCCGGTGCAGCCTGCTGGAGCCGTGGGGCTCTGCATCGCCGGAGAGCCATCTTCGTCTTCCTCGGATCCCCGATGCTCCAACGCCGCCGATCCGCTCCGATTCCACGCTCCTAAGCTACCAGCGGCCACCGTGCGCCCCACCGTGAGCATCCATCCCTCTCCCCTCCCTCTGGCTGCCCGCATTTTTGCCATAGCACGCTGTCCTCAACGCGCCGCCATTGCCGTGCTCGGGCTCCGCTGTCGAGCTCGCCGTCGATGTTGTAGCCCGTGCCGTGGCTAAGCAAGCATGCCATTGTGCTCAGGGAGGCCTCCTGGTGCTCCCTGTAGGTTTAGTCCGCGCGCAAACATACCGGAGCGACGAATGCGCCGGGTCCCGATTCCGGCCGCCGCCCGCGCTCGCCGCAGCCGTCGTTACAGACCACCGGAGCTCGCGCCATTTGCACAGATCGACGCGGCTCGAGGTGGCCGATCGAGAGCAAGAAACCGCGCGCAAAATGATCCACCGTACGCGAAATCCGAAGCTCGCCGGAGTTCGCCGCCGCATTTGGGCTCGCCGGAGCTTTTTCCGGCGCTGGCGCTGACCTGGCATGGCCGGGGCCCACCATTGGGTCACCGCTAGTGGGCCCCTGACCGCCATTGACTTTGTTGACCACGGTCAACGATAACACTGTTCACTGCCTGTCACTTACATGTGGGGTCCGGTCGGCTAATTATTGTTTTAGTTTAATTAGTTGCACTGTTAAGTTAATAGACACTGACAGTAGGGCCCCACCTCACTAATTAATCCTATTTAGTTTAAACTAATTCCTAATTAGCCCAGAGCCACTGACCAGTGGGACCCACTGGTCAAATTTGACCTGGCTAGCTCAGTTGACTCGCTGACGTCACTCTGACATCATGCTGATGTCATGAGTCACTCTTTCGGATAATTTGAATTTAAATAATTAAAACAATTCCAGTAATTCCAGAAATTGCTTAAATCTTTGAAAATTCGTATAAATTCAACCGTAACTCAGATCAAAAAGTTTTCAACATGAAAGTTGATCAGAAAAACGAGACGAATCCGAATATGTGGTCAAAATGCTTGACCATCACTCCTAACTATCTAAACATCGAACCTTCCCCTCCGGTTCAGTATACCGAAGTCTGCCTAAATGCCGGGAAAATATCCCAGATATTTTCCCGCTTCATCTGCGACATGTAGCATTGCATTAGGTCAGCACCAACTTTGCATATTGCCATGTCATACATCTATATTGCTCTGTTTGCTTTTATTTCTTGTTTCTTCCCCCTCTTCTCCTCTGTTAGAGCCCGAGACCGACGCAGCCCCGGAGACCGACTGCACCGTTGACGACCCCTCCTTTGCCGCAGAGCTTCCAGGCAAGCAAACCCCCCTTGATGCATGCCTATATCACCTATTCTCTCTCCCTCCTGCTTGCATTAGAATTTGCTGCTGCTAATGATTGATCCTAATTCTGATGCATAGCCTGTTTTTGTAAAACTACTATTGATACCTTACCTGTTATCCTAAATGCTTAGTATATCTTGATTGGAAATACATCTGTGGCCCCACTTCCTTGTCATAGTTGCCCGGCTTCGTTACCAGTGCCTCGATCGAGGTGATCGACGGGGTGAGACCAGCACATCACCACGCACCCCCCCTAAGTTGCTCGACTCTACAGAGCTAATATCGAGTGCCGAGGGTGATACCTCTTAACTCACTCCTGATGTTGCCTCTGTGGTACAGCTATTTGGTTGTGGGTTACGAGGGTGATTCCTCTTTCACCACCTCCGATGAAGCTTCTGTCGTGCAACCCCGCAAGTGTGAATGCCATCGAGGGTGATTCCTCTGGGTTCACCTTGACGGATACATCGAGTGGAAATCCAATGAGGGTGATTCCTCGGATTCCTCCTTGATGCTATGGACACACGGGTACTTTGACTTTAATATTGATACTTGTTAAAGTCGGGTCGACCCTGAGGGGTACTAAACTTCCGAAAAGCATCAGTTTCCATAAAAGATTTAACACAATCAAACTCAAGATTTATACCTGACTCATTACCTTTGTCGATTTCCCAATCTTCAGAGTTACGTTTAATTCTTTTTAGAAGATCCCATCTAGATTCAATAGTTCTCTTCATAAAGGAACCAGCAGAAGAAGTATCGAGTATGGATTGATCATTATAAGAAAGCCGAGCATAAAAGTTTTGAAGAATTATTTCTCTTGAGAGCTCATGATTGGGGCATGTGTGCAACATATACTTAAGCCTCCCCCAAGCTTGAGCGATACTTTCTCCTTCATGAGGCCAAAAATTATATATATAATTCCGATCATGATGAACCAAATGCATAGGATAAAATTTCTGGTGGAATTCCAGCTTCAACCGGTTCCAATTCCATGTTTCAGTACCATCACATAGCCTATACCATATCAATGCCTTTCCCTCCAAAGATAAAGGGAATACTTTCTTCTTAACTCCATCTCCGGATAAACCTGCAAGCTTAAACAATCCACAAATTTCGTCCACATAGATCAAGTGCATATCAAGATGTACCGTTTCATCTCCTGCATAAGGATTAGCTAGCAGTTTCTCTATCACACCCGAAGGAATTTCATAATAAATATTTTCAGTAGGTTTAATAGGTTGAGGAGCAACTCTTATTGCTTCCAGTCGAGGTGAAGATACCCTGAACAAGCCCCTCAAAGGATTACTTTCCATAGTGACAAGTGACAATAAATTTCAGCACGTAATATAAATGTTTCCTTACCAAATTCCACACACCAAAGGCGCTTCACTCCCTGGCAACGGCGCCAGAAAAGAGTCTTGATGAACCACAAGTATAGGGGATCAATCGTAGTCCTTTCGATAAGTAAGAGTGTCGAACCCAACGAGGAGCAGAAAGAAATGACAAGCGGTTTTCAGCAAGGTATTCTCTGCAAGTACTGAAAGTAGCGCTAACAGATAGTTTTGATAGCAAGATAATTCGTTAGAAGTAACAAGTAGTAACGGTAACAAATAGTGCAGCAAGGTGGCCCAATCCTTTTTGTAGCAAAGGACAAGCCGGAACGAACTCGTATAATAAGCAAAGCGTTCTCGAGGACACATGGGAATTTCATCTAGTCACTTTCAACATGTTTGTTTGATTCGCGTTCACTACATTGATAATTTGATATGTGGGTGGACCGGTGCTTGGGTGCTGTTCTTACTTGAACAAGCCTCCCACTTATAATTACCCCCTCTCGCAAGCATCCGCAACTACGAAAGAAGAATTAAGATAACTCTAACCATAGCATGAAACATATGGATTCAAATCAGCCCCTTACGGAATAGCGCGTAAACTAGGGTTTAAGCTTCTGTCACTCTAGCAACCCATCATCTAATTACTACTCCACAATGCCTTCCCTTAGGCCCAAAGATGTTGAAGTGTCATGTAGTCGACGTTCACATGACACCACTAAAGGAAGCAACAACATACATATCATCAAAATATTGAACGAATACCAAATTCACAAGATTACTTATGACAAGACTTCTCCCATGTCCTCAAGAACAAAAGTAACTACTCACAAATCATATTCATGTTCAAGATCAGAGGGGTATTGAATAGCATTAAGGATCTGAACATATAATCTTCCACCAAATAAACCAACTAGCATCAACTACAAGATCTAATCAACACTACTAGCAACCCACAGGTACCAATCTGAGGTTTTGAGACAAATATTGAATACAAGAGATGAACTAGGGTTTGATTTGAGATGGTTCTGGTGAAGATGTTGATGAAGATTGGTTCTCCCATGATGAGAGGATCGTTGGTGATGTCGATGGCTTCGATTTCCCACTCCGGGAGGGAAGTATCCCCGGCGGAATCGCTCCACCGGAGAGCAAAATAGCTCCTGCCTAGGTTCCGCCTCGAGACGGCGGCGCTTCGTCCCGAAAGTCCTCTCCTGATTTTTTTTCTAGGGCAAATGGCTTCATATAGCAGAAGGAGGGGGCCAGACGCCAGCTGTGGGCCTCACAAGGCAATAGGGCACGCCCAGGGGGGGGGGTCCTGTTGCCTTTTGGGCAACTGGTGGGTCCCCTCTGGTATTACTTTTCTCCAGTATTTTTTATATATTCAATAAAAAATCTTCGTGAAATTTCAGGTTAATTGGAGCTCTGTACATAGGTATCTCTGATGTGGCTATTTGAGGTCTAGAATTTCAGCTGCCGGCATTCTCCATCTTCATGTAAATCTTGCAAAATAAGAGAGAAAAGGCATAAGAATTGTACCATAAAGTGAAATAATGATTAAAAACATAATAATTAACAGTAGGAAATCATAATGCAAATCGGACGTATCAGCGGAACCTGGGCAGGAGCACTTTTGCTCTCCGGCGGAGCGATTCCGCCGGGGAAACCTCCCTTCGGGAGGGGGAAATCGAAGCCATCGACATCACCAATGATCCTCTCATCGTGGGAGGACCAATCTTCATCAACATCTTCACTAGCACCATCTCATATCAAACCCTAGTTCATCTCTTGTATTCAATCTTTGTCTCAAAATCTCAGATTGGTACCTGTGGGTTGCTAGTAGTGTTGATTACATCTTGTAGTTGATGCTAGTTGGTTTATTTGGTGGAAGATTATATGTTCAGATCCTTAATGATATTCAATACCCCTCTGATCTTGAACTTGAATATGATTTGTGAGTAGTTACTTTTGTTCTTGAGGACATGGGAGAAGTCTTGTCATAAGTAATCATGTGAATTTGGTATTCGTTCGATATTTTGATGATATGTATGTTGTTGCTTCCTTTAGTGGTGTCGTGGGAACGTCGACTACATGACACTTCACCATCTTTGGGCCTAAGGGAACGCATTGTGGAGTAGTAATTAGATGATGGGTTGCTAGAGTGACAGAAGCTTAAACCCTAGTTTATGCGCTATTTCGTAAGGGGCTGATTTGGATCCATATGTTTCATGCTATGGTTAGATTTATCTTAATTCTTCTTTCGTAGTTGTGGATGCTTGCTAGAGGGGGTAATCGTAAGTGGGAGGCTTGTTCAAGTAAGAACAGCACCCAAGCACTGGTCCACCCACATATCAAATTATCAAAGTAGCGAACATGAATCAAACAAACATGATGAAAGTGACTAGATGAAATTCCCATGCGTCCTCGAGAACGCTTTGCTTATTATACGAGTTCGTTCTGGCTTGTCCTTTGCTATAAAAAGGATTGGGCCACCTTGCTGCACTTTATTATACTTGTTTCTTGTTACGAATTATCTTGCTATCAAAACTATCTGTTAGCGCTACTTTCAGTACTTGCAGAGAATACCTTGCTGAAAACCACTTGTCATTTCCTTCTCCTCCTCGTTGGGTTCGACACTCTTACTTATCAAAACGACTACGATTGATCCTCTATACTTGTGGGTAATCATGACTCTTTTCTGGCGCCGTTGCCGGGGAGTGAAGCGCCTTTGGTGAGTGGAATTTGGTAAGGAAACATTTGTATTACGTGCTGAAATTTACTGTCACTTGTCACTATGGAAAGTAATCCTTTGAGGGGTTTGTTCGGGATATCTTCACCTCGACCAGAAGCATTGAGAGTTGCTCCTCAACCTACTGAACCTACTGTAAATATTTATTATGAAATTCCTTCGGGTATGATAGAGAAACTGCTAGCTAATCCTTATGCAGGAGATGGAACGGTGCATCCTGATATGCACTTGATATATGTGGATGAAATTTGTGGATTGTTTAAGCTTGCAGGTCTATCTGGAGATGGAGTTAAGATGAAGGTATTCCCTTTATCTTTGGAGGGAAAGGCATTGACATGGTATAGGCTATGTGATGATGCTGGAACATGGGATTGGAACCGGTTGAAGCTGGAATTTCACCAGAAATTTTATCCTATGCATTTGGTTCATCGTGATCAGAATTATATATATAATTTTTGGCCTCGTGAAGGAGAAAGTATCGCTCAAGCTTGGGGGAGGCTTAAGTATATGTTGCATACATGCCCCAATCATGAGCTCTCAAGAGAAATAATTATTCAAAACTTTTATGCTCGGGTTTCTCATAATGATCAATCCATGCTCGATACTTCTTCTACTGGTTCCTTTATGAAGAGGACTATTGAATTCAAATGGCATCTTCTGAAAAGAATTAAACGTAACACTGAAGATTGGGAAAGGGACAATTGCATTTTTGTCCCTAGTTGGTTCCTACCCACGGGTTTTGCCCTTACTTTTCGAGCTTGCTCAGTTTTGCCCTTACTTTTTCCATCGAGGTCCCTCGAATGCCCTTTGACCGTTTGACCAATACTTTGAAAAATCATAACAAATTCATATGAACTCAGAAAAATGCAAATTAGATATCAAAATGTTCAGATAAACATTACCTTTATGTGCATATCATTTGCATTCAGGACAAAAGCACCGTTTAAACTACCTGAGGTAATTAATGTTATTAAAATTATTAAAAATAAAAAGGTATAAAGAATACTTTTTTCATGAACAAAAATTACATGCAAATGTAGGTGATGTTTTCTAAATATCCTAATATCTTATTTGCATTTTTCTGACTTCGTATCAACTTGTTATGAATGTTCTAATGACTTTGACCATTATTTGGAAACTTCATAACAAGTTGATATGAACTTAGAAAAATGCAAATAAGATATCAGGATGTTCAGAAAACATCACCTACATTTGCATGTAATTTTTATTCATGAAAAAAATATTGTTTATACCTTTTTATTTTTAATAATGTTAATAACATTAATAACCTCGGGTAGTTTAAACGGTGCTTTTGTCCTGA
The DNA here is from genome assembly GCA_039707655.1 of Elymus sibiricus. Classification (NCBI taxonomy): domain Eukaryota; kingdom Viridiplantae; phylum Streptophyta; class Magnoliopsida; order Poales; family Poaceae; genus Elymus; species Elymus sibiricus. Next base: position 134,082,644 of record CM077666.1, on the reverse strand, counting down.
ATGCAAATGATATGCACATAAAGGTAATGTTTATCTGAACATTTTGATATCTTATTTGCATTTTTCTGAGTTCATATGAATTTTTTATGAATTTTCAAAGTATTGGTCAAACGGTCAAAGGGCATTCGAGGGACCTCGACGGAAAAAGTAAGGGCAAAACTGAGCAAGCTCGAAAAGTAAGGGCAAAACCCGTGGGTAGGAACCAACTAGGGATAAAAATGCAATTGTCCCATTGGGAAATCGACAAAGGTAAAGAGTCAGGTATAAATCTTGAGTTTGATTGTGTTAAATCTTTTATGGAAACTGATGCTTTTCACAAGTTTAGTACTAAATATGGACTTGACTCTGAGATATTAGTCACCTTTTGTGAATCTTTTGCTGTTCATGTTGATCTCCCTATGGAGAAATGGTTTAAATATCATCCACCTATTGAATTAAATGAAGAACCTGTTAGTGTCAAAGAAGAAACAATTGTTTACAATATTGATTCAGTTGTGCCCACTGCTTATATTGAGAAACCTCCTTTCCCTGTTAGGATTAAGGAATATGCTAAAGCTTCAAGTGTGGTTAATAAAAGTAATATAAGAACACCTAAACCTTCTGAACAAATTAAAGTTGAACCTAATATTGCAATAGTTAAAGAGCTTTTGGTTGATAACATTGATGGACATGTCATATATTTCTGTGAAGAGGCTGCTAAAATTGCTAAACCTGTTAGAAATGAACGAGATATGCTTGATAAGAACAAGCCCGTAGTTGGCACGCCTGTTGTTTCTGTCAAGATTGGAGATCATTGCTATCATGGTTATGTGATATGGATGCTAGTGTGAGTGCTATTCTGTTTTCTTTATATCAAGAAGTAATGAATGATATTGCACCTATTGAGATTGAAGATATTGATGTTGCTATTAAGCTTGCAAACAGAGATACTATTACTCCACTTGGGATTGTTAGAGATGTTGAAGTCTTGTGTGGTAAGATCAAATACACTATTGATTTCTTAGTACTTGGTTCACAACATGATAATTTTGGTCCCATTATATTTGGTAGAACCTTCTTGAATACTTGTCGTGGTATTCTCGCGGGGGGTGCGCGATTCACGGCAGATGCCATGGGATGGCTTGAGGTGAGGGCAAGGCTGCAGTGGAGATCCGGGACGGGTTTGGGCAACTGGACACGGTGGTTTACCCAGGTTCGGGGCCCTCGCGGGGAGGTAATACCCCTACTCCTGCATGTCTGGTGTATATGCGATGTATATGGTTGTACAGAGTCGCTCCTGGAGCTGTGTCTGAGAAGAGCTATGAGCTATGAGCTATGTGCTCATCTACCTGTACATGTGCATGTGAGGAAATGAGAGAGTGAGTGGGCGTGGAGCTCCTGGCTATGTGTGAGTGTGTGTGTGCGTGAGTGGCCTTGTGGCCGTGGGGTGTGAGGCCTCCCCTGGTGCTCCTTATAAAGGGGAGCCCAGGGGACAAGGGGTGGCCCACATGCCCACTACAGTATTGGGGGGACACAAGACGTGTGAACAGTGCCGGCTGTCCGTCTACAGTGCCAGCCGCTTATCTACAGTGCCGGGCCGCCGGGTCCGCCGGGCGCGCCAGGTCGCCAGGGGACGTCTGAGGTTGACTTTCCCGAATTCCAGCCGGACGGGCTCCACCCGGATGGCTCCACCCGGATGGCTCCACCCGGATGGCTCTACCCGGATGGCTCTACCCGGATGGATCCACCCGGCCAGGGTGAACAGTGCCAGGTTCCAGCCAGCCAGGTTCCAGCCAGCCAGGCTGGTCGCCGGGTCGCGAGGTGGCGAGCCGGACGGGACGCGGGGCGGCGAGCCGGACGGGTCGCCAGCATGCCAGGGGACGCTCCCCTGTCAAAGTTTTTGAAGTGTTGTTTCACCGTCTTGGGACTACCCGGGGGTCATCCCCCCGACAGTAGCCTCCGAGCCTCCGGGCGACTTGGAAAGTCGGGCGGAGGGTTTTCGCGGGCGTTGATGTAGCAGGTGTTGTCAATGACAGCCGGCTGCGGGCGGCAGCCGGCGCGGGTTGCTTCCAGTGGGGGCGCGCTAGCGCACCCACTGGGTGTAGCCTCCGAGCCTCCGGGCGACTCGGAGAGTCGGGTGGAGGGTATTTGCAGTTTGTTGCAGCAGATGGGCGTGGAGCGCCGCCGGGCGCGGACGCGAAGTCCGCTGGCAGGTGGGTGCGAGGCGCCGCCGGGCGTGGTGCGGAGTCCGCCGGCTGGTGCGTGAGGGGCCCTGCCGGGCGCGGATGCGGAGTCCGCCGGCTGGCTGTTTCTAGTGGGGGCGCGCCAGCGCACCCACTGGGTGTAGCCTCCGAGCCTCCGGGCGACTCGAAGAGTCGGGCGGAGGGTCTTCGCTGTCGTTGTAGATGTCGTCGATGATAGCCGACTGCGGGCGGCAGCCGGCGCGGCTTGCTTCCAGTGGGGGCGCGCTAGCGCACCCACTGGGTGTAGCCTCCGAGCCTCCGGGCGACTCGAAGAATCGGGCGGAGGGTCTCCGCAGATGTTGGAGCAGATGGTGGCGTCGAGGATGCTGGTGGCAGCCGGCGGCGGGCCTACAACCGGCCCGGCGATTTCCCAGTGGGGCGCGCCGGTGCACCCACTGGGTGTAACCTCCGAGCCTCTGACAGACGAGGGGTGTTTCCCCACGAAAATGATCATGCGAAAGACAGAGTTAGTCAGTGCAGATATATCAAATATTTAGCTTTGGCAGCGCAAGTTTTATGCAGAGGGTGCCGACTCGGTTTCGTCCGAGCCCCCTTCAGTCTTTTTTGTGTCCCCTCCGCCCTTTGGCTTTTGCTCTTGCCAGCCGGACAGCCGGGAGCCGGTCTGTAGCTGAGGCGAAGAGTGGGCCGCGGAGTGGAGCGTACAGTACTCGGACTCTGGGAGCAGATTCGACCGAGCAGATACTCATAAAGTAAACAACCGGGTCGCCCAGGCCGTTTTCTCCCCGGACGTCTTTCGCGTGGGCTGACCTCCAGCTTTTGCTCTAGCTAGCCGGACAGCTGCGGTGTGGTCTGTAGTTGAGACGAAGAGTGGGCCTTTGGTACCGTACACGCTACTAAGCCGTCTGCGGGGAAAACGAATGGGGCCAAACGGCAAGCCTCCGGGCCAAGACTAGCTGGTGTCGGGGTGAACAGCAAAGCAGCTGCAGAAATGCAGCGACAAACCCCGAGGGTCGCTCGGGCTTATCCGTCTATGTGCACGGTGCAAAGGTATGCGAATGGGGAGCTCACATTGCTTTTTGACGCGGACGGGTCGGAGGTGTCCGCCAGCAGATGTCCCGAGCCTCCGGGCGGCCGAGGGGCGCCCCAGCCGGTCAGGCGGGCGTCGAGGCGGACAGGCAGCCGGGCCGGCTCCCTAGCCGGCCTGGCAGGCAGACCGGCCTAGCGGTGACGCAAGCAGGCAGGGACAGCTGGCTGAGCGGCGACACGGGCAGACGGGCGCGGCTGGAGATTTTCTTTCCTTCTTTATATCCAGCCGGCCTTCTCTTTCCAGCCGGTCACACTTTTTTTTTCGGGCAGCCGGACCCATCTCTTGACTTTTCTTTCTCCTTTTCTCCAGCCGGCCGGGGAACTCGCGGGACACAGCCGGCACGGGCGAGCAGCCGGCGGGCGGGGGAGGGCAGCAGCCGGTGAGGCGGCGCGTGCGGCTGGCAGCAGTGCGGCGAGCCGGAGCTCGCGGGGGCTGGGACGCGGTGATGGCCGAGGCCGAGTCGGAGCAGGCGAGCGCGCGGCCGAGTGGAGCGAGGCGGGCTCGCGGAGCAGCGCGGAGGGGACGCGGGCGGAGCCGGCCTGCGTGCCGGGGCAGGCGCACGCGGGCGCGGGGCGGCGACGGGGAGCCGGCCTGAGGCCGACGCGGGCGGAGCTGGGCGGCGCGGGGCGAAGCCGGCCCACCGGCGTGCGGGAGGCCTGCTGGGTGAGGCGGCGAGCGGGCGGAGCCGGCGAGGTGGAGCGGGTTGGCGGCGACGCGGAGGGAGTCGGCTCCAGGGCGGCGCACCCGTTGCTGGAGACGACGTCGGGCGGCACTGCCGCAGCTTGGACGGCGGGGCGCGGGGATGTGGGCGCGCGGGGCGGACGCGCTGGCCGGGCGTGGACAGGGGCCGCGCGCGCGGGAGGAGCGGCGCCGCGACGCAGGGGCGAGGGCGGCGGCCAGCGAGGATTTTTTTTTGGAGAAAAGGGGACTGAGCTGAGCGAGGCCGACCGGGTCTGGCGAAGGTGGAGGCGCTCGACGCGAGCTCGGAGGGGCGCGGGGCGGAGCAGGCGGCCCGTGGCAGCGAGCGGAAGGGCAGCAGGAGGAGCTCGACGAACGAGGGGCCGTGAAGGCAGCATGCTTGCTGGCGGAGGCCGCGGGAGGCCGGGCGCGGAGGCGGCCGGGCTTGCGGGCACGACCGAAGGCGGACAACGAGGGCGCGCCGGGGACGCGCCGTTGTCGAGGCGAGAGGGTCCCGCCCGGACCGCGGTTCTGGCAGCAGCGAGCCCCACGGTGGGTGCCAACTGTCGTGGTATTCTCGCGGGGGGTGCGCGATGCACGGCAGATGCCATGGGATGGCTTGAGGTGAGGGCAAGGCTGCAGTGGAGATCCGGGACGGGTTTGGGCAACTGGACATGGTGGTTTACCCAGGTTCGGGGCCCTCGCGGGGAGGTAATACCCCTACTCCTGCATGTCTGGTGTATATGGTTGTACAGAGTCGCTCCTGGAGCTGTGTCTGAGAAGAGCTATGAGCTATGTGCTCATCTACCTGTACATGTGCATGTGAGGAAATGAGAGAGTGAGTGGGCGTGGAGCTCCTGGCTATGTGTGAGTGTGTGTGTGTGCGTGAGTGGCCTTGTGGCCGTGGGGTGTGAGGCCTCCCCTGGTGCTCCTTATAAAGGGGAGCCCAGGGGACAAGGGGTGGCCCACATGCCCACTACAGTATTGGGGGGACACAAGACGTGTGAACAGTGCCGGCTGTCCGTCTACAGTGCCAGCCGCTTATCTATAGTGCCGGTCCGCCGGGCGCGCCAGGTCGCCATGGGACGTCTGAGGTTGACTTTTCCGGATTCCAGCCGGACGGGCTCCACCCGGACGGCTCCACCCGGTTGGCTCCACCCGGACGGCTCCACCCGGATGGCTCTACCCGGATGGCTCCACCCGGCCAGGGTGAACAGTACCAGGTTCCAGCCAGCCAGGCAGGTCGCCGGGTCGCGAGGTGGCGAGACGGACGGGACGCGCGGCGGCGAGCCGGACGGGTCGCCAGCATGCCAGGGGACGCTCCCCTGGCAAAGTTTTTGAAGTGTCGTTTCGCCGTCTTGGGACTACCCGGGGGTCATCCCCCCGACAATACTGTTAATGTTGAAATTGATTGTGTTAAAGAGAAAGTTAGAGTTAAGTTTCGTGATATATCTCATGAATTTAATTTCTCTAAGTTTCGTAGACAACCTCATGATAAAGAATTACCCAATAAAGATGAAATTATTGGTCTTGCTTCTATTGCTGTGCCTCCTACTGATCCTTTAGAACAATATTTGCTAGACCATCAGAATGATATGCATATGAATGAAAGAAATGAAATACATGAGTTGTTCTTCAAACAAGCACCCATTCTTAAACATAATTTTCCTTTTGAAACCTTGGGAAATCCTCTACCACCCAAGGATGATCCTGTGTTTGAATTAAAGAAACTTCCTGATACACTTAAATATGCTTATCTTGATGAAAAGAAGATATATCCTGTTATTATTAGTGCTAACCTTTCAGAGCATGAAGAAAAGAGATTACTTAACTCTGAGGAAGTGCTACTTGTAGACTGCGTTGGTATTTCCCCGAAGAGGAGAGGATGATGCAGTATAGTAGAGATAAGTATTTCCCTCAGTTAAGAACCAAGGTTATCAATCCAGTAGGAGAACCAAGCAAGATCCATTGAACAACACCTACACACACAAAAGCAAACACTTGCACCCAACGCGAATAAGAGGGTTGTCAATCCTCTTAGCGGTTACTTGCAATGATTAAGTCTGATAGAGATAAATTGATAAAGTAAATTACTAAACTAAATAAAAGTAAATAAATTGCAGCAAGGTATTTTTATGTTTTTTATATGATAAAGATAGACCCGGGGGCCATAGTTTTCACTAGAGGCTTCTCTCTCGAGAGCAGAAACATACGGTGGGTAAACAAATTACTGTTGGGCAATTGATAGAAAAGCAAATAATTATGACGGATTCATGGCAATGATCATGTATATAGGCATCATGTCCGAGACAAGTAGACCGACTCCTGCCTGCATCTACTACTATTACTCCACTCATCGACCGCTATCCAGCATGCATCTAGAGTATTAAGTTAATAAAAATAGAGTAACGCCTTAAGCAAGATGACATGATGTAGAGAAGCAAATTCAAGCAATATGAATAAACCCCATCTTTTTATCCTTAATGGCAACAATACAAATACGTGTCATGTCCCTTTCTGTCACTGGGATTGAGCACCGCAAGATTGAACCCATCACAAAGCACCTCTCCCATTGCAAGATAAACCAATCTAGTTGGCCAAACCAAATCGATAGATCAGAGAGAAATACAAAGCTATATTTAAACATGCATAAAAGAGTTCAGAGAAGACTCAAATATTTCTCATGAATAATCTGATCATAAACTCACAATTCATCGGATCCCAACAAACACACCGCAAAAGAAGATTACATCAGATAGAACTCCAAGAACATCAAGGAGAACATGGTATTGAAGATCAAAGAGAGAGAAGAAGCCATCTAGCTACTAGCTATGGACCCGTAGGTCTGTGGTAAACTACTCACACATCATCGGAAGGGCAGCAAGGTTGATGTAGAAGCCCTCCGTGATCGATTCCCCCTCCGGCAGAGTACCGAAAAAGGCCTCCAGATGGGATCACGGAAGAACAGAGGCTTGCAGCGACGCAAAGGTTTTCTCTTCTGGCTCTCTGGTGGTTTCCGAATATTTGTGAATTTATAGGAGTGGAATTAGGTCAAACGGAGCCATGAGGGCCCCACAAGGCCTCAGGGCACGCCCCTGGGGCCGCGCCCTGTTACCTTGTGGAGGCTTCTTGAATCTTCTGGCCTCCTCTCCGAGTCTCCAGGGTCTCTTTTGTCCAAAAAAAATCTCCAAAAAGTTTTGTGGCATTTGGACTTCGTTTGGTACTGATTCTCTGAAAAGCCAAAAACAAGCAGAAAACAGCAACTAGCACTGGGCACTAGGTTAATAGGTTAGTCCCAAAAAATGATATATAATTGCATATAAAAACATCCAAGATTGATATTATAATAGCATGGAACAATCAAAAATTATAGATACATTGGAGACGTATCAAGCATCCCCAAGCTTAATTCCTGCTCGTCCTCGAGTAGGTAAATGATAAAAACAGAATTTTTGATGTGGAATGCTACCTAACATGTTTCATCATGTAATCTCTTTTACGGTATGAATAATAAGATCCAAATGATTCAAAGCAATAGTCTATAATTTGATATAAAGACATCAATACTTAGGCATACTAACAAACAATCATGCCCTTCAAAATAACGATGCTAAACAACGTTATCCCTACAAAATCATACAATCCTGTCATGCTCCATCTTCTTCACACAAAGTATTTATCATGCACTACCCTGATGACAAGCCGAGCAATTGGTTCATACTTTTTAATGCGCTTCAGCTTTTTCAACTCCCACTCAATACATGATATAGCACTATGGGTGGAATAGAGTGTGGTGGTAGAGATAAATAAGAGAAGTCAAAAATAAGAAGATAGTCTCACATCAACTAGGCTAATCAACAGGCTATGGAGATGCCCATCAATTGATGTTAATGCGAGGAGTAGGGATTGCTATGCAACGGATGCACTAAGAGCTATAAGTGTATGAAAGCTTAACATGAAAACTAAGTGGGTGTGCATCCAACTTGCTTGCTCATGAAGACCTTGGGCATTTGAGGAAGCCCATCATCGGAATATACAAGCCAAGTTCTATAATGAAAAATTCCCACTAGTATATGAAAGTGATAAAATAGGAGACTCTCTATATGAAAAACATGGTGCTACTCTGAAGCACAAGTGTGGAAAAGGATAGTAACATTGCCCCTTCTCTCTTTTTCTCTCATTTTTTTCATGGCTCTTTTTCGCCTCTTTTTTTTCTTTTTCTCTTTTTTTTCGTCTGGAGTCTCATCTCGACTTGTGGGGGAATCGTAGTCTCCATCATCCTTTCCTCACTGGGACAATGCTCTAATAATGATGATCATCACACCTCTATTTACTTACAACTCAATATTACAACTCGATACTAGAACAAAAATATGACTCTATATGAATGCCTCTGGCAGTGTACCAGGATGTGCAATGATGCTAGCGTAACATGTATAAAAAATGATGCACGGTGACTGAGCCACAATTACTATGTCAGCTATATGATCATGCAAAGCAATATGACAATGATGATGTGTGTCATATAAACGGAAGGGTGGAAGTTGCATGGCAATATATCTCGGAATGGCTATGGAAATGCCATGATAGGTAGGTATGGTGGCTGTTTTGAGGAATATATAAAGAGGCTTATGTGTGATAGATGTGGCACCCCGGCTCAGAGGGACCGGAACGCCCTGTATTCCAGCCCAGACTTGTCTTCTGGAATACGACACTGCTTGGCATAGAACAAATCAGCTTTATTACAAATGATAAGGTTACAAAGGTCTGCTATCACACTAGTTACAGTGGCACGAAGACACTACGCCTGCTAAGGTAGTCCTATGCTAGAAGCGGAACAACTCGTAGCAGCGGAACGACGACGACAGTGGTGAACTCCACTCCGCAGGGACTCTGGCTGGGACACGGCCTAGCTCGCACGAACGGAATCCACGACTGGCAATCAATCAGAGCATCACCTGCAAACTGGAATGATAAGCCAGGTGAGTACTTTGAATGTACTCGCAAGCTCTCAACAACCAAAAGCATCAAGGCAAAACAACAACATAGCATTAACAAGTTAACTTATTACCAACTACTATAATGTGGAAGTAAGTGTTGCTTAAAGTAAGATGGTAAGACTAAAATCTCTGCTAAACCATTATCTTGGATCACATGGACCATCACATACTTGACTATTTGACCAAGCAACATATCATCTCGATCACCTCGTGATCAAATAAATCCTCGTGATCACCTCATGACCACATCACAATTTGATGATCATCCTCGAGATCAACCCAATGCCAACATCGGCATCCTGCCAAACTGTTACTTGTCCATATACAAATATAAATCATAATATAAGTCATTCCGTCATTGTGAGAGTTGATCGAACGGTGTGACCTACAACGAACTGTGTCCATGACCGAGGACGCGGCTATCGATAGTTTGTACGCTCTGCAGAGGTTATTACACTATACCCACACTACGGAACTCCTGGCCTCGTGCTCCCATTCGGGTGGACCAACGACGTTCCGACAAAACCAATCTATTGCATGACACTCTCCCGGCCACTCCGACAAACTCCCCTTTGGGCTATGTCCTGGGTGACCCTGATGTCAACATGTGACATCCGCCACCTCTGTGGTTGCCACTGTCGTGGCCAAACATCAACATTGTCCCAAACGGGGACCTTGGTACCATCAAAACTCAGGTCCTCAAGGTTGTGACTACCTACCGGGCCAGGGTAGCGCCAGAGCACAACCTTCCCTCGTAGGAGGTACCGGCGAGAGGCATGACAATAGACCGCATTAGGGCCTCCCCATCCAGGCAAGTGTGGTTGCACTGGTGAGCTCGATTCGGTGGCACCTGACCAACGAATTGACAGAATTTATCCCCAAGCTATATCCATAATGGAACTGTTACTCCAATATTACATATCAACCTATGCTATAAATCATGACAATATCCATCCAAAATCCAAAGCATAAGGTACCTATATCAAAGGATGAACTCCAATAATATAGTATTTAATATGACCAAGAATAAAGCATGACTACTGCTATAAGAAATTCCGAAGTAACATGTCATCCTTAATCTTCAAAATATAGCCCTCGAGATCCAAGCATCATCATGGCCGTAGCAAACTCACATATATCCAATCATAAAGCCAAGAATAAATCATTTCTAAATAATGCAATATTAAGCAGATTTAATTCAAATTAACCATGGCATTGCATTGCAATCATGCAAATGGAGGGTGTGGCTTGCCTTGCTCCAAAAGTGAGGGGAAGAGCTCCTGGTCTTCACCCACACACCCCAAACACTCTGAAAATATTTTTGCAAGCATTTATAAATACCACATAATGCAAATACTTCTGTCCAGAAATTCTAGACATAAGAGAAAAATACCAAACTCTACCAGAAAATAGAGGAGCTCAAAAGAAAAATAACGCAAAAAGAATCAGTTCATTTGGACTTGTAGTTTAGAAGTTATTCATGGTCAAAGTTTGAGTCAAACTGGATTTAAAATGAATTTCTGGAAATTCTAGAAAATCTCTAGAGGGGTGACGTCGAAGGCGTATTTTAGGTTTACGCTTTCACTTAGAAAACGCTTCAGGGGCGCCGAAGTGACTGACTGGTGGGGCCCCTCGGTCAGTTTTAAAAGGAGGGAGGGAGAGGCAGGGGCTGCGGGCTCACCGGCGTTGTCTGGCCGGCGAGGAGGCCACGGTGAGGTTGGATAACGGCGGAGATGGATTGGGCGGACCAAGGCGGAGCTGCTCGTACCCGTGGCTCCCTGTGAGATGGCCGGACGGCGTCGGCGTCTTCGTCTCAGGCGGCTGCCCGCTTCGGGTGCCGGCGAAGTCGATGATTCCGGCGGGGTTTTGGGCACTGGAGAGCCCGGGGAGGATCGTGGGAGCTCCAGGAGGTCGCTGGTGGTGGTGGTTGGAGCAGAAGTCGCCCGGAGCGGGCTAGGAGAAGAGAGGGCCGAGCGGCGGAGCTCCGGTCGGAGTTGGAGGAGGAGAGCTCGCCGGCTCCAAGGAGTGGCTTAGGGGGTCGATTAAGAGAGAGGCAGGTTTAGTGGTGAAGAGAGACGAGCTCGGGAAGAGCTTATATAGGCGGGAGGGGATGCCCGAGCTCGGGTGCCGCCATGGGTGTCCGAGAGATTCTCCCGGCGAAGCTGGGCACGCACGGCCCTTGAAGCGATGGGAGAGGGCAGAGGAGATGCGCACGCGGCGCTATCGACGAGCGGACGCAGCTGGGGCGAGCACAGGGGCGACAGACCATGCGGCGCCGGCGAGGAGGCTTCTGGGGGTGAGGGGAGGGGCCCCTCGGCTACGTGGGAGGAGGAGAGGGCTGGTGGCACCCGGGGACACGCGGGCGCGGCCGGGAGGAAGAAGCCCGACGCTAACCGACATCCAGAGCGCTCCCGCTGCATGCAGAGCACGCGCACATGCGTGCCAACAGTGGGGTCACCGCGCGCATTGCCACGGAGAGGGCACGTAAGCCTGGGAAAAGTTGTCTACGGTGTTGTCCTTCCATCCTACAGTCTTACTGAAGTGATGGATCGACTAAAGCGACCTAGGATAGATGGGATGCATCAGTGGATTGCTACTATAGTCAACTTGGGTTAGAATTTGTGGTCAAGTTACTTGACCATTGGACCAGAGGGGATGTCTCAATGGTTTAGGGTAGGAAGGACTACAGTCCTGTGAATTTTGAGATGAATTGGACCAGATTTGAGGATAGTTGCTATACAACTGTCAAAAACAGAACAGAAACTGGATCTAGATGTTGCACTCACATGGAGTGTGGACTTGATCTGAATTTAGGTATAGGATGGTGATTTAGGACCCTGAAGATACTGGGAAAATTTCATGCCATTTGGGAATACCTAGATGGTACTTCCTTTACAAAGGTCCTTTCTGCACAGAATTTTGGGAGAATATTGTGGAGAAGATGGCTTGGCAACCTGATGTGAAATTTGGCGTGCTCAAAGGATATAAGGATCTTTAGTCCCTGGATTTATTTCAGAATTTTTGAAGCAATATAAAATGTAGTTGCTTCACAAACTGAAAATTTGACCAGAGCCAAAGATTTGAAGGTGTGCTCACATAAATAGTTGGATGATGCTCAAATTTGGTGTAGTGGAATCATTTGAGCATAAGGAGGGCCTGACAAAATTTTAACTCATTTAAATACTCCTAGCTAGTACTTCCCTCACAAAGCTTCTCTCTGGTCAGAAACTTTGGAAATTTACTGAGGAAGATTTACTAGGCGAATAGAGCTGAATTTTGTCATGTGGTAATGATTTGGGTATGAAAGAGTGCCAGAAAATTTTGAGGGCAATCAAAAAAATATAAATAGCACTTCCTTCACAAAGTGCCATTCTGGACAGAATGGAAAATGAACAGTGCTGAATTATTTTTGAACTAGGCAATGATGGGTTTGGTCATATTTGGGGAATATATGATCCAAAGAATTTATTAGAATTATTGGGGAATTTTTGGAATGACAGAAATATAGGTTGCTTCACAACCTAGGTCAAATAGGGTTATTCCTTTAGTAAGAAAAGGAATATTCCCTAAGAAAAGAATTTTGGAGTTGGGCTAGAATAGAGAGGCCATGATCTTGGGAAAGATACAAGGATGAAATACTACTTGAGAGAAGAAGTAATGATGATCTCCCAGGTTTCAAGTCCAAAGAACAGCTCCAAAAGAAAACCAGAGCAAAAACCAAATAAAACCAAAAGAAAACAAAAGGGCCAAATATCGGGGTGTTACAAACCTACCCCCCTTACAAAAATCTCGTCCTCGAGATTTAGTTGCTCAGGGAACAAGTATGAACATGACTTAAGGAAACCGTTTCCAACTCAGGTGTCCTTTTCCTTTGTATAGAGTTTCCCTTAAAATTTCCCATGATCGGACTTTCTGCCTCTGAGATGATTGTCTTCACTTTCTGACGAGTCTTTCCTCATACCTCAAACTTTATGCTGACTTAGCTGGGTTCACATCTGTCGATAATATTTTGAGAATAAATTTCCTGTGCACACGAAACCTTTGTATCTCTTCCATTGTTTTGCTCAAATAGATGTGTGTCTTCCAGGTTCAAACATTCCTGAGAGTCATAGCTATTCTTTTAACGTGGTCCGACTGCCCATGGATGATGCTGCGGCGTCGGGATTTGCCTCTGGGGCTTGCAAATCTCAAATCGTAGCATTCCGGGTCTGGACTGACAGTTGCACCGCCGGGAGAATATTTCTTATGACAAGTTGTCCTTGTACTCAGTTCCATTAATGAGAGCGTCTGAGCTGAACAATATGCTTGGTTTTTTTGACTTACCCATGCTGTCGGTATTGTTAGCGGTGTTACAAGGCGGTGAGATATTTTAGCCTGGTCGCTGTGGTCACATGCTGAAATGACTGAGGAAATCTTGCATCTGATGAGACAGACTTGGACATTTCGCACTGACCCTGCTAACCACATGTAACCAGACGGACTGATTAACATGACCGGTGGCCCGTATGGGACAGGGTAGTCCTCTGAGTGCGTATACATGCTGATTCTTTATGGAACCATGGTCTCAATCTGACTTGGGTACCCGGACTCTGTCAGTCGTGCGGTAATCATCATATTTCTGCTGTTAGACTGACTCCTTGATTGTCAAAATCCCTTGCAGAAAGAGCTAGGCCACCTTTACTTATCCTCGGTTCTTCTTATGACCATAGTTGTTGTTGGTGCAATGTTCCATCATCATACCTCGTTTTTGCGCATGAAACGAGTCCTCACAAGCATACCATAGAGTTGGTACAACGCGCGTTGTTCGAGCTAATCAGACAAGGCTGTGCCAAGATTCCGTGATACCACCTTTTCCGGTGATGAGAAGCTGGCTTTGTAGTTGCTGTCGTTTCATGCTTGTCTGCTTCACCATTTGTTGATTCTCATGAGATGTACATCTGACTTTGCTTCTCCTGGCACGAATTATAGAGTTGTTGCATCCTGACCTTCTTTTGTGTGAACACAGTTGTATCTTCGTATGAGGGGCGTGCATGATTCGGGATGCAGACTCGGAACTCTGAAGTCATATCCAAGGTTCCCGGCACAGACATATGTCCCGACTGACTGCGGACCAAATTCTGAAGTTGCCCTATACTGCCAACTCACTGTGGAATATCTTGTAGCTGTACTGATGACGGTGTGTAGTACTGTACTGAAGAAACTGGGTTGCTTACTAAAGGAGGCTGGATACCTTACTCTTGAAGCTTCAGTCGAGGTAATGTGCTGGAGAAGACTGGGTTCCGTGCCTGAGAATCTTCTACTCTGGTTGCTTACTGGGGAAGATTCATTTCCTTATGCCGGAAGCTTTCGCCGGGGTAGCTTGCTGTGAAAGACTGGGTATCTTGGGCAGGAAACTGTTCATGAGTTGTACAGAGAAAACTTGAGGAGACTTGCATCATAAGTTTCTTCCGGTACCGTGTGGAGGAAGTCTGAGCTCCTTTCATCAGAAGCTTTGTACTGTGATCCGCGGATAGAGTGTTGCGTACATACCCATAACATCGTTGGTGTTGGTCATGTGTATGCAAAGAATTGTTTGACTGTCTTTCTTGTTGAAGGTTGAACTCATACTCGTTCTGTCCTTCTTTCGTAGTATAAGATATTTCAAATTCCACCTGTGGCTGACTTGGTTTCCTGCTAGCTTGTTCATTGCTGCGATAAAGGTTGCACCACTGATGTAGACTTAATGCTGATAATAAATCCAGACTATCATTTAGATTCCCAATATAATGCAGCCAACTGAGAGTGCCATACTGTTTAATTGAGCTCCCAATAGATTGAGATCTTCATTGCTTCTTTAGGTCCGAAGGTGATAGATGAGCAACTTTCACAAGGGGAAATAAGGTAACACCAAAGGCCCAAAAGAAACAACAAAGAAGAACAACTCAATCGAACAACGGCACAAAACAGGCACATAAGCATTCATAAGCGATACTGCACTCATTACTACTCAATACACCTCACAACATGCATGCCACTACAAATGATGCAACCTGAGCTATTCGGATACTAATGCACTACGAACAAACTAAAGCTGGGTAGCTGGCGAAGCAGCTGGTGGAGGAGTGGGTGGAGTAGTTGATGCTGGAGGTGCGGAAGTCGAGGAAGAAGGCAATGGGCGTGGAGCCATTGCAGCCCCGAGCAATCTCCTAGCCCGGGTCGCGTCTCAGACGAGCTCAGCAATTAGCATGTACTCGGCCGTCATGAACCGGGACATGGCGGGGATGGCCACATCGTCATTAGGACGAGTAGATGGGAACCTGACTCGTCTGGGGTTCTCGGCTATGGTAGGGTAGTAGGAGTAGGCACGGTTTTCTTGCATCACCAATTCTTGATGACGAAGACCTGTGATTCCTGCCAGGGCTGTGAGTTGGACTGCGCGATCTGGAGTGGCACCATATCCGCCATGGAACGTATAGTAACATCTTCCAATAGGGACCCTGGCTTCCAGAAAAACATGGGCAAAATACTCCAGTAATCTGCCCCCAAGCTGAATCTCAAACACTTGGTTCCGCGGTATCTCTCCATTGGGATAGAGACTATGCCACACATTGAGAAGCAGGGATGCAAAAGGTGAGCGGTGCAGGGGCGGCATGGAACTCAATCGGAGTGGTGGCCATCTACACTCACGGAATAGATGGTCAGAAGAACGACGAAATCTATATGCATGCTATGCAGCAACCGAGTGCAGCAATCAAATGCAACAAACAACCATGACTCTATACTACCGGTTTCTAACGCTCGCGTTGACTAGGGCGTCCTACAGCCAGACCTGCTCTGATACCAACAATTGTGGCACCCCAGCTCAGAGGGACCGGAACGCCCCGTATTCCAGCCCAGAAATGTCTTCTGGAATACGGCACTGCTTGGCATAGAACAAATCAGCTTTATTACAAATGATAAGGTTACAAAGGTCTGCTATCACACTGGTTATAGTGGCACGGCGACACTACGCCTGCTAAGGTAGTCCTATGTTAGTAGCGGAACAACTCGTAGCAGCGGAACGATGACGACAGTGGTGAACTCCACTCCGCAGGGACTCTGGCTGGGACACAGCCTAGCTCGCACGAACGGAATCCACGACTGGCAATCAATCAGAGCATCACCTGCAAACTGGAATGATAAGCCAGGTGAGTACTTTGAATGTACTCGCAAGCTCACAACAACCAAAAGCATCAAGGCAAAACAACAACATAGCATTAACAAGTTAACTTATTACCAACTACTATAATGTGGAAGTAAGTGTTGCTTAAAGTAAGATGGTAAGACTAAAATCTCTGCTAAACCATTATCTTGGATCACATGGACCATCACATACTTGACTATCTGACCAAGCAACATATCATCTCGATCACCTCGTGATCAAATAAATCCTCGTGATCACCTCATGACCACATCACAATTTGATGATCATCCTCGAGATCATCCCAATGCCAACATCGACATCCTGCCAAACTGTTACTTGTCCATATACAACTATAAATCATAATATAAGTCATTCCATCATTGTGAGTGTTGATCGAACGGTGTGACCTACAACGAACTGTGTCCATGACCGAGGACGCGGCTATCGATAGTTTGTACACTCTGCAGAGGTTAGTACACTGTACCCACACTACGGAACTCATGGACTCATGCTCCCATTTGGGTGGACCAATGACGTTCCGACAAAACCAATCTATTGCATGACACTCTCCCGGCAACTCCGACAAACTCCCCTTTGGGCTATGTCCTGGGTGACCCTGATGTCAACATGTGACATCCGCCACCTCTGTGGCTGCCACCGCCGTGGCCAAACATCAACATTGTCCCAAACGGGGACCTTGGTACCATCAAAACTCGGGTCCTCAAGGTTGTGACTGCCTACCGGGCCAGGGTAGCGCCAGAGCACAACCTTCCCTCGTAGGAGGTACCGGCGAGAGGCATGACAATAGACCGCATTAGGGCCTCCCCATCCAGACAAGTGTGGTTGCACTGGTGAGCTCGATTCGGTGGCACCTGACCAACGAAATGACGGAATTTATCCCCAAGGTATATCCATAATGGAACTGTTACTCCAATATTACATATCAACCTGTGCTATAAATCATGACAATATCCATCCAAAATCCAAAGCATAAGGTACCTATATCAAAGGATGAACTCCAATAATATAGTATTTCATATGACCAAGAATAAAGCATGACTACTGCTATAAGAAATTCTGAAGTAACATGTCATCCTTAATCTTCAAAATATAGCCCTAGAGATCCAAGCATCATCATGGCCGTAGGAAACTCACATATATCCAATCATAAAGCCAAGAATAAATCATTTCTAAATAATGCAATATTAAGCAGATTTAATTCAAATTAACCATGGCATTGCATTGCAATCATGCAAATGGAGGGTGTGGCTTGCCTTGCTCCAAAAGAGAGGGGAAGAGCTCCTGGTCTTCACCCACACACCACATACACTCTGAAAATATTTTTGCAAGCATTTATAAATACCACATAATGCAAATACTTCTGTCCAGAAATTCTAGACAGAATAGAAAAATACCAAACTCTACCAGAAAATAGAGGAGCAAAAAAGAAAAATAATGCAAAAAGAATCAGTTCATTTGGACTTGTAGTTTAGGAGTTATTCATTGTCAAAGTTTGAGTCAAACTGGATTTAAAATGAATTTCTGGAAATTCCAGAAAATCTCTGGAGGGGTGACGTCGAAGGCGTATTTTATGTTTACGCTTTCACTTAGAAAACGCTTCGGGGGCGCCGGAGTGACTGACTGGTGGGGCCCCTCGGTCAGTTTTAAAAGGAGGGAGGGAGAGGCAGGGGCTGCGGGCTCACCAGCGTTAACTGGCCGGCGAGGAGGCCACGACGAGGTTGGATAACGGCAGAGATGGATTGGGCGGACCGAGGCAGAGCTGCTCGTACCCGTGGCTCCCCGTGAGATGGCCAGACGGCGTCGGCGTCTTCGTCTCAGGCGGCTGCCCGCTTCGGGTGCCGGCGAAGTCGATGATTCCGGCGGGGTTTTGGGCACTGGAGAGCCCGGGGAGGATCGTGGGAGCTCCAGGAGGTCGTTGGTGGTGGTGGTTCGAGCAGAAGTCGCCAGGAGCGGGCTGGGAGAAGAGAGGGCCGAGCGGTGGAGCTCCGGCCGGAGGTTGAGGAGGAGAGCTCGCCGGCTCCAAGGAGTGGCTCAGGGGGTCGATTGAGAGAGAGGCAGGTTTAGTGGTGAAGAGAGATGAGCTCGGGAAGAGCTTATATAGGCGGGAGGGGATGCCCGAGCTCGGGTGCCGCCATGGGTGTCCGAGAGATTCTCCCGGCAAAGCCGGGAACGCACGGCCCTTGAAGCGATGGGAGAGGGCTGAGGAGATGCGCACGCGGCGCTATCGACGAGCGGACGCAGCTGGGGTGAGCAAAGGCGCGGCAGACCATGCGGCGCTCGGTGCACCCACGGGCGTGACGGCTGGCGCCGGCGAGGAGGCTTCTGGGGGTGAGGGGTGGGGCCCCTCGGCTACGTGGGAGGAGGAGAGGGCTGGTGGCACTCGGGGACACGTGGGCGCGGCCGGGAGGAAGAAGCCCGACGCTAACCGACATCCAGAGCGCGCCCGCTGCATGCAGAGCACGCGCACATGCGTGCCAACAGTGCGGTCACCACACGCATTGCCACGGAGAGGGAACGTAAGCCTAGGAAAAGTTGTCTACGGTGTTGTCCCTCCATCCTACAGTCTTACTGAAGTGATGGATCGACTAAAGCGACCTAGGATAGATGGGATGCATCAGTGGATTGCTACTGTAGTCAACTTGGGTTAGAATTTGTGGTCAAGTTACTTGACCATTGGACCAGAGGGGATGTCTC
Organism: Elymus sibiricus; assembly: GCA_039707655.1. Lineage (NCBI taxonomy): Eukaryota > Viridiplantae > Streptophyta > Magnoliopsida > Poales > Poaceae > Elymus > Elymus sibiricus. The sequence goes on along the minus strand of CM077666.1, from coordinate 134,063,819 downwards.
AATGGTTTAGGGTAGCAAGGACTACAGTCCTGTGAATTTTGAGATGAGTTGGACCAGATTTGAGGGTAGTTGCTATACAACGGTCAAAAACAGAACATAAACTGGATCCGGATGTTGCACTCACATGGAGTGTGGACTTGAGCTGAATTTAGGTATAGGACGGTGATTTAGGACCCTGAAGATACTGGGAAAATTTCATGCCATTTGGGAATACCTAGATGGTACTTCCTTTACAAAGGTCCTTTCTGCACAGAATTTTGGGAGAATATTGTGGAGAAGATGGCTTGGCAAACTGATGTGAAATTTGGCGTGCTCAAAGGATATAAGGATCTTTAGGCCCTGGATTTATTTCAGAATTTTTGAAGCAATATAAAATGTAGTTGCTTCACAAACTGAAAATTTGACCAGAACCAAAGATTTGAAGGTGTGCTCACATAAATAGTTGGATGATGCTCAAATTTGGTGTAGTGGAATCATTTGAGCATAAGGAGGGTCTGACAAAATTTTAACTCATTTGGATACTCCTAGCTAGTACTTCCCTCACAAAGCTTCTCTCTGGTTAGAAACTTTGGAAATTTACTGAGGAATATTTACTAGGCAAATAGAGCTGAATTTTTTCATCTGGTAATGATTTGGGTATGAAAGAGTGCCCAAATGTTTTTGAGGGCAATCAAGAAAATATAAATAGCACTTCCTTCACAAAGTGCCATTCTGGACAGAATGGAAAATGAACATTGCTGAATTATTTTTGAACTATGAAATGATGGGTTTGGTCATATTTGGGGAATATATGATCCAAAGAATTTATGAGAATTATTGGGGAATTTTTGGAATGACAGAAATATAGGTTGCTTCACAACCTAGGTCAAATAGGGTTATTCCTTTAGTAAGAAAAGGAATATTCCCTAAGAAAAGAATTTTGGAGTTGGGCTAGAATAGAGAGGCCATGATCTTGGGAAAGATACAAGGATGAAATACTACTTGAGAGAAGAAGTAATGATGATCTCCCAGGTTTCAAGTCCAAAGAACAGCTCCAACAGAAAACCAGAGCAAAAACCAAATAAAACCAAAAGAAAACAAAAGGGCCAAAAATCGGGGTGTTACAAACCTACCCCCCTTACAAAAATCTCGTCCTCGAGATTTAGTTGCTCAGGGAACAAGTATGAACATGACTTAAGGAAACCGTTTCCAACTCAGGTGTCCTTTTCCTTTGTATAGAGTTTCCCTTAAAATTTCCCATGATCGGACTTTCTGCCTCTGAGATGATTGTCTTCACTTTCTGACGAGTCTTTCCTCATACCTCAAACTTTTTGCTGACTTAGCTGGGTTCACGTCTGTCGATAATATTTTGAGAATAAATTTCCTGTGCACACGAAACCTTTGTATATCTTCCATTGTTTTGCTCAAATAGATGTGTGTCTTCCAGGTTCAAACATTGCTGAGAGTCATAGCTATTCTTTTAACGTGGTCCGACTGCCCGTGGATGATGCTGCGGCATCAGGATTTGCCTCTGGGGCTTGCAAATCTCAAATCGTAGCATTCCGGGTCTGGACTGACAGTTGCACCGCCGGGAGAATATTTCTTATGACAAGTTGTCCTTGTAGTCAGTTCCATTAATGAGAGCATCTGAGCTGAATAGTATGCTTGGTTTTTTTGACTTACCCATGCTGTCGGTATTGTTAGTGGTGTTACAAGGCGGTGAGATATTTTAGCCTGGTCGCTATGGTCACATGCTGAAATGACTAAGGAAATCTTGCATCTGATGAGACAGACTTGGACATTTCGCATTGACCCTGCTAACCACATGTAACCAGACGGACTGATTAACGTGACCGGTGGCCCGTATGGGACAGGGTAGTCCTCTGAGTGCGTATACATGCTGATTCTTTATGGAACCATGGTCTCAATCTGACTTGGGTACCCGGACTCTGTCAGTCGTGCGGTAATCATCATATTTCTGCTGTTAGACTGACTCCTTGATTGTCAAAATCCCTTGCAGAAAGAGCTAGGCCACCTTTACTTATCCTTGGTTCTTCTTATGACCATAGTTGTTGTTGGTGCAATGTTCCATCATCATACCTCGTTTTTGTGCATGAAACGAGTCCTCACAAGCATACCATAGAGTTGGTACAGCGCGCGTTGTTCGAGCTAATCAGACAAGGCTGTGCCAAGATTCCGTGATACCACCTTTTCCGGTGATGAGAAGCTGGCCTTTGTAGTTGCTGTCATTTCACGCTTGTCTGCTTCACCATTTGTTGATTCTCATGAGATGTACATCTGACTTTGCTTCTCCTGGCACGAATTATAGAGTTGTTGCATCCTGACCTTCTTTTGTGTGAACACAGTTGTATCTTCGTATGAGGGGCGTGCATGATTCGGGATGCAGACTCAGAACTCTGAAGTCATATCCAAGGTTCCCGGCACAGACATATGTCCCGACTGACTGCGGACCAAATTCTGAAGTTGCCCTGTACTACCAACTCAGCAAAGATGATTGTGACAAACTATAAAGCAAACCAAAGCAAACAAACTATATCACAAGACGCTCCAAGTAAAACACATATCATGTGATGAATAAAAATATAGCTCCAAGTGAGTTACCGATAGATTGTAGACGAAAGAGGGGATGCCTTTCGGGGCATCCCCAGGCTTAGACGCTTGAGTCTTCCTTGAATATTACCTTGGGGTGCCTTGGGCTTCCCCAAGCTTAGGCTCTTGCCGCTCCTTATTCCTTTATCCATCGTAGTCTCACCCAAAAGTTGAAAACTTCAGCACACAAAACTCAACAGAAACCTCGTGAGATCCGTTAATATAACAAATAAATATTTAACTCTAAGTACTGTAGTAAATTGATTCATATTTAATATTGGCATAATGCTACTGTACTCCAACTTCTCCATGACTCATACCCCCCGATACGATCCATAGATTCATCAAAATAAGCGAACTATGCAATAAAAACAGAATATGTCTAAAATAGAACAGTCTGTAAAGATCTGAATTATGGTCATACTTCTGTAACTCCAAAAAATCTGAAAAATTAGGAAAACGTGGGAAATTTATATTCCAATACTGTGTAAAAAATTCAGAAGGTTCTGACACCCCAGAGAAAATTAGAAATTCCAGCACTCGACGCAAAAGTTTCTGTTTTCAAACAGCATCAATCATACTATCTTCCAAATCATCCCGAAGGCTTTACTTGGTACAAACACTAATTAAAACATAAAAATACAATCATAACAGAAGATATAATTGTGTAAACACTCAAAAACAGAAGGTAAAAGCAAAAATTTATTTTATTCATTGGGTTGCCTCCCAACAAGAGCTATTGTTTTATGCCCTTAGCTAGGCATAATGCATAGTTTCAAGTGTTGTCATCCTTGGTTTTGACTTCCTTAGGAGTATGATTTTCAGGAGGTTTTTCAAAAACATTGGGGAACACATCATCAACCAAAATTTTAGGGTCATTAAGATTGCTATCTTCAAACCCTTGTTGGTTCCCTTTTACAATCCAAGAGTACTTCTGATTAATTCCATTAAAAACTTGTTGGATGATATGTATGGGAGGAACTTCCTTTTTAGTATTTTCATCAAAAGCATGGTGATCATGAAAAACATATCGCAACATATATTCCTCATTATATAAAATTTCATCTATCACAGTATTTTCTTGACTCATATTATAGAAATCAAAGATCTCTCTAGCTTCTCGTACTATGTAATCAAACTCATTCATAAGGATAAGAGTAGCTATCTTTTTAGCTTTAATAAAGGTTATTTATAACCGGCAACTCATAAAACAATCTTTGCAAGGTAGGATGAGTACGGATAAATCTTCTTTCAAGTTTAAGAATAAGTGCGGAGATAGCCTCCCCATAACTGTTGGTTCTTTTAAGGATTGGAGTGTCATTACAAACTAAAGTTCCCGTGCAATTAAAGAACTCTTGAATAATGTTTTTCCCTATGACATTTCCACTCCCTACTACAAAAAATTTTGAGTCTAAATTTGAGGGAATTTCTATCTTAGGAATTTTAGCATCCTCATCTTTTTCAATAATAAAATCAGACATGGTAGCAACTGTAAACAAAGCGAGCAAACTAGCAAACAAGCAAATAAAGTATTTTTGTGTTTTGTAAAAAAAATTAGAAGTGGGGGAGATGAAAACAAGAGGCAAATGCAAATGAAAAGGCAAATAAAATAAATGCAAGTGATTGATAGTTTGTGTGAAGGTACTTGATAGATTTTGATGATGTCTCCCCGGCAACGGCACCAGAAATTCTTCCTGCTACTTGTAGACTGCGTTGGTATTTCTCCGAAGAGGAGAGGATGATGCAGTATAGTAGAGATAAGTATTTCCCTCAGTTAAGAACCAAGGTTATCAATCCAGTAGGAGAACCAAGCAAGATCCAGTGAACAAAACCTATACACACAAAAGCAAACACTTGCACCCAACACGAATACGAGGGTTGTCAATCCTCTTAGCGGTTACTTGCAAGGATGAAGTCTGATAGAGATAAATTGGTAAAGTAAATTACTAAACTAAATAAAAGTAAATAAATTGCAGCAAGGTATTTTTATGTTTTTTATATGATAAAGATAGACCCGGGGACCATAGTTTTCACTAGAGGCTTCTCTCTCGAGTGCAGAAACATACGGTGGGTAAACAAATTACTGTTGGGCAATTGATAGAAAAGCAAATAATTATGACGGATTCATGGCAATGATCATGTATATAGGCATCATGTTTGAGACAAGTAGACTGACTCCTACCTGCATCTACTACTATTACTCCACTCATCAACCGCTATCCAGCATGCATCTAGAGTATTAAGTTAATAAAAACAGAGTAACGCCTTAAGCAAGATGACATGATGTAGATAAGCAAATTCAAGCAATATGAATAAACCCCATCTTTTTATCCTTAATGGCAACAATACAAATACGTGTCATGTCCCTTTCTGTCACTGGGATTGAGCACCGCAAGATTGAACCCATCACAAAGCACCTCTCCCATTGCAAGATAAACCAATCTAGTTGGCCCAACCAAATCGATAGATCGGAGAGAAATACAAAGCTATATTTAATCATGCATAAAAGAGTTCAGAGAAGACTCAAATATTTCTCATGAATAATCTGATCATAAACTCACAATTCATCGGATCCCAACAAACACACCGCAAAAGAAGATTACATCGGATAGAACTCAAAGAACATCAAGGAGAACATGGTATTGAAGATCAAAGAGAGAGAAGAAGCCATCTAGCTACTAGCTATGGACCCGTAGGTCTGTGGTAAACTACTCACACATCATCGGAAGGGTAGCAAGGTTGATGTAGAAGCCCTCCGTGATCGATTCCCCCTCCAGCAGAGTACCAGAAAAGGCCTCCAGATGGGATCACGGAAGAACAGAGGCTTGCGGCGGCGGAAAGGTTTTCTCTTCTGGATCTCTGGTGGTTTCTAAATATTTGTGAATTTATAGGAGTGGAATTAGTTCAAACGGAGCCATGAGGGCCCCACAAGGCATCATGGCGCGCCCCACCGGGGCCGCGCCTTGTTGCCTTGTGGAGGCTTCGTGAACCTTCTGGCCTCCTCTCCAAGTCTCCAGGGTCTCTTTTGTCCAGAAACAAATCTCCAAAAAGTTTCATGGCATTTGGACTTCGTTTGATACTGATTCTCTGAAAAGCCAAAAACAAGCTAAAAACATCAACTGGCATTGGGCACGAGGTTAATAGGTTAGTCCCAAAAAATGATATATAATTGCATATAAAAACATCCAAGATTGATACTATAATAGCATGGAACAATCAAAAATTATAGATACGTTGGAGACGTATCAGGAAGCACCGTGCTGCTATTGGATATAGTCTTGATGATCTTAAGGGCAATAGTCCCACTCCATGTCAGCATAAAATTCATATAGAGCCAGACGCTAAACCAGTTGTTAATCATCAAAGAAGGTTGAATCCTAAAATGAAGGATGTGGTATGGACTGAAATATTAAAACTTCTGGAGGCAGGTATAATTTATCCCATAGCTGATAGTAGATGGGTAAGTCCTATTCATTGTGTTCCTAAGAAAGGAGGTATTACCGTTGTTCCTAATGATAAAAATGAACTCATTCCACAAAAAATTATAACTGGCTACAGGATGGTAATTGATTTCAGGAAATTAAATAAAGCTACTAGGAAAGATCATTACCCCTTGCCTTTTATTGATCAAATGTTAGAAAGATTATATAAGCACACACACTTTTGCTTCCTAGATGGTTATTCTGGTTTCTCTCAAATACTTGTATCACCAGAAGATTAAGAGAAAACCATCTTTACTTGTCCTTTTTGAACTTATGCTTATTGTCGTATGCCTTTTGGTTTATGTAATGCACCTGCTACCTTTCAAAGATGTATGACTGCTATATTCTCTGACTTTTGTGAAAAGATTGTTGAGGTTTTCATGGATGATTTTTCCGTTTACGGAACTTCTTTTGATGATTGCTTAAGCAACCTAGATCGAGTTTTGCAGAGATGTGAAGAAACTAATCTTGTCTTGAATTGGGAGAAGTGCCACTTTATGGTGAATGAAGGTATAGTCCTTGGGCATAAAATTTCTGAAAGAATTATTGAAGTTGATAAAGCTAAAGTTGATGCAATTGAGAAAATGCCATGACCTAAAGATATCAAAGGTATAAGAAGTTTCCTTGGTCATGCCGGTTTCTATAGAAGGTTTATAAAAGACTTCTCTAAAATTTCTAGGCCTCTTACTAATCTTTTGCAAAAAAGATGTTCCATTTGTTTTTGATGATGATTGTGTAGAAGCCTTTGAAATACTTAAGAAAGCCTTAATTTATGCACCTATTGTTCAACCACCTGATTGGAACCTACCCTTTGAAATTATGTGTGATGCTAGTGATTATGCTGTTGGTGCTGTTCTAGGTCAAAGAGTTGCTAAGAAATTGAATGTGATTCATTATGCTAGTAAAACTCTAGATAGTGCTCAAAGAAATTATGCTACTACTGAGAAAGAATTTTTAGCAGTTGTGTTTGCATGTGATAAATTCAGATCTTACATTGTTGATTCCAAAGTTACTATTCACACTAATCATGCTGCTATTAAATATCTTATGGAAAAGAAAGATGCTAAACCTAGACTTATTAGGTGGGTTCTTCTGCTACAAGAATTTGATTTGCATATTATTGATAGAAAGGGAGCTGAGAATCCCGTAGCAGATAATTTGTCTAGAATGTAAAATGTTCTTGATGACCCACTTCCTATTAATGATGATTTTTCTGATGAACAATTAGCTGTGATAAACACTTCTCGTAGCACACCTTGGTATGCAGACTATGCTAATTACATTGTTGCTAAATATATACCACCTAGTTTCACATACCAAAAAAAGAAAAAGTTCTTTTTGATTTAAGACATTACTTTTGGGATGACCCACATTTATATAAAGGAGTAGATGGTGTTATTAGACGTTGTGTACGTGAGCATGAACAGGAACAAATCCTACGGAAGTGTCACTCCGAGTCATATGGAGGACACCATGCAGGAGACATAACTGCACACAAGGTATTACAATCTGGTTTTTATTGGCCTATGAATTATTCACTTGTTATTGAACCATTTGATTGAACCCATATGGAGGACACCATGCAGGAGTAACGCCTTAAGCAAGATGACATGATGTAGACAAAGTAAACTCAAGCAATATGATTAAACCCCATCTTTTTATCCTTAATGGCAACAATACAAATACATGTCATGTCCCTTTCTGTCACTGGGATTGAGCACCGCAAGATTGAACCCATCACAAAGCACCTCTCCCATTGCAAGTTAAACCAAACTAGTTGGCCAAACCAAATCGATAGATCGGAGAGAAATACAAAGCTATAACAATCATGCATAAAAGAGTTCAGAGAAGACTCAAATATTTCTCATGAATAATCTGATCATAAACTCACAATTCATCGGATCCCAACAAACACACTGCAAAAGAAGATTACATCGGATAGAACTCCAAGAACATCGAGGAGAACATGGTATTGAAGATCAAAGAGAGAGAAGAAGCCATCTAGCTACTAGCTATGGACCCGTAGGTCTGTGGTAAACTACTCACACATCATCGGAAGGGCAACAAGGTTGATGTAGAAGCCCTCCATGATTGATTCCCCCTCCGGCAGAGTACCGAAAAAGGCCTCCAGATGGGATCATGGAACAGAGGCTTGTGGCAGCGTAAAAGTTATTAGGGGTGGCTCTCTGTTGGTTTCCGAATATTTGAGAATTTATAGAAGTGGAATTAGGTCAAAAGGAGCCATGAGGGCCCCACAAGGCATCAGGGCGTGCCCCCTGGGGCCGCGTCCTGTTGCCTTGTGGATGCTTCGTGAAGCTTCTGGCCTCCTCTCCAAGTCTCCAGGGTCTCTTTTGTCTAGAAAAAAATTCCAAAAAGTTTCGTGGCATTTGGACTTCGTTTGGTACTGATTTCCTGAAAAACCAAAAACAAGCAGAAAACAACAACTAGCACTAGGCACTAGGTTAATAGGTTAGTCCCAAAAAATGATATATAATTGCATATAAAAACATCCAAGATTGATACTATAATAGCATGGAACAATAAAAAATTATAGATACGTTGGAGACGTATCAAGCATCCCCAAGCTTAATTCTTGCTCGTCCTCGAGTAGGTAAATGATAAAAATAGAATTTTTGATGTGGAATGCTACCTAAGATGTTTCATCATGTAATCTTTCTCTTACGCATGCCCCTAGGGGGATAGATTGGTAGGAAAAGACCATCGCTCGTCCCCGATCGCCTCTCATAAGGTAGACAATCAAGAATAAATCATGCTCCAACTTCTTAGCACAACGACAGATCATACGTGCATGCTTCGGGAATCACAAACCTTAACACCAATATTCTTACTAAACCACAATTATCTACTAGCACCTCCCACATATTACCATCTTAATATCGCAAAAATATTGCAAGGAATCAAACTTATCGTATTCAGTGATCTACATGAAAGTTTTTATTATATCTCTCTTGAATACCTATCATATTAAGACCAAATTCATAACCCGTACATATTACCATTGCTATTCATTAGACTCTCAAAAAGATATAAGTGAAGCATGAGAGTGCAACTATTTCTTTAAAATATAACCACCGCCGTGCTCTAAAAGATATAAGTGAAGTACTAGAGCAACTGCCTAGCTCAAAATATATAAGTGAAGCACATAGAGTATTCTAACAAATCACGAATAATGTGTGTCCCTCTCAAAAAGGTGTGTTCAGCAAAGATGATTGTGACAAACTAAAAATAAAACAAAAGCAAACAAACTATATCACAAGACGCTCCAAGTAAAACACATATCATGTGATGAATAAAAATATAGCTCCAAGTGAGTTACCGATAGATTGTAGACGAAAGAGGGGATGCCATCCAGGGCATCCTGCTACTTGTAGTATGTGTTGGTATTTCCCCAAAGAGGAGAGGATGATGCAGTACAGTAGAGATAAGTATTTCCCTCAGTTAAGAACCAAGTTAACAATCTAGTAGGAGAACCAAGCAAAAGTCCGTAAAGCGCACCTGCACACACAAGAGCAAACACTTGCACCCAACGCAAATAAGAGGGTTGTCAATCCTCTTAGCGGTTATTTGCAAGGATTAAATCTTATAGAGATAAATAAATAAACTAAAATACTAATTGAAATAAAATTAAATAAATTGCAGCAAGGTAATTTTAGGTTATATATATATGATAAAGTAGACCGGGGCCATAGTTTTCACAAGAGGCTTCTCTCTCGAACACATAGCATACGGTGGGTAAACAAATTACCGTTGGGCAATTGATAGAAAAGCAAATAATTATGACGGATTCATGGCAATGATCATGTATATAGGCATCACGTCCAAGACAAGTAGACCGACTCCTGCCTGCATCTACTACTATTACTTGATACGTCCAATTTGCATCATGATTTCCTATTGTTAATTATTATGTTTTTAATCATTATTTCACTTTATGGTACATTTCTTATGCCTTTTCTCTCTTATTTTGCAAGATTTACATGAAGAGGGAGAATGCCTGCAGCTGGAATTCTGGACCTGAAATAGCCACATCAGAGATACCTATTCTACAGAGCTCCAATTGACCTGAAATTTCACGGAGATCTTTTATTGAATATATAAAAAATACTGGAGAAAAGAAATACCAGAGGGGACCCACCAGTTACCCACAAGGCAACAGGGTGCGCCCTATTGCCTTGTGGGGCCCACAGCTGGCATCTGGCCCCCTCCTTCTACTATATGAGGCAATTTGCCCTAGAAAAAATTAGGAGAGGACTTTCGGGATGAAGTGCCGCCGTCTCAAGGTGGAACCTGGGCAGGAGCTATTTTGCTCTCCGGCGGAGCGATTCCGCCGGGGATAGTTCCCTCCGGGAGGTGGAAATCGAAGCTATCGACATCACCAACGATCCTCTCATCGTGGGAGGACCAATCTTCATGAACATCTTCACCAGCACCATCTCATCTCAAACCCTAGTTCATCTCTTGTATTCAATATTTGTCTCAAAACCTCAGATTGGTACCTGTAGGCTGCTAGTAGTGTTGATTACATCTTGTAGTTGATGCTAGTTGGTTTATTTGGTGGAAGATTATATGTTCAGATCCTAAATGCTATTCAATACCCCTCTGATCTTGAACATGAATATGATTTGTGAGTAGTTACTTTTGTTCTTGAGGACATGGGAGAAGTCTTGTCATAAGTAATCATGTGAATTTGGTATTCGTTCGATATTTTGATGATATGTATGTTGTTGCTTCCTTTAGTGGTGTTGTAACACCCCAAAAATTTAACCATATTTTTATTAAATAAAATTTGGCCAGAAATAAAATTTTGAATTATATTAGGTCTTTTATTATTTTCAGAGTCTTTTCTGTTTTTTGTTTTTCAAAATTCTTCCCTCCATATAGAATTTTTTGGAAAAATATTGTGGGCTTGGTAGTTTTCCTAAATCATTTTATTTATGTCCTAAATAACAGTAGGAAATATTTTCATAATAAAATTTTGCCCAAAATAATTCTTTTAAAGGCATTTTCAATATTTTAAATGCCTCTATTGCACTACAACTATTTTAAATAATTCTCTAAAAATTCCACAAAAATTATGAGGGGTCATGTGAGGTCTATAGATCACTTTTATGCAAAAACCCAACTTGGCCTTTTGAAAATTTTGAGCAAAACATCCTCTTTTCATTTCTGGTCCAAATTCAGCTTTGAACTACAACCCTAATTTTCCTTGCTCCAAAAATTCTGCAATTATTCCCACCTCTAGTCCTTCCTAGGAAACCCTTAAGTCCAGAAGAACAGCTCCAATTACCTCTTTTAAGTTCACCAAATTAATCCTCCAACTTTCTGTCCAGAGCTGAAATTCTTCCCAACTTGCATTGGCAAGTATCTCTTTTTGTCAAACCAACTCCACCATCATCTTCATGATCTGAAGAGACACCATCCTGCCAAAAATCACTTCCAACAAAGTAATCTAGATAGCTCTGGCATTCTGTCGAACAACTTGTGGGCATGACAGAAGCACCTCGTCGGCGTACGAGCTGCTGCCGCTGCTCTCCTGCCTCCCCCGCACGCCAGCCGCTCCGGATGGCTTCACGAGCAAGCCTAGCGCCTCGCCGACACCCCACCCTGTCCCCTAGCGCCGACCACCGCCGTCCTCATCGACTCCAACCACCGCAGTAAAAGCCGCCGCCGCAATCCACCCAGAGGCGGCACCGACCAGACCACCTGGTGCTCCCCGAGCTCATCCACTTCCCCCACCGATCCCTACTGCCCTCATCGAACCCAGCCGTCCGCCAACAACCTCGCCACCGACCACGCTCCACCATTAATGGCCGTCGCCGTCGTGACTTCCTCGGGAAGCAACGGGACCGACCTCCCGCGTCTATAAAAGCCACCACGGGCTCGACCCGTTGATCACCACGACTCCTCCTACCCCCAAAAGCCTCCCTAGACAGCGGCCTGACCTGCAGGAGGTCGTCATTTCCAGTTCCGGCAGCGGCAGCCGTCGCTCTGTCCCGGATGATTCCCACCTCACCAGAGCCTCCCCCTCCCCAATTCCTTCACCAAAAGCCTCCTGGAGCACCCGCCGATGCATCCCCGCGCTCAATTCCACCGGAGCAAGCTCGTAGGGGTGCCCCCCAATTTCGCCTCCGCCGGAAACTTTCGGGCGAGCTCGCCGTCGACGACCCCGAGCTCCCCGTTGATCGTGCCCTATGTCAGGAGGTTCGCCATGAGCCCCTGATCACGAGAGTGTGCTTAGCCTCCCGAGTGATGCCGCCGTTCGCCGAGAATCGTCGCCGGCGACCGCGCTCTGATCCAGCCAGAGGAGGGAGAAGACCGGGTTGACCTCGGTCAAACCCGACAGGCGGGACCCGCCCGTCAGCCTCATAAGCCGCGGGCCCCGCCGTTTAAGTGGACACGGTTTTCCCCGAAGCCGTCTTCGCGCGGAGAAGGCGTATTTTCGGAAGTGCGCCTTTGACGTCACCGCTCCTTCCGCACAGCCAAACGACTGGGCTCGGCCCAGTGACGCTGTCCGACTAAATCGCGCTCAAGGCGCAACTTTGCTTTTCTCTTTTTCATTTCTAGTAGATTTCAAATATTTCCACAGTGTCCATTTCAAAACCAAATATGATGATTTAAATTTCTAAATACGCCTAAAATCATTCTCTATTAAAATTGCTAGGGTGAACATTTTTGAAAAGTTTAACTCTGCTGGATTTATTAAATAAGTCCAATTCTGTATTTTTCTCAACTTAGAAAATTCCTAGGATAATCATATGAACTCCAAATAATTTGATTCTTTTTCTGTAATTCATCATTTTTCATCTAGTTTATTTTAGGATTTATTGAAAAAATTTCTAGACAACTTTTTAGTACTGTCCTTGCTTTATGTGGTAATTGCAATATTTTTGAAAATAGGAAATGGAGGGAAGATAAAATTTTCAAAACTTTTGGAGTGCACCCAATATTTTTGCATGATCAAGGCAAGCATCTTGAACACTTGATATGGTGTTTGCATGGTTAAATATTTGCTCGAATAATAAAATTATGAATATGGGAATTAGTGAGCGTCTCGGTGTTGACTAAAGAAATCCTTTACTTGTGGGTAAAGAGTACACCCTCTACAGAGTTATACCTATTCGAATAGCCGTGTCCACGGTTAAGGACTACAGTCTGGGTTGGTCAAGTGTCGGTCTTAGTGTCGGTCTCCAGAGGAAATAATTAAATTGAGCATAAATTACTTTGCAGAATATTATTATCGTCACTAACGCATCATGGTTATTTTTGTTATCATGAATACTATTGTTGTGAATATTATGGTTATTATATTATTGTGGACTAATCCTTTTCTCTTATTTCATTTTCTGAGTGTCTCATGGGCTGGCTAGACTAACCGGACACTCATTCATTTTCAAGACCTCTCGTGGCGTCTCTCGAGTTCTCGGATGGTCCTGTCTCGTCCGATTCTCTTGTAGACACCCGATTGGCATTTCTTTTCAAGACCTACCGTGGCGTCACTTTTAGACACCCGACTGGCATTTCTTTTCAAGACCTCTCGAGGCGTCGCTTTAGTTTTCGGGTGGTCCAGTCTTGCCCGATTCTCTTTTAGACACCCGTTTGGAATTTCTTTTATATTTTCTTTTGGATTCTCGGGCGGTTCAGTCTCGCCCGATTGTCCACTTTAACTTTCCTTGTTTGTCACTAACATTTCATATTTATCCTTCTGCACCGTATTAATATTCATCATGCCATGCTTTAATTTCGTTCAGCATATGCATATAATTTAACCCATCATGATCATATGCATTCGGTATATCTTCTGTTCATGATGTTTGTGAGTACATTCAAACGTACTCACTAGCTTATCCCTGGCTATTTACTTGGCCAGGTCAGGATCTCTACAAGGAGTATCACCACGACATCCATGCAGAGCCTAGGATAGCAGCCACGCGGGATAGGAATTAACCGGGTCAGCTGTTCCTGTGGGAATGGAGCCCCATCGGCGTTGGAGAACCACGAGTCGCTTCCGTCATCCTCACTAGAAATCATTGTTGTATCATTAGACCTTTATGGTCTTGTATCCAATTCTTGTAATTGCTTGGTAATCTGTAACAAGGACGTGTTCACCAGTAACAGTAATCCTGGGCTGGTGACGACACGAAGGGTTAATTTCTGGGATATCATGTCCCGGAAATCCTGCCCCGACAGGTGTCGTGTGAACGTCGACTACATGACACTTCACCATCTTTGGGCCTATGGGAAGGCATTGTGGAGTAGTAATTAGATGAAGGGTTGCTAGAGTGACAGAAGCTTAAACCCTAGTTTATGCGCTATTCCGTAAGGGGCTGATTTGGATCCATATGTTTCATGCTATGGTTAGAGTTATCTTAATTCTTCTTTCGTAGTTGCGGATGCTTGCAAGAGGGGGTAATCATAAGTGGGAGGCTAGTACAAGTAAGAACAGCACCCAAGCATCGGTCCACCCACATATCTAATTATCAAAGTAGCAAACACGAATCAAACAAACATGATGAAAGTGACTAGATGAAATTCCCATGTGTCCTCGAGAACGCTTTGCTTATTATACGAGTTCGTTCCGGCTTGTCCGTTGCTACAAAATGGATTGGGCCACCTTGCTGCACTATTTGTTACCATTACTATGTGTTACTTGTTACGAATTATCTTGCTATTAAAACTATCTGTTACCGCTACTTTCAGTACTTGCAGAGAATACCTTGCTTAAAACCGCTTGTCATTTCCTTCTGCTCCTCGTTGGGTTCGACACTCTTACTTATCGAAAGGACTACGAGTGATCCCCTATACTTGTGGTCATCAAGACTATTTTCTGGCGCCATTGCCGGGGAGTGAAGCGCCCTTGGTGACTGGAATTTGGTAAGGAAACATTTATATTACATGCTAAAATTTATTGTCACTTGTCACTATGGAAAGTAATCCTTTGAGGGGCTTGTTCGGGGTATCTTCACCTCAACTGGAAGAAATAAGAGTTGCTCCTCAACTTATTGAACCTACTGAAAATATTTATTATGAAATTCCTTCGGGTATGATAGAGAAACTGCTAGCTAATCCTTATGCAGGAGATGGAACGGTACACCCCGATATGCACTTGATCTATGTGGATGAAATTTGTTGATTGTTTAAGCTTGCAGGTTTATCCGGAGATGGAGTTAAGAGAAAGTATTTCCTTTATCTTTGGAGGGAAATACATTGATATGGTATAGGCTATGTGATGATACTGATACATGGGACTGGAACCGGTTGAAGCTGGAATTCCACCAGAAATTTTACCCTTTGCATTTGGTTCATCGTGATCGGAATTATATATATAATTTTTGGCCTCGTGAAGGAGAAAGTATTGCTCAAGCTTGGGGGAGGCTTAAGTATATGTTTCACACAAGCCCCAATCATGAGCTCTCAAGAGAAATAATTCTTCAAAACTTTTATGCTCGACTTTCTTATAATGATCAATCCATCCTCGATACTTCTTCTGCTGGTTCCTTTATGAAGAGAACTATTGAATCCAGATGGGATCTTCTAGAAAGAATTAAACGTAACTCTGAAGATTGGGAAATCGACAATGGTAATGAGTCAAGTATAAATCTTGAGTTTGATTGTGTTAAATCTTTTATGGAAACTGATGCTTTTCGTAAGTTTAGTACTAAATATGGACTTGACTCTGAGATAGTAGCCACCTTTTGTGAATCCTTTGCTGCTCATGTTGATCTCCCTAAGGAGAAATGGTTTAAATATCACCCACCTATTGAATTGAATGAAGAACCTGTTAGTGTTAAAGAAGAAACAATTGTTTACCATGTTGATCCAGTTGTGCCTACTGCTTATATTGAGAAACCTCCTTTCCCTGTTAGGATTAAGGAACATGCTAAAGCTTCAACTGTGGTTAATAAGAGTAATATTAGAGCACCTAGACCTTCCGAACAAATTAAAGTTGAACCTAGTGTTGCAATGGTTAAAGATCTTTTGGTTGATAATATTGATGGACATGTCATATATTTCTGTGATGATGCAACTAGAATTGCTAAGCCAGACCCTAAAGATAAAAACAAACCTATAGTTGGCATGCCTGTTATTTCTGTTAAAATTGGAGATCATTGCTATCATGGTTTATGTGATATTGGTGCTAGTGTGAGTGCTATTCCGTTTACTCTCTATCAAGAAGTCATGAATGATATTGCACCTGTTGAAATTGAAGATATTGATGTTACTATTAAGCTTGCAAACAGAGATACTATTTCATTACTTGGAATTGTTAGAGATGTTGAAGTCTTGTGTGGTAAGATCAAATACCCTACTGATTTTCTTGTTCTTGGATCACCACAAGATGATTTTTGTCCCATTATATTTGGTAGACCCTTCTTGAATACTGTTAATCCTAAGATTGATTGCACTAAAGAAATTGTTAATGTTAATTTTGGTGAGATGTCTCATGAGTTTAATTTCTCTAAGTTTCGTAGACAACCTCATGATAAAGAATTACCCAATAAAGATGAAATTATTGGTCTTGCTTCTATTGCTGTGCCTCCTACTGATCCTTTAGAACAATATTTGCTTGAGCGTGAGAATGACATGAATATGCATGAAAGAAATGAAATAGATGAATTGTTCTTTAAACAAGCACCTATTCTGAAACATAAATTGCCCGTTGAAACCTTGGGGGGTCCACCTCCACCCAAAGGTGATCCTGTATTTGAATTGAAGCAATTACCTGATACTCTTAAATATGCTTATCTGGATGAAAAGAAGATATATCCTGTTATAATTAGTGCTAACCTTTCAGAGCTTGAAGAAAAGAGATTATTTAAAACTCTGAAGAAGCACCATGCCGCTATTGGATATACTCTCGATGATCTTAAGTGTAACACCCCAAAAATCGGGTTATCGATTTTTGTGCTCGTATTCCTTCCTAGCTTTCCTCTCCCAAATTTTTCCTCTAGAATCTGGTGAGTGACCAGGTGAATCCAGACAATCCTCAGCCTCTGAATACCTTTCCCATGCTCTTGTGCCAGCCAAGCTCCCGTCAGTAAACCCCGAATCTCGTTCAAACCCTAGTTCCAAAATATTGGAACTAGAAATCATGCCTTTGTGTTTACAAAGGAGCTATCATTTTCCTTGCCCCGTTAATTCCTCCAAAGATTTCCAGAGATCCTCCTTCATTCATAAACCCTAGATGTGCCAAAATATTGCCAAGTCATATGCAATATTTTTCATCTAGGATTAATTCCGTTTTTTGCCTTTCTGAGGAATTAAATCCAGAGGGATAGCTAGACATCTCTAAATTTCATGAAAATTGGTAGAGATGATCTTTGTGCCTACCTCAAGCTCTGGTAAAAATATTGGCCACAATTAAATATGGGAAATTGCCTTTTCCTATTTAAAACCAATATTTCAATTTGGGGCCTTTCCAAAGGAACTACCACTTTGGTAGCTAGGGAAAATCCCAAATAATCCATGGCTGCCACTTCACATGTGAGACGAAATTGATCACTCCAGGGCCCCCTGTTGCTGTCTGGTAGCATGAGTCATCTACTTGAGGATAGATACATCTCCCAGACACGATTTAGCAACGAGTGTGGCGTGGCAATGCCGTGGCCACGCGGTGACCACGGGCAGAGCACACCAAACTCGTGCCCTGTGCGCCAGACCCTTCGGGAGCCATCTCCGGCAGGCCGTGGCTCATCCAGGAGCGCCGGCGAGCTCCCCACTGCACACGTACGCTGCCTAGAACCTCCTCCCCTCGTCCCCTAGCTCCTGGCCGATGGTGCCGACATCGAGCACTGTTGGGACACGGTACCGCGTATCCAGGGGCTTCGGCGCCAGATAGCTCCTCCCCGAGCCCTCCCCCGTGCCTATAAATAGCGTGGCCGAGCTTCTCCGCAACCCACAGCTCCTCCCCAAGCCTCGGAGCTCCTCCTTCTCCCTTCCCTGGCCGAGAGCCGCCGCCGATTCCCCTCGTCCATCCCAGCGCCTTGGCCCTCCCCCCTCCTCTTCGTCTATGTCTCCGGCTTCCCCAGGAGCTCGCCAAGCCATCGCCGCCCTCATTTTATCCGGGGAGCCTCTGCCGGCGTGATACGTCTCCAACGTATCTATAATTTTTGATTGTTCCATGCTTTTATATTATCAATCTTGGATGTTTTTATATTCATTTACAGCAATTATATATCATTTTTGGAGACTAACCTATTAACTTAGTGCCCAGTGCCAGTTGCTGTTTCTGCCCTGTTTTTGTTTTACAGAAAATCAATATGAAACGAAGTCCAAATGCCATGAAACTTTTTGGAGATTTTTTATTGGACAAGATAAACACTAGAAGCTTCAGGAGGAGGCCAGAAGCCCCAGGGGGTGCCCACGAGGCACCAGGGCGCGCCTGCCCCCCGCAGGCGCGCCCTGGTACCTCGTGGGGCCCACAGAGCTCCGTTTGACCTAATTCCTCCACTATAAATTCAGAAAAAATCAAAAACTCTCAGGAGAGTCCACGAAATACTTTTTCTGCCGCTGCAAGTTTCTATTCTCGAGAGATCCCATCTGGAGGCCTTCTCCGGTACTCCGCCGGAGGGGGAATCGATCACGGAGGGGCTCTACATCAACCTTGCTGCCCTTCCGATGATGCGTGAGTAGTTTACCACAGACCTTCGGGTCCATAGTTAGTAGCTAGATGGCTTCTTCTCTCTTTTTGATCTTCAATACAATGTTCTCCTCGATGTTCTTGGAGTTCTATCTGATGTAATCACTTTTTGCGGTGTGTTTGTTGGGATCCAATGAATTGTGAGTTTATGATTAGATTATCCATGAATATTTTTTGAGTCTTCTCTGATCTCTTTTATGCATGATTATTATAGCTTCGTATTTCTTCTCCAATCTATTGATTTGGTTTGGCCAACTAGATTGATTTATCTTGCCATGGGAAGAAGTGCTTTGTAATGGGTTCGATCTTGCGGTGTGCAATCCCAGTGACAGAAAGGGACATGACACGTATGTATCGTTTCTATTAAGGGTAAAAGGATCGGGTTTATTCATACGTGAGTTTATCTTGTCTACATCATGTCATCGTTCTTAAAGCATTACTCCGTTCTTTATGGACTTAATACACTAGATGCATGCTGGATAGTGGTCGATGTGTGGAGTAATAGTAGTAGATGCAGGCAGGAGTCGGTCTACTTATCTTGGACGTGATGCCTATATACATGATCATTACCTTGGATATCATCATGATTATTTGCTGTTCTATCAATTGCCCAACAGTAATTTGTCTACCCACCGTATGCTATTTTCTTGAGGGAAGCCTCTAGTGAAAACTATGGCCCCCGGGTCTATCTAAATCATATTACTAAAACCCTAAAAATATTGCTGCCATTTTCTTTTATTTATTTTATTTTGTATTTTTATTTCAATCTACCTATCTATCACATACAATTTAATCTTGCAATTGACCGCCGAGGGATTGACAACCCCTCGTTTGCGTTGGGTGCAAGGATTTGTTGTTTGTGTGCAGGTGCTGCTAACGAGGTGTTGCGTGATTCTCCTACTGGTTCGATAACCTTGGTTTCATAACTGAGGGAAATACTTATCTCTACTGTGCTGCATCATCCCTTCCTCTTCGGGGATAATACCAACGCAAGCTACATGTAGTAGGAAGAATTTCTGGCGCCGTTGCCGGGGAGACATCATCAACATCTATCAAGTACCTTTGCATAAAATCTCATCTCCTGGCATTTACTTTATTTGCCTCTCGTTTTCATCTCCCCCACTTCTAAAATGTTTTTACAAAAATACAAAAATATTTTCCGTTTGCCTTTTTCTTGTTTGCTTGTTTGCTTGCTTGTTATCTTGTTTGCGTAGTCACGATGTCTCAAGAAAATACAAAATTGTGTGATTTTTCCAATACTAATAATAATGATTTTATTAGTACTCCGATTGCTCCTCTCGCCGCTAGTGCAGAGACTTGTGATATTAATGCCGCTTTGTTAAATCTTGTTATGAAAAAACAATTTTCGGGTAGTCCTAATGAAGATGCCCCATCCCATCTTAACACTTTCGTAGAATTGTGTGACATGCAAAAGAAAAAAGATGTGGATAATGATATTGTGAAATTAAAATTATTCCCATTCTCGTTGCGGGATCGTGCAAAAATCTGGTTTTCATCTTTACCATGAAATAATATCGATTCTTGGGATAGGTGTAAAGATGCTTTTATTACTAAGTATTTTCCTCCCACAAAAATTATTTCTCTTAGAAATCAAATTATGAATTTCAAGCAACTGGATCATGAACATGTTGCCCAATCTTGGGAGAGGATGAAATTAATGATAAGAAATTGCCCTACTCATGGTTTAAATTTATGGATGATCATACAAAAAATTTATGCGGGATTGAATTTTGTTTCTAGAAATCTTTTAGATTCTGCCGCGGGTGGTACTTTTATGGAAATTACTTTGGGAGAAGCTACTAAATTGCTTGATAATATTATGGCAAATTATTCACAATGGCATACTGAAAGATCACCTACTAGTAAAAAGGTGAATTCTATTGAAGAAATTAGTACTTTGAGTGATAAAGTTGATGCGCTTATGAAATTGGTTGCTAGTAAAAACACCCATATTGATCCTAATGATGTGCCATTGTCCACTTTGATTGAGCAAAATAATGATCCCGTAGATGTGAATTTTGTCTCGCGAAACAATTTCAATAATAATGCTTATAGAGGTAATTTTAACGCTAGACCGTTTCCTAGAAATTCCACTAATAGTTATGGCAATCCTTATGGTAATTCTTACAATAATAATAATAGGATGCCCTCTGATCTTGAAATTAATATTAAATAATTTATTAATGCTCAAAAAGTTTTCAACACTACGATAGAAGAAAAATTGAGTAAAATTGATGATATGTCTAGGAGCATTGATAGAATTATTCATGATGTGGAAAATCTTAAGACTAAAATTTTGCCACCCAAAAGTGATATTAGTGAATCAATTAAAGCTTTATATGTCTCCATGGATGAGAGTAAGAAAAGAACCACCATGCTAAAAGCTAAACGGGAATTTTTAGAAAAGCGATTCCTCCCGGTTTTTATCGTAGTAATGATGAGGATATTAAAATGATTGGTGTTTCATCTATTGATTCTTTGTTTAGCAATATTAAGCTTCATGAAAACGGGACTAAAGAAGATTTAACTTTAGCTAAAGAGCGTCACCATAATTCGGAGGGTGAAAATCTTGATGAAAAATTGCTAAAAGTGGGTTTGGAGAGGTAAAAACTTTAAATAGCGATGTGCCCACTCTCTTTGATTACAAAGATTTTAATTATGATAATTGTTCTTTGATTGAGTGCATTTCTTTGTTACAATCCATGTTAAATTCACCCAACGCTTATGAGCAAAACAAGGCTTTTACTAAACACATCGTAGAAGCAATGATGAAAGCGTTAGAAGAAAAGCTAGAACTAGAAGTTTCAATTCATAGAAAATTATATGATGAATGGAAACCCACCATTAAATTAAAAATTAAAAATTATGAGTGCAATGCTTTATGTGATTTGGGTGCTAGCGTTTCCACAATTCCAAAATCTTTATGTGATGTACTAGGTTTCACCAATATAGATGAATGTTCTCTTAATTTGCAGTTGGCGGATTCTACTATTAAAAAGCCTTTGGGTAGAATTAATGATGTTCTTATTCTTTTAAATAGGAACTATGTGCCCGTTGATTTTATTGTTCTTGATATTGAATGCAATTCTTCTTGCCCCATAATACTTGGTAGACCGTTCTTACGAACCATAGGTGCCGTTATTGATATGAAAGAAGGGAATATAAAATTTCAGTTTCCATTAAAAAAGGGTATGGAGAATTTCCCTAGGAAAAGAATTAAAGCACCATATTAATCAATTATGAGGGCCACTTATGGAATCAACTTGAAAGATGACAATACTTGAAACTATGCATTATGCCTAGCTAGGGGCATAAAACAATAGCGCTTTTTGGGAGGCAACCCAATGAATAAAATAAAATTTTCTGTTATTGTGTGTTTTCACAAATTATGCTACTGGTATGATTGTGTTTTTGTGTTTTTAATTAGTGTTTGTGCCAAGTAATGCCTTTAGGATGATTTGGAAGATAGTATAATTGATGCTGTTTGGAAAACAGAAATTTTTGCGTCCAGTGCCCGAATTTTGTTTCTGTACTGGAGCATAAAAAAAATCTGAAATTTTGACACAGTATTGGTATATTAATTTCCCACGTTATCCTAATTTTTCAGAATTTTTGAAGTTACAGAAGTATGGCTTTTAAATAGATTGCTACAGACTGTTCTGTTTTTGACAGATTCTGTTTTTTGATGCACTACTTGCTTGTTTTGATGAATCTATGGATTGTATCGGGGGGGGGGGGGGGGGGGAGGGGGTATAAGCCATGGTGAAGTTAGAGTACAGTAGGTATAATGCAAAAATAAAATATGAATGGGTTTGCAACAGTACTTAGAGTAGTGATTTATTTTGTTATACTAACGGATCTCACGAAGGTTTTGTTGAGTTTTGTGTGATTGAAGTTTTCAAGTTTTGGGTGAGATCACGATGGATGAAGGAATAAGGAGTAGTAAGAGCCTAAGCTTGAGGATGCCCGAGGCACCCCAAGGTAATATTCAAGGAAGACTCAAGCGTCTAAGCTTGGGGATGCCCCGGAAGGCATCCCCTCTTTCTTCTACCAACCATCGGTAATTTTACTTGGAGCTATATTTTTATTCGTCACATGATATGTGTTTTGCTTGGAGCGTCTTGTATTATATGAGTCTTTGCTTTGTTTGCTTTTTAGTTTGTCACAATCATCTTTGCTGAACACACCTATCTTGAGAGAGCCGCACGTTTATCATCATTTGTTAGAATACTTTATGTGCTTCACTTAAAATTTTTTTGAGCTAGGCAGTTGCTCTAGTGCTTCACTTAAATCTTTTTGAGCACGGTGGTGGCTATATTTTGAAGAAATAAACTCTCATGCTTCACTTATATAATTTTGAGAGTTGATTAAAATTTTGAAGAAATGAATTCTCATGCTTCAATTATATTATTTTGAGAATTGACAAGATTAAAATTTTGAAGAAATGAATTCTCATGCTTCACTTATATTATTTTGAGAATTGATAAGATTGAAATTTTAAAGAAATATTTGCACTCTCATGCTTCACTTAAATCTTTTTGAGAGTTGATGATAGTAACGGTAATTTGCACAAGATATGAATTTGGTCCCAAAGTGATGAATATTAAGAGGGATATAATAAAAACTTTCATATAGATCATTGGATATGATAAGTGTGATTCCTTGCAATAGTTTTGCGATATGGAAATGATAATATGTGAGTCATGTTAGTGAGTAATTATGATTTAGTAAGAATATTAGTGTTAAGGTTTGTGTTTCCCTATGCATGCACATCAAGTCAATAGTTATGCAAAGAAATTATATCCTACTTATGGTGGATTATTCGGTGTTAGTTATGTTCAATGCATGTTTATGACCGTTTCCGTTTTTTGGTTGGTTGCTTCTCAATCTTTTGCTAGCCTTCATTTGTACTAAGCGGAAATACTTCTTGTGCATCCAAAATCCTTAAACCCAAGTTGTGCGAAATGAGTCCACTATATCTACCTATATGCGGTATTTCAATTCCGTTCCAAGTAAATTTGCGTGTGCCAACTCTAATTTTCAAAATAATTTTTCCATTTTGTGTGCCCGTACCGCTCATGAAGCGGCATGGGGTGGCCATTATTTTCCATGCTAGGTGTGTTATTCTCACGATGAGTGTTTATTCACTTGTCATTGCACGAGAGAATGGTTGGTAATAGGGATGCCCAGTCCCACAGTGAAATCAAAAATTAATAACAACAAAATTCCTTGGAAAGTGTTGGTATGGAGGGCACATGTGGATACGGTTAGCCATGGATTGTGAAAGAATGGTGGAAAGGAAATAAACTTTACTTTCTGTTTGGGAACCGCCTATGATGTGTCTAGCATGGAAAATATTGGGAATTCTTGGTCGTTTTCGTTGATAGGAAAAGCATGCCTCTCAAAATATTTTATCTCTTTAATTTCAGCTTTGAGCTCTGGCACATTTGACAAATCTCTGCTTCCCTCTGTGAAGGGCCTATCTATTTACTTTTATGCAATTTTTATTTTTACTTGAGTCTCCATCTTCTCTTAAAAAAGCACCAACTAGAGAGCACTATTGTCATACTTGTGCATTGGATGTAGCTAATATTTGAGTGTGTTTCATGAATGGATCAATGATTGAGCATAATGGGCTAGGGATAACTTTCTTTAGCGTTGATATTTTGAAAGACATGGTTGCTTGTTAGCATGCTTGAGTATTTATATCTTCATGTCAAATTATAGACTATTGCTTTCAATCATTCAAGTCCAATGTCCATGCTATAAAAGAAAATAATATGTGATGAATATGATAGGCAGCATTCCACATCAAAAATTCTGTTTTTATCATTTACCTATTCGAGGACGAGCAGGAATTAAGCTTGGGGATGCTGATACGTCTCCAACGTATCTATAATTTTTGATTGTTCCATGCTGTTATATTATCAATCTTGGATGTTTTTATATTCATTTACAGCAATTATATATCATTTTTGGAGACTAACCAATTAACTTATTGCCCAGTGCCAGTTGCTGTTTTCTGCCCTGTTTTTGTTTTACAGAAAATCAATACCAAACGAAGTCCAAATGCCATGAAACTTTTTGGAGATTTTTATTGGACAAGATAAACACTAGAAGCTTCGGGAGGAGGCCAGAAGCCCCAGGGGGTGCCCACAAGGCACCAGGGCACGCCTGGGGGGGGGGCAGGCGCGCCCTGGTACCTCATGGGGCCCACAGAGCTCCGTTTGACCTAATTCCTCCACTATAAATTCAGAAAAAATTAGAAACCCTACGGAGAGTCCATGAAATACTTTTTCTGCCGCCGCAAGTTTCTGTTCTCGAGAGATCCCATCTGGAGGCCTTCTCCGGTACTCCACCGGAGGGGGAATCGATCACGGAGGGGCTCTACATCAACCTTGCTGCCCTTCCGATGATGCGTGAGTAGTTTACCACTGACCTTCGAGTGCATAGTTAGTAGCTAGATGGCTTCTTCTCTCTTTTTGATCTTCAATACAATGTTCTCCTCGATGTTCTTGGAGTTCTATCCGATGTAATCACTTTTTGCGGTGTGTTTGTTGGGATCTGATGAATTGTGAGTTTATGATCAGATTATCCATGAATATATTTGAGTCTTCTCTGATCTCTTTTTATGCATGATTATTATAGCTTCATATTTCTTCTCCGATCTATTGATTTGGTTTGGCCAACTAGATTGATTTATCTTGCCATGGGAAGAGGTGCTTTGTAATGGGTTCGATCTTGCAGTGCTCAATCCCAGTGACAGAAAGGGACATGACACGTATGTATCGTTGATATTAAGGGTAAAAAGATGGGGTTTATTCATACATGAGTTTATCTTGTCTACATCATGTCATCGTTCTTAAAGCGTTACTCCGTTCTTTATGGACTTAATACACTAGATGCATGCTGGATAGCGGTCGATGTGTGGAGTAATAGTAGTAGATGCAGGCAGGAGTCGGTCTACTTATCTTGGACATGATGCCTATATACATGATCATTGCCTTGGATATCGTCATGATTATTTGCTTTTCTATCAATTGCCCAATAGTAATTTGTCTACCCACCGTATGCTATTTTCTTGAGAGAAGCCTCTAGTGAAAACTATGGCCCCCGGGTCTATCTAAATCATATTACTAAAACCCTAAAAATATTGCTGCCATTTTCTTTTATTTATTTTATTTTGTATTTTTATTTCAATCTATCTATCTATCACATAAAATTTAATCCTGCAATTGATCGCTGAGGGATTGACAACCCCTCGTTTGCGTTGGGTGCAAGGATTTGTTATTTGTGTAGGTGCCGCTAACGAGGTGTTGCGTGATTCTCCTACTGGTTCGATAACCTTGGTTTCATAACTGAGGGAAATACTTATCTTTACTGTGCTGCATCATCCCTTCCTCTTCGGGGATAATACCAACGCAAGCTACAAGTAGCAGCCATATGCTAAACCCGTTGTTGATCATCAAAGAAGGTTGAATCCTAGAATGAAGGATGTGGTATGAACTAAAATATTAAAGCTTCTGGAAGGAGGTATAATTTATCCCATAGCTGATTGTAGATGGGTAAGTCCTGTTCATTGTGTTCCTAAGAAAGGAGGTATTACCGTTGTTCCTAATGATAAAAATGAACTTATCCCACAAAGAATTGTAACTTGTTATAGGATGGTAATTGATTTCAGGAAATTAAATAAAGCTACAAGAAAAGATCATTACCCCTTGCCTTTTATTGATCAAATGTTAGAAAGATTGTCTAAGCATACACACTTTTGTTTCCTAGATGGTTATTCTGGTTTCTCTGAAATACCCGTGTCACCTGAAGATCAAGAGAAAACTACCTTTAGTTGTCCTTTTGGAACTTATGCTTATCATCGTATGCCTTTTGGTTTATGTAATGCACCTGCTACCTTTCAAAGATGTATGACTGCTATATTCTCTGACTTTTGTGAAAAGATTGTTGAGGTTTTCATGGATGATTTCTCCGTTGACGGAACTTATTTTGATGATTGCTTGAGCAACCTTGATCGAGTTTTGCAGAGATGTGAAGAAACTAATCTTGTCTTGAATTGGGAGAAGTGCCACTTTATGGTGAATTAAGGTATAGTCCTTGGGCATAAAATTTCCGAAAGAGGTATTGAAGTTGATAAAGCTACAGTTGATGCTATTGAGAAATGCCATGTCCTAAAGATATCAAAGGTATAAGAAGTTTCCTTGGTCATGCTGGTTTTTATAGAAGGTTTATAAAAGACTTCTCTAAAATTTCTAGACCTCTTACTAATCTCTTGCAAAAAGATGTTCCATTCATTTTTGATGATGATTGCGTAGAAGCCTTTGAAATACTTAAGAAAGTCTTAATTTCTGCACCTATTATGTGTGATACTAGTGATTATGCTGTTGGTGCTGTTCTAGGACAAAGAGTTGATAAGAAATTGAATGTTATCCATTATGCTAGTAAAACTCTCAACAGTGCTCAAAGAAATTACGCTACTACTAAGAAAGAATTTTTAGCAGTTGTCGGTGTATAAAACATGGGTATTTTATACCCTGACTTATGCACAGACGGTAGCAGCCTCCTTGCCGGCCAAGGCCTTGCCAGGAACTGCCAAGGCCAAGACTCCAAGTCCAGCTGAAGGAGCTACCAGAGAGAAGCTCAAGGCTCGGCACTCAACCAGTACCAAAGGTGAAGACACTCCTTGCCGGCAAGCATAAACCGGCAAGGTGAAGACTCGGCAAGCTCCATGCCGGCAAGCTTATGCCAGCCCTCCAGCGCTCCACCTCGCCGCGCAGGTGTTCGCTGATGCGTGAGGTGTCGACCGCGCAGGTTGGTTGGTGAGGCTTGCCTGGCACGTGTCAGCTCACTGGGACAAGATTTGCCTCTAATGACACCCGTCCAGGAGGCGTGTCAAGATAATACGAGGTAGCTGGGCAAGCGGTGCAGAAACCTTGCCGGGACTGCCTCTCCACGCGACACCTAAGCGCTGCATTTAATGCCTTTGTCCTAAACTGGCAGAGCTAGGTATGATATCACTGTTCGCTATCTAGTCACGCTGTAATTACTGTTTTGCCACTGTGGTAACCCCTTGGACTATAAAAGGAGGGCCAAGGCAACAGTTTAGAGGATTCGGACCCATTTTGAAACACAAGCACCTCTCGCGTAGCTGCTCTCTCCGCAACTTGCCGGGAGAAGCGCTCCTTGTACTGTGTTTCCACACCACTAATACAGCAAAAGCAGGAGTAGGGTTTTACGCTTCTCAGCGGCCCGAACCTCGGTAAAATCCCTCGCGTTCCATTGTTCATGCTCTTTGTGCGCGCCGATCCTCCCCGCCGAACCACAAAGGGGCTGCATGGCCCCATAGATGGTCGTACCCCGACATCTTTGGCATGCCAGGTAGGGGCGGAGAGGCATTTGTGCGAACCTTGATCAACGGACTGCGCGTCTTCTTCATCTGCATCATCAAGTTTGTCACCGTCCTCCTTGTCATCGATGGCGCCGAAGAAGAAGGGCATCACGATGACGGCCACCTCGCACGCGTCCGCGGGCGGCGCGGGCGGCGCAGCCAATGCGGGCGGCGCGGGCACCGCGGTCGGCACGACCAGCGCGGGCAGTGCGGTCATTACGCCCACCGCGACCGGCACAAGGAACGGGCACCACGGAGCCGGTCGACCTCCTCGGTCCTCTGGCGAACGAGGCCACGACAGCGCAGGCGGAGCAGCCGGACCCCTTTCTCCTCCTCCTCCCCGCCGCGACGACGAACGCAGCCACCGGAGTGGCAACGCCCGGGCTAGCATGAGCCGAGACCTCGCTGTGGCGACGTCCAAGGACGCTGCTTCAGGACGAATGCCGCGCCCCTCACACGACGGGCGCGGTATGACCCCGAGCGGCGCCAACGACTCTGGGCAGCGGCGACCTCACGGCAAGACGCCCGTGGACCAAGCCCCAGGTCCTTAGGCACCGCCACCGCCACGGCGACCCGCTGCTGATCATGTGCCGCAGCAACAGAGCCGCGATGGCGCTCCTACTGGCTCTGCCTGGAGTAGAGCGACGTCGCGCTCTTCGCTCCCAGCCATGCCAGCCACAGCGGCAGAAGCAATGGCGCGGGCTCAGATGTTACTGAACTTCCCTCCGGCAGCAGAGAAGATGGACGAGTGGAGAGCCACCATCCAGAGCTTGATTGGATTTGCCGAAGCCAGTAAATAACAGCAAGCAGAGCCTTCACGGCGTCCGCGACCGGCGCCGGCATCTCCAGCTGCTGGCCGCGCTGACGGAACTACACTAACGGTGCAGTCTCCGCCAGGGCAACAACTACAACAGCAACAACTGCGACAAGCCCAGCAATCTTTTGGGCCCGACGAGATGTCGATCGCGTCTTCGGATCCACGAGCGCGGCGAGATCAATGACAAGTACTGCAAGACAGGCGAGCTGAGGACGCCCGGACCACCATCGAACGGCGCCGCGAGGCACGGCGTCAATCCGACGCGCGTAACGGCCCCGTCGCTGATGAGCCTGCGCCAGGGGTCGGCGGATACCTACCTTACGAGGTTGGGTGTCCTGCCTTCACTCATGAGCTGCGGCAAGTCCGGTGGCCGTCCGTTCGAGCCTTCAAGCCAGAAGTGCCGGAAAAATACGACTGCAAGCTAAACCCGGCAGAGTTTCTGGGCATCTATACGATTGCCGTACAAGCTGCCGGAGGAAGAGATGAGAAAATCCTCGCCAACTAATTTCCGTTGGCACTAAAACCCAACATGAGGTCTTGGCTGATGAACTTGCTGGAGAACTCCATCTCTTCATGGTCAGACCTTTGCAACGAGTTTGTTGGTGCCTTTACCGGAGGCCACAAGACTCTTGGACAGCCCAGCGACCTGCAGGTGATCTCACAAAGAGACAGTGAAACCTTGTGCAAGTACATCCAGAGATTCAGCCGTGTGCACCGCAACATTCCAGACGTACACCCCGCAACCGTGATTGCCGCCTTTCACACGAATGTGCGCAATCGGAGGATGCGGGAGAAAATGAACGTCATATTGCCCAAAACCGTCAACGAGCTCTACACGATGGTGGATAAGTGTGCGCGTGCTGAGGAAGGGAGAAGGCTTCCCGGGGAGGACGCTGGCGCCGAGGTAGATTCTGAGGACGATGATGCTACCACCCCGGGGAAGAAGGGCCGAAAGCGCAACAGGAAGTGCAAGGGAAAAACTGTGATGGCCGTCGAAGGTTCCGGCAACTCTGAGCCCACCAAGAAAGCCAAAACAGAGAGTCCTGGCAAGGAGGTAGCTGCATGCGCCGCTTGTCGGGTGGCGGCGGCAAATGAGAAGGCCGGCAGACCCGATGGACCGTACTGCAAGATCCACCGCACCAAGGGCCATGATCTCCAAGAGTGTCGACAAGTCGAGCACCTTGTCGAGAAGCAGAAGGCTGAATACGAGAAGCGCGACCAAGAAAAGGGTCAAGATGGCGCTGATGGGTCCGGCAAGAAAGGCCGCGGTGGTCGAGGGGGCCGCCGCGGCAAGGCCATGCAGCAGAAGGAGAAGCCTGCTAGGGGCCGTGAAAAGAAAGAGGAAGATGATGCAAGTGAAGAAGAAGAGGATGACGATGGGACCAGCGAGCAAGAATTCCAGAAGGCAACTGACGCCATGTGCGTTGACGGAGGCACATCTTTGCACTCATCCCACCGCCAACTTAAGCGGTGGGCTCATGAAGTTAACGCGGCAGAGCCGACAGTGGGCTCTCAAAAACCACTCAAATGGTCGCACACGCCTATCATCTTTGATGCTGAGGACCACCCTGATCGCATAACCGCGGTAGGGTGCTTGCCATTGTTGGTCTCGCCAACAATTCACAACCTCCAGGTAACAAAGATGTTAGTTGACGGTGGGGCCGGCCTGAACCTGATCTCTCCGGAAGTTATCAAGAGGCCGCAGATCCCCGATGAGGAACTCGAGAAAACGGGCACGTTTCAGGGAGTAAACCCGGGAAGAAGCCAGCCCAAGGGAAAGATCACATTGCCGGTGACGTTTGGCGGGGAACTGAATTACAGGACAGAAAAGATTGTCTTTGATGTCCTCAAGACCCCCCTGCCGTATAATGGAATTCTTGGCCGCCCAGCCTTGGCAAAATTCATGGCGGCGTCTCACTACGCTTATAACTCACTAAAGATGCCAGGGCCGATGGGTGTCATTTCCATCAACTCCGACAAGAAAGATGCAGTCATTTGCATCGACTAGATGTACAGGGACGCAGTTGCAGCAGAGGCGGCCGAGGCGCCAGCTCCCGCCAAGAAGAAAGAAAAGAAGAACTCCGGCAAGACCTCTAGCAAGGATTCCGGGAAACGCACCTCTTCGGAGTGCTGTGCACCCATTGAAGACTTGCCGGAATGCTCTGCCGGTAAGAGATCCAAAGCCACTGCACCGGCAACCAAGAAGGTGCCGGCGAGGGAGGACGGCGTTGACGGTACCTTCACCATCAGCGCCACTCTTGACAGCAAATAGGAAAGCACGCTCGTTGCCTTCCTGCGGGCGAATGTCGATGTGTTCGCATGGCGACCGTCTGACATCCCCGGCGTTCCCAGGGAGGTAATTGAGCACCACCTTGCCGTTTGAACCCACGCTCGGCCCGTCAAACAGAGAGTCCAGAAGCAAGCATTGGAGCGACAGCACTTCATTGCCGAAGAAATCAAGAAACTCGAAGCAGCAGGCCTGGTCAGAGGAGTGTTACATCCCACGTGGTTGGCGAATCCAGTGGTGGTGCGCAAGGCAAACGGGAAGTGGAGACTTTGTATAGACTACACTGATATCAACAAAGCTTGTCCAAAAGATCCTTTCCCTTTGCCGCACATCAATCAAATTGTGGACTCCACCTCTGGCTGCGATCTGCTCTCCTTCCTTGATGCATATTCCGGATACCATCAGATATTCATGGCCAAGGAGGACGAGGAGAAAACTGCATTCATTACTCCATGTGGCACATACTGCTTCGTGCGTATGCCTTTCGGATTAAAGAGTGCCGGTTCCACGTTTGCAAGAGCAGTCCAGATTGGTTTTGAGCCCCAGCTGCACAGGAATGTAGAAGCCTACATGGATGATATAGTGGTCAAAACCAAGGACAAATCAACCCTCATTCAAGACTGGGAAGAGACGTTTGCAAATCTGCGCAAGATTAACCTGAAGCTCAACCCCAAGAAGTGTGTGTTTGGCGTCCCGTCTGGCAAGCTTCTCGGATTCTTTGTATCTCAGCGGGGAATTGAGGCAAATCCCGACAAGATTAAGGCAATTGAGCAGATTCAAGCACCAAAAAGCGTCAAGGATGTGTGGCATCTTGCCAGTTGTGTTGCTGCTTTGAGTAGGTTCATTTCAAAATCTGCCGAGCGCGCCTTGCCCTTCTTCAAAATTTTGAAAAAGGCAGGTCCAATGAGATGGACTCCGGAAGTGGAGGCCGCGCTGCAAGACTTGAAGGGATACCTCTCCTCTGTGCCAACACTAGTTGCGCCTAGACCACAAGAGCCATTGCTACTATACATAGCGGCAACGAATCAAGTGGCCAGTGCTGCATTAGTGGCACAGAGGGAAATCAATGATGAAGGAGCAACCGAGGCAAGCCCATCCGGTGACAAGCCGGAATCTTCACCGGCAAGGTCTGACACCAACAAGGCAGATACAGCGCAAGTAGATGGAGCTGATCAGCAGGTGGTGCCGAAGAAGAAAACGGTGCAGCGACTGGTGTATTTCGTTAGTTCCCTCCTGCAGGGGGCTAGATCGAGATATTCTGGAGTGCAGAAGTTGCTTTTCGGCCTCCTTATGGCCTCGAGGAAGCTGCGTCACTACTTCCAAGCACACGAGATCACCGTTGTCACTCGCTTCCCGCTGCAACGCATCTTGAGAAATCCAGAGGCAACCGGCAGGGTAGTGGAGTGGGCGTTGGAGTTATCAAGCTTTGCACTCAAGTTTGAAAGCACTTCAACAATCCAGAGCAGAGCCTTGGCAGAGTTCGTTGCTGTATGGACACCAACGCAAGACGAAGAGATTCAAGAAACGGCTCTCCCCGGCAAGGAAACAACGAAAGAATGGGTTATGTACTTCGATGGTGCCTTTTTACTGCAAGGCGTCGGTGCCGGAGTGCTGCTTGTCGCACCCACCGGGGAGCACCTCGAGTACGTGGTCCAAATGCACTTTCCCAGGGAGCAAGCTACAAACAACACTGCTGAGTACGAAGGGCTCCTTGCCGGTCTTCGGATCGCAGTGGACCTTGGAATCAAGAAATTGATCATCCGCGGTGACTCGCAGCTTGTTGTGAAGCAAGTGAATAAGGATTACCAAAGCCCATTGATGAGAGCATATGTGGAAGAAGTGAGGAAATTGGAGGAACACTTTGACGGACTGCTAACAGAACACGTCCCTCATGCGGAAAACAGCATTGCTGATAGCCTGTCAAAGTGTGCCGCGCGAAAGCTTCCCGTGGAACCGGGAACCTTTGTGCTCCATTTGAATCAACCCACAGTTACCCCATCAACGTAGGACAGTAAGAGAAGAAAGTTGAGTACCGGCAAGTACTTTCTGGCGGAGCTCCCAGAAGCCACCGGTAACGACGCTGCCGGGGACAACGACATGACTGGTGGTGAGCAGCGGCTTAGCGCGGGACCACAGGTTCTTGCCGCGGAAGCAAGCGCTACCATGACCGAAGAGAAGCCTTTGGCCCTTGTCGTCGAGCCACAGGCTCCGGCATGGGCACAGCTGATAGTCCGTTTCCTTCAAACAGGAGAACTTCCCGATGAGCAAGAGGAAGCTGAGAAAGTAGCCCGCCAGTCAAGTATGTATTAGTTTCTCGATAGCATCCTATACAGAAAACGACCAAACGGTGTGAAATTGAAGTGTATCTGCCGGGAAGACGGGCTAGAACTGTTGGCAGAGATACATGGAGGCATATGTGGCTCTCACATTGGATCAAGGGCACTTGCCGGCAAAGCTTTCCGGCAAGGCTTCTATTGGCCCACCGCCCTCCAGGATGCGACTGAGCTAGTAACCAAGTGTGAAGCGTGCCAGTTCCATTTGAAAAATGTACATCAACCAGCTCAAGCTCTCCAAACGATCCCTCTCTCCTTACCCTTTTCGGTCTGGGGGCTCGATATCTTGGGCCCTTTCCCTCGCGCTGCCGGGGGCTTCGCGTACTTGTACGTCGCTGTCGACAAGTTCACGAAGTGGCCAGAAGTGGAGCCAGTGAGGAAGGTGACAGCGCAATCAACCGTCAAGTTCTTCAAAGGATTAGTTTGTCGTTTCGGGGTTCCTAACAGGATCATCACCGACAACGGCACACAATTCATGAGCCGCACATTCATGCAGTACATTCAAGACCTTGGCAGCAAAATTTGTTTTGCGTCTGTCGCTCACCCGAGAAGCAACGGCCAAGCAGAAAGGATGAATGCTGAAGTGTTGCGTGGTCTCAAGACAAGAACTTTCGACAAGCTGCGCAAGTGCGGAAAGCGCTGGGTTGATGAGTTGCCGGCGGTTCTTTGGTCAGTCAGGACGACACCAAATCGAGCTACCGGCCAGACACCCTTCTCCCTAATCTATGGTGCAGAGGCAGTGCTTCCCACGGAACTCAAATACGGGTCACCTCGAATACTCGCTTATGATGAAGCTGAGCAAGGGCAACTGCGGCAAGCCGACGCGTTGCTCCTTGAGGAAGATCGTCTTCGGGCAGCTGTGCGAGCTGCACGCTACCAGCAAGCCTTGCGCCGCTACCATAGCCGCAAAGTGCACGCCCGGAGCCTTGAGGAAGGCGACCTTGTTCTTCGGCGCGCCCAATCCGCCAAAGGATCAAACAAGTTGACGCCGAAGTGGGAAGGCCTTTACCGGGTAGTACGAGTCACTAGGCCTGGCGCAGTCCGGCTGGAGACCGAAGATGGCACCCAGTGCAAAGCTCATGGAATATTGAGCATCTTCGCAAGTTCTACCCGTGAGGCGCAGTTGCCGGGACATCTCCCAGCAACCCCTTTTGTACATGCCTTGTCGGCAAGACATGTAACCCTTCGTACAAAGCCGGGCGCAGAACCTGTGCATAACAAAGCTAAGTGCTTCGCGACTCCTCAGACATGTTCATTTACATATCGATGCATATGATGTTGTGATGTACACTTTGGTTTGTATGAGATAGCTAACGAGCCGTCAAGGTTCCCAAAACTCTCTTTTCTCTTCTGCCTTTTTCTTAAAAGGACAAGGGAATCCCTCGCGCGCAAGTTTCCCGGGGGGAGTGGAGATGGGTACCATTTCTAAATGACGTTCAAGTGATGATTTCATGCGACAAGAAAAATGACGTAGAGAAAAGCTAAGTTGGAGGATTTAAAAAAATTCCTTAGTTACATTCGCGTTCTCCCTTGAACGATTTTGTACTTTGCATGAGAAACCTGCACGCGAGAGGAACCTTGTCGCGATCGGTCTGCGCTCTAGCTTGCCTCGAGTCCGCTCGGCAAGCCTAGCAGCTGGGTCCTGTCCTGGCAAGTTGCCTTGCCGGCAGCGGCACTTCCAGCAGACTGCTAAGGACCCGTTCTTCAAAGCGCTCGCGGCAAGTGTGCGCATCGGCAAGCTTCCAACAAGCGTAGGGAACACGATCATGCAAAGACAAACGAAACAAGGGAAACAGCGCGCATACGTTCAGGCAGCATAAGTTATATTACACCATAGGAATAGCGCAGGGCTAACAAGAGATTAAATGTATCTTGTACATGGCAGCTCAGTGGTGGATGTGGCGGCAAGCTCAGTCTCGGCGGTCGCCTTGAACCCTGGGGATTTGGAGAACCTTGTCGGCGAGAAGATTGTATTTTCCCTCTGCCGTTTTCCAACTCTTCCAGCGCCTTCTTCTTCTTCTCCGCCTTGGGATCGAGCGGCTTGGCGGGCGTCTTCTTCCCCGCTGCGTCGGCTCTCTTGGGCACCATCAGGGGTCGAAGGGGAAGAAAGCGGTCGATTGGGGATGCGAAGCGGTGGCGGCGGCGGCGGAAGCAGTTCTAGCTTGAGGGGGAAGATGAAGCAGGGGAAAGCAGGGGCGAATGAGCCGCGCCTCCTCGCATTTGCCTTTTTTATGGGGAAGGTGCGGGGGGGGGGGAGGGCTGGCTCTTCACTGTTTTGCCCCAGCCATGTTCTTTCGCAGGCGCACTACCGCAAAATAACCGCAATAGTCCAAGTCCACACGACCCGCATTAAATGCGTGGATTGTACGTGCGTCAGGATAATCATCATGACCAAAATTGTAACAACAGTTTCCCGCGTGTCTGTGCATTACTTGGGCCTAACTCAACGACGCTTCGGACGCGCGTATGGCCTAGGCCCGGGGGCTCCCGTCGGTGTATAAAACATGGGTATTTTATACCCTGACTTATGCACAGACAGTAGCAGCCTCCTTGCCGGCCAAGGCCTTGCCAGGAACTACCAAGGCCAAGACTCCAAGTCCAGCTGAAGGAGCTACCAGAGAGAAGCTCAAGGCTCGGCACTCGACCAGTACCAAAGGTGAAGACACTCCTTGCCAGCAAGCATAAACCGGCAAGGTGAAGACCCGGCAAGCTCCATGCCGGCAAGCTTATGCCAGCCCTCCAGCGCTCCACCTCGCCGCATAGGTTGGTTGGTGAGGCTTGTCGGGCACGTGTCAGCTCGCTGGGACAAGATTTGCCTCTAATAACACCCGTCTAGGAGGCGTGTCAAGATAATACGAGGTAGCTGGGCAAGCGGTGCAGAAACCTTGCCGGGACTGCCTCTCCACGCGACACCTAAGCACTGCATTTAATGCCTTTGTCCTAAACTGGCAGAGTTAGGTATGATAGCACTGTGCACTATCTAGTCACGCTGTAATTACTGTTTTGCCACTGTGGTAACCCCTTGGACTATAAATGGAGGGCCAAGGCAACAGTTTGGAGGATTCGGACCCCTTTTCAAACACAAGCACCTCTCGCGTAGCTGCTCTCTCTGCACCTTGCCGGGAGAAGCACTCCTTGTACTGTGTTTCCACACCACTAATACACCAAAAGCAGGAATAGGGTTTTACGCTTCTCAGCGGCCCGAACCTGGGAAAAATCCCTCGCGTTCCATTGTTCATGCTCTTTGTGCGCGCCGATCCTCCCCGCCGAACCACAAAGGGGCTGCATGGCCCCATAGATGGTCGTACCCCGACAGCAGTTGTGTTTGCATGTGATAAATTCAGATCTTATATTGTTGATTCCAAAGTTACTGTTCACACTGATGATGCTGCTATTAAATATCTTATGGAAAAGAAAGATGTTAAACCTAGACTTATTAGGTGGGTTCTTTTGCTACAAGAATTCGATTTGCATATTGTTGATAGAAAGGGAGCTGTGAATCCCGTAGCTGATAATTTGTCTAGAATGGAAAATGTTCTTGATGACCCACTTCCTATTAATGATGATTTTCCTGATGAACAATTAGCTGTGATAAATGCTTCTCGTAATACTCCTTGGTATGCATACTATGCTAATTACATTGTTGCTAAATACATACCACCTAGCTTTACATACCAACAAAAGAAAAAGTTCTTCTTTGATTTAAGACATTACTTTTGGGATGACCCACATTTATACAAAGAAGGAGTAGATGGTATTATTAGACGTTGTGTACCTGAGCATGAACAGGAACAAATCCTACGTAAGTGCCACTCCGAGGCATATGGAGGACACCATGCGGGAGACCGAACTGCACACAAGGTATTACAATCTGGTTTTTATTGGCCTACTCTTTTCAAGGATGCACGTAAGTTTGTCCTTTCTTGTGATGAATGTCAAAGAATTGGTAATGTTGGTAGACATCAGGAAATGCCTATGAACTATTCACTTGTTATGGAACCATTTGATGTTTGGGGATTTGATTATATGGGACCTTTTCCTAAATCCAATGGGTATACTCATATTTTAGTTACTGTTGATTACGTTACTAAGTGGGTAGAAGCTATTCCAACTAGTAGTGCTGATCATAACACCTCTATTAAAATGCTTAAAGAAGTTATTTTCCCGAGGTTTGGAGTCCCTAGATATTTAATGACTGATGGTGGTTCACATTTAATTCATGGTGCTTTCCGTAAGTTGCTTGCTAAATATCATGTTAACCATAGAATTGCATCTCCTTATCATCCTCAGTCTTGTGGTAAAGTTGAATTAACTAATAAAGAAATAAAATTGATTTTGCAAAAGACCGTTAATAGATCCAGAAAGAATTGGTCTAAGAAACTTGATGATGCATTATGGGCCTACAGAACTGCATATAAAAATCCTATGGGTGTGCCTCCGTATAAAATGGTTTATGGAAAAGCATGTCGTTTATCTCTTGAGTTAGAACATAAAGCTTATTGGGCAATTAAAGAACTTAACTATGATTTTAAACTTGCCGGTGAAAAGGGGTTATTTGATATTAGCTCTCTGGATGAATGGAGAACCCAAGCGTATGAAAATGCCAAGTTGTTTAAAGAAGAAGTTAAAAGATGGCATGAAAAAAGAATCCAAAAACGGGAATTCAAAGTAGGTGATCATGTTCTATTATACAATTCTCATTTAAGATTTTTTGCAGGAAAACTTCTCTCTAAATGGGAGGGGCCATATGTCATCGAAGAAGTTTATCGCTCCGGAGCCATCAAAATAAATAACTCCGAAGGCAATAATCCGAGAGTGTTGAATGGGAAAAGAATCAAGCAGTATATTTCAAGTACTCCCATTAATGTTGAAACTAATATTACTGAAACAATTACGCTCCAGAACCCTGAAAAGGGGTAGGTATGTGATACGGTAAGTAAACCGACTCCAAAAATTCCATAAAAATTATTTCTGTCAGTTTTGGAATATTAGAAAAATTACAAAAATAAGAAACAGCCGAGGGGACCCACGTGTTGCCCACAAGGCAACAGGGCGCGACCCCCCCTGGGGCGCGCCGTGATGCCTTGTGGGCCCCACGTGTGCCTTCCCGACTTCGTTTTCTTCCCATATGCTT
Source organism: Elymus sibiricus (assembly GCA_039707655.1). Taxonomy (NCBI): domain Eukaryota; kingdom Viridiplantae; phylum Streptophyta; class Magnoliopsida; order Poales; family Poaceae; genus Elymus; species Elymus sibiricus. The sequence continues at coordinate 134,025,101 of CM077666.1, read as the reverse complement.
GTTTTGCAAGATAAAAATTCTTTGTATATACTCCTGTATGTTTTGACCACCGTATCGCAAGTTTCCCCTCTGTTCTTGTTTTGGGCTATTTTTCTGACAGATCTAGACCGCCATGGCTCCCCGAAGACTCCGCACCAAGCACTGGATCGTTCAACCTTCACCCGACAAACGTCCTTTCAGCAAAGTATATTTTGAGTGGTCGTCCGGAGAGGAGGACACTGCTATGGAGGAGGAACCCGGAAAGGTCACGGAGGACCGGATTCAAGGAGAAAAAGATCAAACCATGCACAAGGAGGAGCCTACGGAAAAGGGAGACATATTACAAACTCTTCATCATAACCTCTCTTTGTCTGAAATTAATGCATTAAAGGCTGTTGAAGCAATTTGTACTCAGAATACTTCGCTTACTCATGATGTTATTGTGTTAGAAGAGCAGAATCATGCTCTTCAAAGGATCAATCGTAATCTGGAGTACTTGCTGAAGTTGAAGGACAAGCCTACCTCATCATCATCACCATCACTAAAGAAGGAGACTTGAGTACACGGGTATGGGCACTCCCCTTGGCTTGTGCCAAGCTTGGGGGAGGCGCCCCGGTATCGTATCTCCATCACTTTTTTCTCATCATCATTATCTATCTTAGTTCGATCCTTAGTTATTTCATGATTTAGAGGAATAAAGTTTTAGTATGATTTAGTTTCGAGTGCTTGCTTTGTGGTCTATCTATCTATGTAATCGTGTGTGAAAGTTATATAATAAAGAGTAGTTTGAGTTGAGTGTTTTGCTTTGGATGATCCAATCTTAGAAATAAAGAAAGAATAAAAATAAGATCATATGCTAATCCCATGGGGAGTGATGACTTCACATAAAAAAGTATAATTGATAAAACTTGTTGGAAGTGGACAAACATAGCATTGGTCATTGTAGCAATTCATGAAAAAGTAATAAAGGAAGAGAGGTCTCACATATAAATACACTATCGTGGACATCTTTTATGATTGTGAGCCCCCATCAAATATTCTATGTCAACTAGTTGATGTTGGACAAGGAAGACAACGTAATGGGTTATGTTTTCTTATATTCACATAGAAGTTATATTGTTTTGGATCCTCTAACATGTGGTGATTGCCCCTATCTATAACACCTCTGTGTAAATGTGTAAATGAGCTACAGTGATCTTCATATTAATGCTAAGCTACTTTGATTTGCAAGGAATGATCACAGTGAATTAATATCTCATTTCAAATTCCACCACTGAAATCAATTCAAATTGCATGTGAAATTCAAAGTTGCACAAACATGGTTGCAAAACAGTTCATCATTTAGCAAATATTCCATAACAATTATTTGTTAAGGAAAACAACATCAATTATTTGCTTAAATGGGCTATAGCAATTAAAACAGTGCCAATTCAGCATTTTTAAATGCTTTTCCATTTATGAAAAATTCAAAAAAATTCAATTGCCTCCCAAACTTTTTATGGCAGTGCCAGATATTGCAATGCATTTAAGTGGCCAAGTCCCATATTTTACAAAAATCATTTGATGGCAAAACTAAATGCAAAACAGTAGAGAAAATAGAAAACAGAGAAATAAAAGAAATAAAAGAAGAAAGGCCACTGTGCACTGGGCCTTAGTGCACAGTGCCTGGCCAGTCGGCCCAGCCTACCGTGGTCATCTCCCTCCTCTCTCTCCTTCCCGTGTCGGCTGGGCGTGCGCACAACCGACGCCATGGACGCCGTCGCCACTGCGCCAACTCGCACCCGCGTCGCTACAGGCGCCGCGGAAGATAAGACCGCCACCGCGGCCCTCGGGGACCAGCGCCAGCCCTTATCCACCCCCGCTCGCTCCTCTCCCTCTCCTCTCCCACCTCGCCTGACGCCACCGTCGCCGTTCGCCGTTGATCCCGCAGCCACCGGCCGCCTCTCGCTTCGTCGTCATGCCCTAGAGCTCCGCCGTCGTCCGCTACGCCTTCCGGTGCCACCAGTTGGAGCCGGGAGCCACCGCATCGCCCGCTCCGCCTTCGTCTTCTTCCTCTGCCCCGCCGGCATTCGTCGTCGATTCTCGGTGCCTCTGCTTCTCCCGTTACTCACTGGGCCTTCATGCGCCTCCACGGTGAGCTCGCGGTCCTTTCCCCTCTCTTAGCGCCACTCTCTGTCGCCCATAGCTGTAGCTGCCGTCGTGCCCGAGCTCACCGCCGTTGCCTCGCCTCGCCGTCGCGGCCACAGTCATCGCAGCTCCCGTCCGGGCACGGCATCGTGCTCCTGGTGCATCCAGGAGCCCTTCAAGCACACGCGCACGCCTCCCCGACCTCCCTAGCGTCGAACCCGAGCTTGACCGAACTCTGGCGTCCGCCATGGTAGTTGCCATCGTCGCTACGGTGCACCCCTGGCCACGCCTCCGCCACAATTCGACGCGGCATCGTCCGCTCGTTCGAACGCGCCCAACCGCGCTGCAAATGGCCTCTCGTAGACGATTTCCAGCGTGGCCCGAGGCCCTCCGCCGCAGTTTCGGGTCGCCAGCGGCGAGTCGCCGGTGCCGCTGACCTGGCACCGCACGGGGCCCACCCCTGGATCACTGCCGGTGGGTCCCGTGGGCCTCGTTGACCATATTGACATGGTCAACTGTGCTAACTGGGCAGCCACAGCCACTGGCATGTGGGCCCCATGCCCTTAATTAATCTGGTTTTTAAAATAACTTACTCTGTTAATTAATTGTGTCACTGACCGATGGGGCCCACCTGCTTATTAACCCCTTTTTAGTTAATTTAAACACTATTTAACTCCCTGTGTATGACATGTGGGGCCCTGGCACTGTTTAAATGGATAGGGCCGGCACAGTCAGCTGCTGAGTCAGCAACTGGGCCCACCAGTCAGTCTCTGCTGACTGGGCAGTTGACCCGGTCAACTAGCCCCACCTGTCAGCCTCACAGCCGTCAGCTGTGTACACTATTCTGTGTGCACTTAGCAATTTTCCATTTAATTTCGAATTTAGATTAATTCCAGAAATTCCAAAAATTGTTTAAAACTTTGAAAAATCATATAAAATAATCCGTAACTCGGATGAAAATAATTTATATATGAAAAATGATCAGAAATATAAGACAAATCCGAATATGCGATCCACATACCTGTCACATGCCTCTAACACTGCAAACATGGAACCTTCCCCTCTGGATCGTCTGTTCGATAATTGTCTAAAGCCGGGAAAATATTCCCAGATATTTTCCCGCAACGTCTGTAACGCGTAGCACTACGTTAGGTCACCCCTAGCATAGCATATTGCCATGTCATGCATTGTGCTGCATTTGTTTGCTTTATATTTATTGTTTCTTCCCCTTCTCTCCGGTAGACTCCGAGACTGACACTGCTCCCGAGTACGACTATGCTGCAGACGTCCAGCCCCTTTCAGCAGAGCTTCCAGGCAACAAAAACCCCCTTGATCATTCCTATATCGCCCATTCTTTCTCTCTCGTGCTTGCATTAGATTTTGCTACTGTATTCGACAGCTCCTATTCTGATGCATAGCCTGATTTTGTAACCTGCTGTTGATACCTTACCTGCTATCCTAAATGCTTAGTATAGGTTGGTTAGTGATCCATCAGTGGCCCCGCACCCTTGTCCGTGTTGCCATGCTTTGCTTCCGGATGCTCGATTAGTGTGATCGACGTGCAGAGACCGACACATCACCGCACACCCCCCCTTAGTTGTACGACTCTGCGGAGCTACTATTGAGTGCCGAGGGTGATACCTCTTACCTCACTCCTGATGATATCTCTGTAGTGTAGCTAATCGGTTGTGGGTTACCGAGGGTGATTCCTCTTTCACCACCTCCGATGATGCCTCTGTCGTGCAACACCTCAAGTGTGAACCCATCGAGGGTGATTCCTTCAAGTTCACCTTGACGGTTACATCGAGTAGGAATCCAACGAGGGTGATTCCTCGGATTCCCCCTTGATGTTATGGACACACGGATACCCCTGCCTTTACATCAGTCCCTTGTTGAAGTCGGGTCGACCCCGAGGGCTACCCGCGAGAGATGTGAAGTCGGGTTGACCGTGAGGGTACCCGCGAGATAATTACGCGGCACAGCCGGGCAGGCAGACCGCCCCAGGAGAGGGATGGGCCTGACCCTTGCCGTAAGTCCGCGAGATGGGGCGACAGGATCACTGATCGTCTCCGCGAGCTCCCAATACACTAACGGATTTGGATATGTGATCTGAGTAGGCCTCTGGCCTTTTCGCACTGACCACCACGCGGGAATAAGTATGGGTACTCGGCATCGTACGATTCTTCCGAAAGCTCTTAGACGTCATCAATTGAGTGGCGCACGCTGGTTTGGACGGTAACCGACTGCGCTTGTATTAAGGGGGCGGGTCTGCTCCCGGCCACGTTCGCAGCGTGCCGGAGTGCAAAGGGCGATTGGCCCATGACCCCTTCGCACTTAGGATTTAGACCGGCGTGCTGGCCTCTCTGTTGAGCCTAGGTAGGACTACGGCGTGTCGATCAGCCGAGGCCGAACATGACCCGGAAAAGTGTGTCCGGCCAGAGTTAATCGAGCATGTTGGGTAAGTTAGTGCACCCCTGCAGGGAAGTTATCTATTCGAATAGCCATGTCCACGGTAACAGGACGCTCAGAGAGTATCTCGATCTACTACAACTAGAACTGGATACTTGTGGTGCTTAATAATATGTTGGCTCCGGGATCGCTTTCTCGCAGGGAGTCGAGGAAGGATCTCTGGGCGTTGCTACTACTTACTTATTACTTTATAATATGTTAATATGCACTCTTCTAATGCTGCAAGACGCTGCAAGATGCTAGTCTTCGATAGGCTAGGTCTTCCCCCTCTATTCTGGCATTTCTACAGTATAGTTCACAGATACAACCCCTTCATTTGATACCAAGGCATAAATAGAATAGTTCTGATGTAAGTCTTGCGAGTACTTTGGATGAGTACTCACGGTTGCTTTGCTACCTTTTTCCCCTCTACCCAATTGTTGTGATCAGATGACGGAGCCCAGGAGCCAGCTGACCCCGTCGACGACTACTACTACACCGACGGAGCCTACCACTACGTGGAGACCGCCGACCAGGAGTAGTTTCGGAGGCTCCCAGGCAGGAGGCCTGCGCCTTATCAATCTAGATGTCATTGTTTTGCTCAGCCTTCTTAAGGCAACCTTTGTCTAATTATGTCTGTACTCAGATACTGATGCTTCTACTGACTCTTGTGTATTCGAGCTTATGTATTCGGGCCCTCGAGGCCCCTGGCTTGTAATATAAAGCTTGTAATATTTTATTTGTGTCTAGAGTTGTGTTGTGATATCTTCCCGTGAGTCTCTGATCTTGATCGTGCGCATTTGCGTGTATGATTAGTGCACGATCGAGGCGGGTGCGTCACAAGTTGGTATCAGAGCTGACTGCCTGTAGGAAGCCCCTTTCCAACTCCTTGGCCGAAGTTGAGTCCAGTCTTTGAAAAACTATTTTACTAACATTGTTGTGTGGCTTACGGGCCCACATCGCCAGTGGATGGGATTAGGATCTTTTATTCCTCTTCTTTACTCTGGGATTCTGATCTCTCTTCTTTTTGGGTTAAAGATTTTGCTAACTCTAACATTAGGTTCTCGTGATCACATCAACCCGAAGAGCTGGATTATCTGCAACTTTTCCTTTGAATGTATGATGTACGATTCACACACTGTCATTTGACATCATTAAACTCCTTTGTTTCAGATGCGTCCCCCAAAGCAGCACGTACGCCAGACTATGGTTGTTGATGCGACTAGATTCCCTGCTATCCTAGTCGACCTCTTGACCAGGCTAGGATATCGCTGGTACCCCGAGTACACTATTTACAAGGACTACCATGAGTTCAACCAGGAGCAGTACCGCGCTGTGGTTCGAATCTTTGATCGGCAGGATAACTCCATCACTGAGTTGCACACCTTTCATGGTGTTGGAGTGACTGTTAACATGGCAGTCCATGATGCTGCTGATATGTCCTTTTTGCATCATGTTTTGCTACTGTTATTTATAGTGTTTTTAATCAATATAACACTTTTTGGAGCCATTCTAATGCATTTTCTCTCTTAATATGCAAGATTCATACAAGGAGGGAGAATGCCGGCAGCTGGAATTCTGGACCTAAAAAAGCTATTTCAGAGATACATATTCTGCACATCTCCAAATGAGCTGAAATTTTACGGAGATTTATTTTGGAATAAATAAAAAATACTGGAAGCAAGAAGTACCAGAGGGGGCCACCCAGGTGCCCACGAGGCACCAGGGCGTGCCACCCTCCCCCCAGGCGCGCCCTGGTACCTCGTGGGGCCCCTGGCCAGCCTCTGGCCCCCATTTTCTGGTATATAAGTCATTTTGCCCTAGAAAAAATATAGAGAAGACTTTCGGGATGGTGCGCCGCCGTCTCGAGGTGGAAGTTGGGCAGGAGGAGCACTTTTGCTCTCCGGCGGAGAGATTCTGCCGGGGATACTTTCCTCTGGGAGGGGGAAATCGTCGCCATCGACATCACCAGCGATCCTCTCATCGTGGGAGGACTAATCTTCATCAACATCTTCACCAGCACCATCTCATCTCAAACCCTAGTTCATCTCTTGTATTCAATCTTTGTCTCAAAACCTCAGATTGGTACCTGTGGGTTGCTAGTAGTATTGATTACATCTTGTAGTTGATGCTAGTTGGTTTATTTGGTGGAAGATTATATGTCCAGATCTATTATGCTATTCAACACCTCTCTGATCTTGGACATGAATATGATTTGTGAGTAGTTACTTTTGTTCTTGAGGACATGGGAGAAGTCTAGCCATAAGTAATCATGTGAATTTGGTATTCGTTCGATATTTTGATAATGTCTATGTTGTTGATTCCCTTAGTGGTGTCGTGTGAACGTCGACTACATGACACTTCACCATCTTTGGGCCTAAGGGAATGCATTGTGGAGTAGTAATTAGATGATGGGTTGCTAGAGTGACAGAAGCTTAAACCCTAGTTTATGCGCTATTCTGTAAGGGGCTGATTTGGATCCATATGTTTAATGCTATGGTTAGATTTATCTTAATTCTTCTTTCGTAGTTGCGGATGCTTGTGAGAGGGGGTAATCATAAGTGGGAGGCTTGTTCAAGTAAGAACAGCACCCAAGCACCGGTCCACCCACATATCAAATTATCAAAGTAGCGAACATGAATCGAACAAACATGATGAAAGTGACTAGATAAAATTCCCATGTGTCCTCGAGAACGCTTTACTTACTATAAGAGATCGTTCCGGCTTGTCCGTTGGTACAAAAAGGATTGGGCCAATTTGCTGCACTCTTTGTTACTATTGCTACTTGTCACTTGTTACAAATTATCTTGCTATCAAACTACTCGTTACCGATAATTTTAGTGCTTGCAGAAAACACCTTGCTGAAAACCGCTAGTCATTTCCTTCAACTCCTCGTTGGGTTCGACACTCTTACTTATCGAAAGGACTACAATTGATCCCCTATACTTGTGGGTCATCAAGACTCTTTTCTGGCACCGTTGCCGGGGAGTGAAGCGCCTTTTGTGAGGGGAATTTGGTAAGGAAACATTTATATTACGTGCTGAAATTTATTGTCACTTGTCACTATGGAAAGTAATCCTTTGAGGGGTTTGTTCGGGGTATCTTCACCTCGACCGGAAACACAAATAGTTGCCCCTCAACCTACTGCACCTACTGAAAATATTTCATATGAAATTCCTCCGGGTATGATAGAGAAACTGCTAGCTAATCCTTATGCAGGAGATGGAACGGTACATCCTGATATGCACTTGATCTATGTGGATGAAATTTGTGGATTGTTTAAGCTTGCAGGTTTATCCGGAGATGGAGTTAAGAAGAAAGTATTCCCTTTATCTTTGGAGGGAAAGGCATTAATGTGGTATAGGCTATGTATTGATACTGATACATGGGACTAGAACCGATTGAAACTGGAATTCCATCAGAAATTTTATCCTATGCATTTGGTTCATCGTGATCGGAATTATATATATAATTTTTGGCCTCATGTAGGAGAGAGCATCGCTCAAGCTTGGGGGAGGCTTAAGTACATGATGTACACATGCCCCAATCATGAGCTCTCAAAAGAAATTATCTTACAGAACTTTTATGCTCGGCTTTCTCATGATAATCAAACTACGCTCGATTCTTCTTCGACTGGCTCCTTAATGAAGAAAACTATTGAATTTAGATGGGATCTTCTGGAAAGAATTAAAGGCAACTCTGAAGATTGGGAACTCGATAAAGGTAATGATTCAGGTATAATACTTGAGTTCGATTGTGTTAAATCTTTTATGGCCACCGATGCTTTTCATAAGTTTAGCACTAAATATGGACTTGACTCTGAGATAGTAGCTTCCTTTTGTGAATCCTTTGCTACCCATGTTGATCTCCCTACGGAGAAGTGGTTTAAATATCATCCCCCTGTTAAAGAAAAGATTGAGGAACCTGTTAGTGTTAAAGAAGAAACAATTGTTTACCATGTTGATCCAGTTGTGCCTACTGCTTATATTGAGAAACCACCTTTTCCTGTAAGGATTAAGGAACATGCTAAAGCTTCAACTGTGGGTAACAAAAGTAATATTAGAGCACCTAGACCCCCTGAGCAAACTAAAGTTGAACCTGATATTGCTATGGTTAAAGATCTCTTAGTCGATAATATAGATGGGCATGTTATTTACTTTTGTGAGGAGGCTGCTAGAATTGCTAAACGTGTTAGAAATGAACGAGATAAGTTAGACTAGAACAAGCCCGTAGTTGGCATGCCTGTTGTTTCTGTTAAGATTGGAGATCATTGCTATCATGGTTTGTGTGATATGGGTGCTAGTGTGAGTGCTATTCCATTTTCTTTATATCAAGAAGTAATGCATGAAATTGCACCTGTTGAGATTGAAGATATTCATGTTAGTATTAAGCTTGCGAATAGAGATACTATTACACCACTTGGGATTGTTAGAGATGTTGAAGTCTTGTGTGGCAAAATCAAATACCCTACTGATTTCTTAGTACTTGGCTCACAACAAGATAATTTTTGTCCCATTATATTTGGTAGACCTTTCTTGAATACTGTTAATGCTGAAATTGATTGTGTTAAAGAAAAGGTTCGAGTTAAGTTTGGTGATATGTCTCATGAGTTTAATTTCTCCAAGTTCCGTAGACAACCTCATGATAAAGAATTGCCTAGTAAAGGTGAAATTATTGGTCTTGCTTCTATTGCCGTTCCTCCTACTGATCCGTTAGAACAATATTTGCTAGACCATGAAAACGATATGCATATGAATGAAAGAAATGAAATAGGTAAGATGTTCTTTGATCAACCACCTATCCATAAACACAATTCGCATGTTGAAACTCTTGGAGGCCCTCCTCCACCTAAGGGTGATCCTCTGTTTGAATTGAAGCAATTGCCTTATACATTGAAATATGCTTATCTTGATGAAAAGAAGATATATCATGTTATTATTAGTGCTAACCTTTCAGCGCATGAAGAAAAGAGGTTACTAAAAACTCTGAGGAAGCACCGAGCTGCTATTGGATATACTCTTGATGATGTTAAGGGCATTAGTCCCACTCTATGTCAGCACAAAATTAATATGGAGCCTGATGCTAAACCAGTTGTCGACCACCAACGACGATTAAATCCTAAGATGAAAGAGGTGTTAAGAACTGAAATATTAAAACTTCTGGAAGCAGGTATAATCTATCCCATAGCTGATAGTAGATGGGTAAGTCCCGTTCATTGTGTCCCTAAGAAAGGAGTTATTACCGTTGTTCCTAATGATAAAAATGAACTCATTCCACAAAGAATTGTAACCGGTTATAGGATGATAATTGATTATAGAAAACTAAACAAAGTAACTAGAAAATATCATTACCCCTTACCTTTTATTGATCAAATGTTAGAAAGATTATCTAAGCATACACACTTTTGTTTTCTAGATGGTTATTCTGGTTTTTCTCAAATACCCGTGTCACAACCCGATCAAGAGAAAACCTCCTTTACTTGTCCTTCTGGAACTTATGCTTATAGACGTATGCCTTTTGGTTTATGCAATGCACCTTCTACCTTTCAAAGATGTATGACTGCTATATTCTCTGACTTTTGTGAAAAGATTGTTGAGGTGTTCATGGATGATTTTTCCATTTACGGAACTTCTTTTGATGATTGCTTAAGCAACCTTGATCGAGTTTTCAGAGATGTGAAAAAACAAATCTTGTCTTGAATTGGGAGAAGTGCCACTTTATGGTGAATGAAGGCATTGTCTTGGGGCATAAAATTTCTGAAAGTGGTTTTGAAGTTGATAAAGCTAAGGTTGATGCTATTGAGAAAATGCCATGTCCTAAAGATATTAAAGGTATCAGAAGTTTCCTTGGTCATGCTAGTTTCTATTGGAGATTTATTAAAGACTTCTCTAAAATTTCTAGGCCTCTTACCAATCTTTTGCAAAAAGATGTTCCATTTGTTTTTGATGATGATTGTCTACAAGCCTTTGAAACACTTAAGAAAGCCTTAACCACGCCACCTATTGTTCAACCACCTGATTGGAACTTGCCTTTTGAAATTATGTGTGATGCTAGTGATTATGCTGTTGGTGTTGTTCTAGGACAAAGAGTTGATAAGAAATTAAATGTTATCCATTTTGCTAGTAAAACTCTGGACAGTGCCCAAAGAAATTATGCTACTACTGAGAAAGAATTTCTAGCAGTTGTGTTTGCATGTGATAAATTCAGATCTTACATAGTTGATTCTAAAGTAACTGTTCACACCGATCATGCTGCTATTAAATATCTTATGGAAAAGAAAGATGCTAAACCTAGACTCATTAGGTGGGTTTTATTGCTACAAGAATTTGCTTGCATATTATTGATAGAAAGGGAGCTAAGAATCCCATAGCAGATAATTTTTCTAGAATGGAAAATGTTCTTGATGACCCACTACCTATTAATGATGATTTTCCTGATGAACATTTAGCTATCATAAATGCTTCTCGTAATACTCCATGGTATGCAGACTATGCTAATTACATTGTTGCTAAATACATACCACCTAGTTTCACATACCAACAAAAGAAAAAGTTCTTCTTTGATTTAAGACATTACTTCTGGGATGACCCACATCTTTATAAAGAAGGAGTAGATGGTATTATTAGACGTTGTATACCTGAGCATGAACAGGAACAAATCCTACGGAAGGGTCATTCCGAAGCTTACGGAGGACACCATGCGGGAGACAGAACTGCACACAAGGTATTACAATCTGGTTTTTATTGGCCTACTCTTTTCAAGGATGCTCGTAAGTTTGTCCTATCTTGTGATGAATGTCAAAGAATTGGTAATGTTGGTAGACGTCAGGAAATGCCTATGAATTATTCACTTGCTGTTGAACCATTTGATGTTTGGGGATTTGATTATATGGGACCTTTTCCTAAATCCAATGGGTATACTCATATTTTAGTTACTGTTGATTACGTTACAAAGTGGGTAGAAGCTATTCCAACTAGTAGTGCTGATCATAACACTTCTATTAAAATGCTTAAAGAAGTTATTTTCCCAAGGTTCAGAGTCCCTAGATATTTGATGACTGGTGGTGGTTCACATTTTATTCATGGTGCATTCCGTAAATTGCTTGCTAAATATGATCTCAACCATAGAATTGCATCTCCCTATCACCCTCAAACTAGTAGTCAAGTTCAATTGAGCAATAGAGAAATAAAATTAATTTTGCAAAAAACCGTCAATAGATCTAGAAAGAATTGGTCTAAGAAACTTGACGATGCATTTGTTGGAAATATGCCCTAGAGGCAATAATAAATTAGTTATTATCATATTTCCCCGTTCATGATAATAGTTTATTATTCATGCTAGAATTGTATTGACCGGAAACTAAATACATGTGTGAATAGATAAACAAATACTGTGTCCCTAGTAAGCCTCTACTAGACTAGCTCGTTGATCAAAAGATGGTCAAGATTTCCTGACCATGGACATGAGTTGTCATTTGATAATGGGATCACGTCATTAGGAGAATGATGTGATGGACTTGACCCAACCGTTAGCATAGCAAATGATCATTCAGTTTATTGCTATTGCTTTCACTATGTCAAATACACGTTCCTCTGACCATGAGATCATGCAACTCCCGGATACCGTAGGAATACTTTGGGTGTATCAAACGTCACAACGTAACTGGGTGATTATAAAGGTGCACTACAGGTATCTCCGAAAGTGTTTGTTGAGTTGGCATGGATCGAGATTGGAATTTGTCACTCCGACTATCGGAGAGGTATCTCTGGGCCCTCTCGGTAATACAGCATCATAGAAGCCTTGCAAGCACCGTGACTAAAGAGTTAGTTACAAGATGACGTATTACGGAACGAGTAAAGAGACTTGCCGGTAACGAGATTGAACTAGGTATTGGATACCGACGATCGAATCTCGGGCAAGTAACATACCGCCAGACAAAGGGAACAACGTATGTTGACATATGAGGTTCACCGATAAAGATCTTCGTGGAATATGTAGGAACCAATATGAGCATCCAGGTTCCGCTGTTGGTTATTGACCGGAGAGTCGTCTCTGTCATGTCTACATCATTCCCGAACCCGTAGGGTCCGCACACTTAAGGTTCGATGACGATTTAGTATTATATGAGTTATGTGATTGGTGGCCGAAGTTTGTTCGGAGTCCCGGATGAGATCACGGACATGACGAGGAGTCTCGAAATGGTCGAGAGGTAAATATTCATATATTGGAAGGCTATATTCGGACGTCGGAAAGGTTCCGAGTGATTCGGGTATTTTTCGGAGTACCGGGGAGTTACGGGAATTCACCGGGAGAAGTAATGGGCCTTATTGGGCCATACGGGAAAAGGAGAGGCAGGCCACGTGAGGAGGCTCACGCCCCCCCTTGCCCAAACCGAATTGGACTAGGGGAGGGGGCGCAGCCCCCTCTTTCCTTTCCCTCTCCCTTCCCTCTTTCCTACTCCGTATGGGAGGTGGAATCCTACTAGGACTAAGGAGTCCTAGTAGGACTCCCCACACTTGGCGCACCCTTAGGGGGCCGGCCTCCTCCCTCTCATCCTTTATATACGGGGGCAAGGGGGCACCCCAAAGTACACAATTGTCCCATAGCCGTGTGCGGTGCCCCGATCTCCGTTTTCCACCTCGGTCATATTTTCGGAGAGCTTAGGCGAAGCCCTGCCGGAATCACTTCACCGTCACCGTCGCCACGCCGTCGTGCTGACGGAACTCATCTACTACCTCGACGTCTTGCTGTTACTTGATTCGGCGGTATTGTGAGATGAAGCGGCCCGGACCGACATTACGCGTACGCTTACACGAGACAGGTTTCACCGCTACGTGCACTCGTTGCATAAAGGTGACAGGCGGGTGTCTGTCTCTCTCACTTTAGTTGAATCGGTTTCAATGAAGAGGGTTCTTTTAGAAGATCAAAAAGCAATCACTACACCACGTTGTGGTTTTGCGTAGGTAAGAACGGTTCTTGCAAACCCGTAGCAGCCACATAAAACTTGCAACAACAAAGTAGAGGACGTCTAACTTGTTTTTGCAGGGTATGCTGGTGATGTGATATGGCCAAGACATGATGTGATATAAGTTGTTGTATGAGATGATCATGTTTTGTAAGTTATCAGGCAACCGATAGGAGCCTTATGGTTGTCTCTTTATTGTATGCAATGCCAACGCTATGTAATTGCTTTACTTTACCGCTATTAGTTAGCAGTAGTAGTAGTAGCAATAGCCGGCGAGACGACCACGACGCTACGATGGAGATCAAGGTGTCAACCCGGTGACGATGGAGATCATGACGGTGCTTTGCTGATGGAGATCAAAAGGACAAGACGATGATGGCCATATCATGTCACATATATTGAATTGCATGTGATGTTAATCCTTTTATGCATCTTATTTTGCTTAGGACGACGGTTGCATTATAAGATGATCCCTTCACTAAATTTGAAGATAAGTGTTCTCCCCTAGTATGCACCGTTGCAAAGGTTCGACGCTTCTAAGCACCACGTGATGATCGGGTGTGATGGATTCTTTCGTTCGCATACAACGGGTGTAAGCCAGTTTTACACACGCAGAATACTTGGGTTAAACTTGACGAGCCTAGCATGTACAGACATGGCCTCGGAACACAAGAGACCGAAAGGTCGAACATGAGTCATATAGTAGATATGATCAACATGAAAGATGTTCACCATTGATAACTAATCCACCTCACGTGATGATCGGACGTGGTTTAGTTGATGTGGATCATGTTACACTTAGACAACTTGAGGGATGTTAATCTAAGTGGGAGTTCTTAAGTAATTTGATTAATTGAACTTCAATTGTCATGAACATAGTCTTACTTGTCTTAGCAAATTTATGTTGTAGATCCATAGACCGCGCTGTAGTTCCCCTGTTTTTATTATGTTCCTAGAGAAAACGAAGTTGAAAGTTGATGGAAGCAACTATGCGGACTAGGTCCGTGATCTGAGGATTGTCCTCACTTCTGCACAGAAGGCTTATGTCCTTAATGCACCGCTCAGTGAAATACCCCTACGGCTTCGTCTGAGGACGTTATGAACGTCTGGCAGACAAGAAAAGATGACTACTCGATAGTTCAGTGCGCCATACTTTACGGCTTAGAACCGGAGCTCCAAATATGTTTTGAGCAACACGGAGCATATGAGATGTTCCAAGAGCTGAAAAATTGTTTTTCAAGACTCACACCCGGGTCGAGAGGGATGACACCTTCGACAAGTTCTATAGCTACAAGATGGAGGAGAACAGCTCCGTTAGTGAGCATGTACTCAGAATGTCTGAGTACTTCAAACACTTGAATCAAGTGGGAGTTAGACTTCCGAATAAAGTGGTGATTGATAGAGTTCTCTAGTCACTATCACTAAGCTACTGGATCTTCGTGATGAACTATAAACATGCAAGGGATAGAAGATCCTTAAGCTATTCGCGATGCTACAATCTGCGGATGTAGAAATCAAAAAAAGGGAGCATCAAGTGTTGATGGTTAATAAGACCACTAGTTTCAAGAAGGGCAAGGGAAAGAAAAGGGAACTTCAAGAAGAACGGTAAAACAGTTGCCGCTCACGCGAAGAAACCCAAGGCTGAACCAAACCCAAGACTTAGTGCTCCCATTGCAAAGGGAAATGTCACAGGGAGCGGAACTTCCCCAAAGTAACTGGCAGATAATAAGACTGGCAATGTCAACAAAGATATTTGATATACATGTTATTGATATGTACCTTACTAGTACTCGTAGGAGCACCTGGGTATTTGATACTTGTTCAGTTGCTTACAACTTGAAACATGGAGCTTCGGAATAAACGAGGGCTAGCTAAGAACGAGGTGACGATGTGCATTGGAAGTGTCTCCAAGGTTGATGTGATCACCATCGCCACGCTCTCTCTACCTTCAGGATTAGTGATGAACATAAATAATTGTTATTTGGTACTTGCGTTAAGCATGAACATTATATCTGATAGTGTTTATTGCAAGACGGTTATTCAATTTCAGAGAATAATTGTTATTCTATTTGGATAATATCATTGATGATCATGCACTTAAAATGAAAGGTTTATAGAATCTTGATCGTAGTAATACATATGTTCATAACACGAATGCCAAAAGATAATGATAGTACCACATATTTGTGGCACTGCCGCTTAGGTCATATCAGTGTTAAACACATGAAGAAACTCCATGCAGATGGGTTTTTGGAATCTCTTGATTATGAATCATTTGAGACATGTGAACCGTGCCTTATTGGCAAGATGACTAAAACTCCGTTCTCCGGAACAATGGAGCGAGCAACCAACTTATTGGAAATAATACATACCGATGTATGCGGTCCGATGAGTGTTGAGGCGCGCGGTGGATATCGTTATATTCTCACGTTCACTGATGATTTGAGTAGATATGGTTATGTCTACTTGATGAAGCATAAATCTGAAACATTTGAAAAGTTCAAAGAATTTCAGAGTGAAGTAGAGAACCATCGTAACAAGAAAATAAAGTTCTTACGATCTGATCGTGGAGGAGAATATTTGAGTTACGAGTTTGGTAATCACTTAAGACAATGTGGAATTGTTTCACAGCTCACGCCACATGGAACACCACAGCGTAATGGTGTGTCCGAACATCGTAATCGTACTCTATTGGATATGGTGCGTTCTATGATGTCTCTTACCGATTTGCCACTATCATTTTGGGGTTATGCATTAGAGACAGCTGCATTCACTTTAAACAAGGGCACCGTCTAAATCCGTTGAGATGACACCGTATGAACTGTGGTTTGCAAGAAACCTAAGATGTCGTTTCTGAAAGTTTGGGGATGCAATGCTTATGTCAAAAGGCTTCAGCCAGATAAGCTCGAACCCAAAGCGGATAAGTGCGTCTTCATAGGATACCCAAAGGAGACCGTTGGGTACCTTCTACCACAGATCCGAAGGCAAAGTATTCGTTGCTAAGAATGGATCCTTTCTAGAGAAGGAGTTTCTCTCGAAAGAAGTGAGTGGGAGGAAAGTAGAACTTGATGAGATAATTGTACCTCCTCTGGATAGTAGTACGCCACAGAAAAAAAATTCTGTGACACCAACACAGACCAGAGAAGAAGTTGATGATGATGATCATGAGGCTTCGGATCAAGTTGCTACAGAACCTCGTAGGTCAACCAGGACACGCTCCGCACCAGATTGGTACGGCAATCCTGTCTTGAAGGTCATGTTGTTAGACAACGGTGAACCTACGAACTATGAAGAAGCGATGGCGAGCCCGGATTCCGACAAATGGCTTGAGGCCATGAAATCCGAGATTAGATCCATGTATGAGAATAAAGTGTGGAATTTGGTAGACTTGCCTGATGAAACGGCGAGCTATTAAAAATAAATGGATCTTTAAGAAGAAGACGGACGCTGATGGTAATGTCACCGTCTATAAAGCTCGAGTTGTTGCTAAAGGTTATCGACAAGTTCAAGGAGTTGACTATGATGAGATTTTCTCACCCGTAGCGATGCTAAAGTCTGTCAGAATTATGTTAGCAATTGCCGCGTTTTATGATTATGAAATCTGGCAAATGGACGTCAAAACGGCATTCCTTAATGGATTCCTTAAGGAAGAATTGTATATGATACAACCGGAAGGTTTTGTCGATCCTAAAGGTGCTAACAAAGTATGCAAGCTCCAGCGATCCATCTATGGACTGGTGCAAGCATCTCGGAGCTGGAATACTCATTTTGATGAAGTGATCAAAGCGTTTGGGTTTATGCAAGTTTATGGAGAAACTTGTATTTACAACAAAGTGAGTGGGAGCTCTATAACATTTCTAATAAGTATATGTGATTGGAAATGATGTAGAATTTCTGGAAAGCATAAAGAATTAATTGAAAGGAGTTTTTCAATAAAAACCTGTTTTTTGAGTTATCCACGGTTTGGGCATCGAGATCTATAGAGATAGATCAAGACACCTGATAAAAGATTTTCACACACCTTGATTAGATTTTGAAGAAGTTCAAAATGGATCAAGTCAAAAGAAATAAGTTCTTGGCTGGTGTGAAGTGGAGTAAGACTTGAAGATCTAGGTAAAGGTTGTTTACATGTTAGGCATCAAAATCTATAGAGATAGATTGAGACACCTCATATGACTTTCACAAAACATATACCTTGAAAAGATTTTGAAGAAGTTCAAAATGGATCAGTCAAAGAAGGAGTTCTTGACTGTGGTGAAAGGTGTGAAGTTGAGTAAGACTCAAATCTCGACCACGGCAAAATAAATAGAATGGATGAAGGTTATCCCCTATGCCTCGGCCATAGGTTCTATAAAGTATGCCAAGCTGTGTGCCTTGCCATGTGTCTGGCAAAAGAGGTACCAAAGTGATCCAGGAGTAGATCACTGGACAACGGTCAAATTATCCTTAAGATGACTAAGGAAGAATTTCTCGGGAATAGAGATGATAAAGAGTTCATCGTAAGGGGTTACGTCGATGCAAGCTTTAACACTGATCCGAAAGACTATGAGTCTCAGACCGGATAAGTATAGTGGGGAAATTTTTTGGAGTAGCTCCAAACAGAGTGTGGTAGCAGCATCTACATAGAGATTTTCCAAGAACACACGGATCTGAATATTGCAGACCCGTTGACTAAAACCTCTCTCACAAGCAAAACATGATCAACTTTAGAACTGATTAAGTTTTAATTACATGGAGATGTAATCTAGATTATTGACTCTAGTGCAAGTGGGAGACTGTTAGAAATATGCCCTAGAGGCAATAATAAATTAGTTATTATCATATTTACCCGTTCATGATAATAGTTTATTATTCCTGCTAGAATTGTATTAACCGGAAACTAAATACATGTGTGAATAGATAAACAAATACTGTGTCCCTAGTAAGCCTCTACTAGACTAGCTCGTTGATCAAAAGATGGTCAAGATTTCCTGACCATGGACATGAGTTGTCATTTGATAATGGGATCACATCATTAGGAGAATGATGTGATGGACTTGACCCAACCGTTAGCATAGCAAATGATCGTTCAGTTTATTGCTATTGCTTTCACTATGTCAAATACATGTTCCTTTGACCATGAGATCATGCAACTCCCGGATACCATAGGAATACTTTGGGTGTATCAAACGTCACAACGTAACTGGGTGATTATAAAGGTGCACTACAGGTATCTCCGAAAGTGTTTGTTGAGTTGGCATGGATCGAGATTGGAATTTGTCACTCCGACTATCGGAGAGGTATCTCTGGGCCCTCTTGGTAATACAGCATCACAGAAGCCTTGCAAGCACCGTGACTAAAGAGTTAGTTACAAGATGACGTATTACGGAACGAGTAAAGAGACTTGCCGGTAACGAGATTGAACTAGGTATTGGATACCGACGATCGAATCTCGGGCAAATAACATACCGCCAGACAAAGGGAACAACGTATGTTGACATATGAGGTTCACCGATAAAGATCTTCGTGGAATATGTAGGAACCAATATGAGCATCCAGGTTCCGCTGTTGGTTATTGACCGGAGAGTCGTCTCGGTCATGTCTACATCATTCCCGAACCCGTAGGGTCCGTACACTTAAGGTTCGATGACGATTTAGTATTATATGAGTTATGTGATTGGTGGCCGAAGTTTGTTCGGAGTCCCGGATGAGATCACGGACATGACGAGGAGTCTCGAAATGGTCGAGAGGTAAAGATTCATATATTGGAAGGCTATATTCGGACGACGGAAAGGTTCCGAGTGATTCGGGTATTTTTCGGAGTACCGGGGAGTTACGGGAATTCACCGGGAGAAGTAATGGGCCTTATTGGGCCATACGGGAAAAGGAGAGGTAGGCCACGTGAGGAGGCTCATGCCCCCCCTTGCCCAAACCGAATTGGACTAGGGGAGGGGGCGCAGCCCCCTCTTTCCTTTCCCTCTCCCTTCCCTCTTTCCTACTCCGTATGGGAGGTGGAATCCTACTAGGACTAAGGAGTCCTAGTAGGACTCCCCACACTTGGCGCACCCCTAGGGGGCCGGCCTCCTCCCTCTCATCCTTTATATACGGGGGCAAGGGGGCACCCCAAAGTACACAATTGTCCCATAGCCGTGTGCGGTGCCCCGATCTCCGTTTTCCATCTCGGTCATATTTTCGGAGAGCTTAGGCGAAGCCCTGCCGGAATCACTTCACCGTCACCGTCGCCATGCCGTCGTGCTGACGGAACTCATCTACTACCTCGACGTCTTGCTGGATCAAGAAGGCGAGGAACGTCACCGAGTTGCACGTGTGTAGAACTCGGAGGTGCCGTACGTTCGGTACTCGATCGGTGGAGCTCGAAGGATTGTTCGACTACATCAACCGCGTTGTGAGACGCTTCCGCTAATGGTCTACGAGGGTACGTAGACACACTCTCCCCTCTCGTAGCGATACATCTCCATGGATAGATCTTGCGTGAGCGTAGGAATTTTTTTTGAAATTCATGCTCCGTTACCCATCAGCATTATGGGCTTATAGAACTGCTTATAAAAATCCTATGGGTATGTCTCCTTATAAAATGGTTTATGGAAAAGCATGTCATTTACCTCTTGAGCTAGAACATAAAGCATATTGGGCAATTAAAGAACTAAATTATGATTTTAAACTTGCCAGCGAAAAGAGGTTATTTGATATTAGCTCATTAGATGAATGGAGAACCCAAGGTTATGAAAATGCCAAATTGTTTAAAGAAAAAGTCAAAAGATGGCATGATTAAAGAATTCAAAAATGGGAATTTAAAGTAGGTGAGCAAGTTCTATTGTACAATTCTTGTTTGAGATTCTTTGCAGGAAAACTTCTCTCTAAGTGGGAAGGACCGTATATCATCGAAGAAGTTTACCGCTCCGGAGCCATCAAAATAAACAACTCCGATGGCACTAATCCGAGAGTGGTCAATGGGCAAAGAGTCAAGCACTATATTTCTGTCAGTTTTGGAATATTAGAAAAAATACAAAAATAAGAAATAGCCGAGGGGACCCACCTGGTGCCCACGAGGCACCAGGGCGCGCCACCCCCCCTGGCGTGCCCTGGTGGCTCGTGGGCCCCACGTGAGCCCTCCCGACTCCGTTTTCTCCTGGACTACTTGGTTTGCAAGATAAAAAATCTTTATATATACTCCCGAACGTTTTGACCACCGTATCACAGAAATCTCCTCTGTTCTTGTTTCGTGCTATTTTTCTGACAGATCTAGATCGCCATGGCTCCCCAAAAGCTTCGTGCCAAGCACCGCATTGTGCAACCATCACCGGGCAAACGCCCCTACAGCGAGGTTTACTATGAGTTGTCATCGGGAGAAGAAGACAATGGCAAGGAGGATAAGGTCGAGGAAGTTGCAGGAGCCCAGGCTCCGGAAGGAGGGCAAGCCACCCCCATGGAGGAGACCGCAGAGAAGGGAGATATCCTTCGACCTTTATATGATCATCTCTCCCCATCCGTAATTGAAGCCCTAAGAGTCTTTGAAATAGTGAGTGCTCAGAATACATCTCTCACTCGTGAAGGTTTTTTGTTGGAAGAGCAAAACATCGCCCTTCGGAGCATCAACCGCAGATTGATGTATCTGCTTGAGCTGAAGGACAAGCTCGCCACTTCACCACCACCACCATCATCGAAGAAGGAAACTTGAGCACATGGGTATGGGCACTCCCCTTGGATTGTGCCAAGCTTCGGGGAGGTGCCCCAGTATCGTATCACCATCACTTTTGCTATCTTTACCTATTTTTAGTTCGATCCTTAGTTATTTCGTGATCTAGTTGAATAAAAGTTTAGTATGATCTATTTTCGAGTGCTAGTTTCGTGATCCATCTATCTATGTAATCGAGTTGAGAGTTATATAATAAAGAGTAGTTTGAGTTTTTGCTTCTTTACTTTCATGTTCCAATTCTAGCAATGAAAATAATGAAAAAGATCATATGCTTATCTTATGGAAAGTAATGACATTACATAAAGAAAAGTATAAGTGGTAAAATTTATTGGAAGTTAACAAACATAGCATTAGTCAATGATGCAATTCATGAAAAAGTTAATAAGGGAAGAGAAGATTTACAAGCAAATATACTATCTTGGACATCTTTTATGATTGTGAGCCCCCATTAAGTATTTTATGTCAAATTGTTGACGTTGGACAAGGAAGACAACGTAATGAATTATGTGTGTTCATATTCACATAGAAGTTATATTGTTATATATCCTCCAACATGTGGTGCTTGCCCAATATCTTTGCTAGCCAAAAATCCGCACCTAGAGATACTACTTGTGCATCCAAAACCCTTAAACCCAGTTTCATGTCATGAGAGTCCACTATATCTACCTATGGATTGAATAAGATCCTTCAAGTAAGTTGTCATCGGTGCAAAAAGCAATAAAAATTGCCTCTAAATATGTTTGAACTTTTATTGTAAGGGAAATAAGCTTTGTACGAACTTGTGATGGCAAAGAAATAAAAGCGACAGACTGCATAATAAAGGTTGCTATCACAAGGGGCAATATAAAGTGATGTTCCTTTGCATTAAGGGCTCTTGCATCCAACAACAAAAAGCGCATGACAACCTCTGCTTCCCTCTGCAAAGGGCCTATCCTTTACTTTTATGTATTTACTTTTTATGCAAGAGTCAATTGTGTTCTCCTCTACTTCATTTTTATTTTTCTCTTTTGCAAGCATCATGTGGTGGGGAAAGATCTAGGCACATATATCCAGTTGGATATGAGTGATCATGAGTTATTATTGTTGACATCACCCTTGAGGTGAATAAGTTGGGAGACGAAATCACAAGCCCCTATCTTTCTATGTGTCTGGTTGAAACTTTTTGCTCCATATATATGTTGTTTGAGTATGTGGACTTGCTAAATAGCTCCTACATGAGACCCTTCCTAAAAATACGATGAATTGCAATTGCATTGTTGACTGAGAACATAGTTTGTTAGTTTTCAAGAAAGTTTATGCCTTATACTCCATTGTTGTGATGAATTGTTACTTGCTCATGAGAAGTTTATGATAATAAATATTGATGTTATAATAATGATCATGATGCTACTTTGTCCGTATTTTGTTTTTATCGACACCTCTCTCTCTAAACATGTGGACATGATTATCTATATCGGCCTTCGCTTGAGGACAAGCGAGGTCTAAGCTTGGGGGAGTTGATACGTCCATTTTGCATCATGTTTTGCTACTGTTATTTATAGTGTTTTTAATCAATATAACACTTTTTGGAGCCATTCTAATGCCTTTTCTCTCTTAATATGCCATATTCATACAAGGAGGGAGAATGCCGGCAGCTGGAATTCTGGACCTGAAAAAGCTATGTCAGAGATACCTATTCTGCACATCTCCAAATGAGCTGAAATTTTACGGAGATTTATTTTGGAATAAATAAAAAATACTGGAAGCAAGAAGTACCAGAGGGGCCACCCAGGTGCCCACGAGGCACCAGGGCGTGCCCCCCCCAGGCGCGCCCTGGTACCTCGTGGGGCCCCTGGCCAGCCTCTGGCCCCCATTTTCTTTATATATAAGTCATTTTTCCCTAGAAAAAATATAGAGAAGACTTTCGGGACGGTGTGCCACCGTCTCGAGGCGGAACTTGGGCAGGAGCACTTTTGCTCTCCGGCGGAGAGATTCTGCCGGGGATACGTCCCTCCGGGAGGGGGAAATCGTCGCCATCGACATCACCAGCGATCCTCTCATCGTGGGAGGACTAATCTTCATCAACATCTTCACCAGCACCATCTCATCTCAAACCCTAGTTCATCTCTTGTATTCAATCTTTGTCTCAAAACCTCAGATTGGTACCTTTGGGTTGCTAGTAGTGTTGATTACATCTTGTAGTTGATGCTAGTTGGTTTATTTGGTGGAAGATTATATGTCCAGATCTATTATGCTATTCAACACCTCTCTGATCTTGGACATGAATATGATTTGTGAGTAGTTACTTTTGTTCTTGAGGACATGGGAGAAGTCTTGTCATAAGTAATCATGTGAATTTGGTATTCGTTCGATATTTTGATAATGTGTATGTTGTTGATTCCCTTAGTGGTGTCGTGTGAACGTCGACTACATGACACTTCACCATCTTTGGGACTAAGGGAATGCATTGTGGAGTAGTAATTAGATGATGGGTTGCTAGAGTGACAGAAGCTTAAACCCTAGTTTATGCGCTATTCCGTAAGGGTCTGATTTGGATCCATATGTTTAATGCTATGGTTAGAGTTATCTTAATTCTTCTTTCGTAGTTGCGGATGCTTGCGAGAGGGGGTAATCATAAGTGGGAGGCTTGTTCAAGTAAGAATAGCACCCAAGAACCGGTCCACCCACATATCAAATTATCAAAGTAGCGAACGTGAATCGAACAAACATGATGAAAGTGACGAGGTGAAATTCCCATGTGTCCTCGAGAACGCTTTACTTACTATAAGAGATCGTTCCGGCTTGTCCTTTGCTACAAAAAGGATTGGGCCACCTTGATGCACTCTTTGTTACTATTGCTACTTGTCACATGTTACAAATTATCTTGCTATCAAACTACTCGTTACCGATAATTTCAGTGCTTGCAGAAAACACCTTGCTGAAAACCGCTTGTCATTTCCTTCTGCTCCTCGTTGGGTTCGACACTCTTACTTATCGAAAGGACTACGATTGATCCCCTATACTTGTGTGTCATTAGCTGCCTATGCTGCTATTGCCCATCTCCGTGGAGAGCACCCTCACTTGGATGAGTCTGGATTCCGCTACATCCCGTATGCCCCCGCTGGGGATGAGAGTGGGTACTACTCTGCTGTCTCTACCCCTTACGTGCGACGTCATTATGACCCACAGGTTTTGGTCCAGTACACTGAGGCTCTGGATCATACTGCCCGAGCTCTTGCTGTCGAGTTGTATGCCACTCGTGCTCGTCTGTACGACGCTCTGACACAGTTGCTGCCAGCAGTCAGTGCAGGGATGCATCCTGAGTACATCCTTTACCCGCGTAGGACAGAGATGCCACCAGATCTTGAGTGGCCTGCCGTTGGAGGTCATACTCCTCCACGTGGTCCTCTTCTTCCAGTTCGGGACCAGGTTCTACACCAGAGTGTTCACGGAGCGCAGGATCCTCGTGTCGAGGGCACCCTGCGTCGTTACTTGCAGTTGCCTGGCTTCAGTGGTTTTCTCCGACGTTGATGTAGCTATCGCTATGTCCCGTTATTGTATCCCTCCACCGCGAGCCTGCGTGCCGCCTAGGTGTCTAGCTTTTCCTTTTTGTTCTTGTAACGCTGGCTTGTAACCGACTCTATGTATGGATCTGTATGTCATGTTTGACTGTTGTGATGTATCTATTGCACTTCCCTTAATGTGCATGTTACTTCATGAATGATTCCATACTTCTGCAATTGCTCATTGCTAAACTACCCCATGTTAATTTTAGCAGGATGGTTAGACCCACAGGTTGTGGCCGTGGTGCCAACAATCCACCACCGCCCGACTATATGGCTGGAATGATGCAATAGTTTGAGCTGAACCATCAATTCATGCAAGGGATAATGAATCAGTTTCCACGTCCGAACATGAACCAGCAGCCAGCCCCAATAACCTTGCAAGACTTCGTGCGCCTCAACCCGACTGCCTTCCGCAACTCAGTTCAGCCGCTTGGTGCTGATGACTGGCTCCGTGACATCACATATGAGATGGAGTCGGCTAATGTTGCCCCCGCCAGCTATGTCACTTTCGCGTCCTACTTTCTGAAGGGTCCCGCAGCTCAATGGTGGGACAGTCATAGGCGTACCCTCCCTGTTGGAACCATCATTTCTTGGCTGGAGTTTCATGCTGCTTTTCATGCCCGCTACATTCCTCAAGGAGTCATGGACCGGAAGAAACGTGAGTTCCGCAACCTCACTCAGAGCAGCAAAACTGTGGAAGTCTACCAGCGGGAGTTTCTTGAATTATCCCGCTATGCTGAAGAAGATATTGCTACTGATGCCCGCAGACAAGAGAAGTTCTGTGAGGGGCTCAACCTTGATATTAAGCTCGCGCTCCTTGTACAAGACTTCGCTGACTTCGCCCCCTTGGTGAATAAGGCCATTCAGGTCGAGACTGGACTGAAGGAACACAAGGACGCTCTCAAGCGCACCCGTGACGCGGGCTCATCTTCGGGCTCGTCTTTGCAGAAGCGCCGTATTTGGATTCCTCACAGCATGTACCGTCCAGCTGCACCTGCTCCAAGGCCATCTTATGTTCCGCCTCGTCTTCCTCCTCCACCTCCGAGGCAGCCAAGACCTCAAGCTCCACTACTTCGAGCTCCTACTCCCCGTCCCAATGACGGGCTCTGCTTCAAGTGTGGCTGTCCAGGTCACCATGCCAGAGACTGTTCTCAGGATCAGAAACAGCTTGTGCTTCTGTCAGCTGGCCGTGGAAATGGCTGTGGTAACAATCAGCCCCGCAACAACAATGCCAGGCCTTCTTATGGTCGTGGTCAAGCATACCATGTTGATCTGAACGAAGCTCAAGATCAAACTGCTACTGTGATGGGTACTCTTCTTGTTAACTCAATACCAGCTTCTATTTTGTTTGATTCAGGAGCATCGCATTCATTCATATTAGAAGGTTTTGCATACATGCATGGCATTAAATATGAGGAGTTGAACGTTCCACTAGTGGTAACCACTCTCGCGGGCCAATGTCAAGCCTCCATGGTTAGCCACAACGTCACCGTTGAAATTGAAGGGTTGGAATTCCATGTCTCTCCCATTATTTTGAAGTCTTCCAATTGAACTCATTCTAGGAATGGATTGGTTCAAAGCTCATACTGCTTCAATCGATTGTGCCTCTAAAACCGTCCAACTCCTACATCCTTCGGATGAGATAGTAAACTACTATGCTCGTCTTATTCGAGATGCTGAAGCCCAGATTTATTCTTTGAATGCGTTGAACGCTTCACCTCTTGAGGGAATCGAAAACATTCCAGTCGTTCGCGACTTTCAAGATGTCTTTCCAGAAGAACTTCCAGGAGTTCCCCCTGTTAGAGCTGTCGAATTTGTTATCGACTTGAAACCAGGGACCACTCCTATTGCCAAGCAACCTTATAAGATGCCGCCGCATGAACTCCTTGAACTTAAGGAGGAAATCGACAAATCACTTTGTAAGGGTTTCATTCATCCAAGTTCCTCTGCTTGGGGAGCACCATCTCTCTTTGTTAAGAAGAAGGATGGTACGAACCGATTGGTCCAATATTACCGACCTATCAACCAGTCAACAATTCAGAACAAATATCCGCTTCCTCGGATCAACGATCTGTATGATCAACTTGCTGGTTCCTCAGTATTCTCTAAACTCGATCTAAGGTAGGGTTACCACCAGATCTGAGTTCGTGAAGAGGATATTCCGAAGACCGCTTTCGTTACTCGATATGGTTCATACGAGTACACCATCATGTCCTTTGGCTTAACCAATGCTCCAGCAACGTTCTCCCGCCTGATGAATTATATCTTCATGGATTACCTCGACAAGTTCGTCATGGTTTATCTGGATGATATCCTGGTATATTCCAAGAATAAGGAAGAGCATGCTGAACATCTTCGTCTTGTTCTAGAAAAGCTTCGAGAGCATCAGCTATATGCCAAATATTCCAAGTGTGAATTCTGGTTATCTGAAGTGACCTACCTTGGTCATGTGATTTCCAAGGATGGTATTGCTATCAACCCAGAGCAAGTTTAGGCTATTCTTGACTGGACTCCCCCGAAGAATGTCAAGCAAGTGAGAAGTTTTCTCAGACTCGCCAGCTATTGCCGCCATTTTGTCGAGAACTTTTCCAAGATTGCCAAGCGTCTGACTAATCTGCTTCACAAAGGCGTTAAGTTTGAGTGGACAGAAAAATGCCAGGAAAGTTTCCAGACACTCAAAGAGAAGTTAACTTCTGCACCAGTGCTTGCCCCTCTAGATTCTCGCAAGGAATTCGTAATTTATTGCGACACATCCCGTCAAGGATTAGGCTGTGTCCTAATGCAAGAGTGGAAAGTGATTTCTTATGCCTCTCGACAGTTGCGTCCTCATGAAGAGAACTACCCAGTTCATGATCTCGAACTTGCTGCGGTTATATATGCACTGAAGTTGTGGCGACATTACCTTCTCGGTAATCATTGCGAGATCTACACTGATCATCAAAGCTTGAAATATCTGTTTACTCAGCCAGACTTGAATCTCCGTCAACAAAGATGGATGGAAATAATCATAGACTATGACTGCGATATTACATATACCCCTGGTAAGGCTAATGTAATGGCCGATGCTTTAAGTCGCAAGTCATACTGCAACAATCACATGGTTCAGAGAGCTCAACCCCTTCTTCATGAAGAACTTCGCAAGTTGAACCTCCACATTGTTCCGCAGGGTTTTCTCAATACCCTTGTTTTGGAACGTACTCTTGAGAAAGCTATTACGTCTGCGCAAGCAAAAGACGCTGAAGTTGAGCAGATGAAAAGAGATCTTGCCTTTGAAAGGGCCAGAGATTTCTCGATTGCTGAAGATGGAACCTTGTACTTCAGAGATCACCTTGTGGTACCCCGGTTCGAACTTATGACAGACAAAGTTATGAAGGAGGCACATGATACACCACTGTCTATTCATCCGGGTAGTACCAAGATGTATCATGACATCCGTCAAAGGTATTGGTGGTCTAAAATGAAGCAAGACATTGCTCGCTATGTTGCTGAATGTGACATTTGCCATCACGTCTAGGCAGAACATCAGAAGCCTGCTGGACTTCTGCAACCACTTTCTATTCCTGAATGGAAATGGGATAAGGTTCAGATGGACCTCATTACCGGCCTTCCCAAGTCGCAGAACGGTCACGATGCTATTCTTGTCATCGTCGATCAATTCTCCAAAGTTGCACATTTTCTGCCAGTCAAGGAGACGATCACTGCTAGTCAGTTAGCAGACTTGTATATCTCCAGAATTGTGACACTCCACGGTATTCCGAAGGAGATCAGTTCAGACCGTGGCAGCCTCTTCACCTCAAAGTTCTGGGAAAGTTTCCAAGAAGCTATGGGAACTCATATAACCTGGAGCACGGCTTATCACCCCCAGTCCCAAGGTCAAGTTGAATGAGCTAACCAAGTGCTTGAAGATATGCTACGTGCTTGTGTCATCTCATTTGGAAAGAAGTAGGAAGAATCTCTCATGTATGCTGTATTTTCATACAACAACAGCTATCAAGCTAGCTTGAAGATGGCACCCTTCGAGGTGTTATATGGACGTAAGTGCCGAACCCCTCTAAATTGGTCAGAAACTGGGTAACGGCGGCTCATTGATCTGGATATTATCCAACAAGCTGAAGAGCAAGTCTGTATTGTCCGAGAAAATCTCAAGGCGGCCCAGTCCTGCTAGAAGAGCAACTATGATCGTAAACACTGGGGATCGATCTATCAACCTGGTGAACAAGCTTATCTGCATGTCACTCCTATGAAGGGCACTCATCGTTTTGGAATCAAGGGCAAGTTAGCTCCTCGCTACATTGGTCCCTTCCGCATTCTCGCCAGACATGGATATGTGGCTTATAAATTGGAATTGCCACCGCAGTTTTCTCATATCCACAATGTCTTCCATGTGTCGCAACTTCGTTGTTACTTCAAGGATCCGCACCGTGCAGTGGATCATGAAATGCTCGAATTGCAAGATGGTCTCTCTTATAAGGAGCATCCGATCCGCATTCTTGATCAAGCTGAACGTCGAACCCGCCAGAAGGTAATCAAGTTCCTTAAAGTGCAGTGGTCGAATCATACTGAAGATGAAGCCACTTGGGAACGTGAGGATTGCCTTTGTGAAGAATACCCCGATCTTTTCCCTTCTACCTCCTGAATTCTCGGGACGAGAATTTTTTTTAGAGGAGGAGAATTGTAACACCCCTGTGTAAATGAGCTACAGTGATCTTCATATTAATGCTAAGCTACTTTGATTTGCAAGGAATGATCACAGTGAATTCATATCTCATTTCAAATTCCACCACGGAAATCAATTCAAATTGCAAGTGAAATTTAAAGTTGCACAAACATGGTTGCAAAATACTTCATCATTTAGCAAATATTCCATAACAATTATTTGTTAAGGAAAACAACATCACTTATTTGCTTAAATGGGCTATAGCAATTAAAACAGTGCCAATTCAGCATTTTTAAATGCTTTTCCATTTATGAAAAATTCAAACAAATTCAATTGCCTCCCAAACTTTTTATGGCAGTGCCAGATATTGCAATGCATTTAAGTGGCCAAGTCCCATATTTTACAAAAATCATTTGATGGCAAAACTAAATGCAAAACAGTAGAGAAAATAGAAAACAGAGAAATACAAGAAATAAAAGAAGAAAGGCCACTGTGCCCTGGGCCTTAGTTCACAGTGCCTAGCCAGTCGGCCCAGCCCACCGTGGTCATCTCCCTCCTCTCTCTCCTCCCCGTGTCGGCTAGGCGCGCGCACGACCGACACCATGGACATCGTCGCCACCACGCCAGCTTGCGCCCGCGTCGCTATAGGTGCCACGGGGGGATAAGAGCGCCACCGCGGCACCCCTGCTCGCTCCCCTCCCTCTCCTCTCCTACCTCGCCCGATGCAGCCATCGCTGTTCGCCGTCGATCCCGCGGCCACCGGCCGCCTCTCGCTTCGTCGTCATGCCCTAGAGCTCCGCCGTCGTTCGCTACGCCTTCCGGTGCCACCAGCTGGAGCCGGGAGCCACCGCATCGCCCGCTCTGCCTTCATCTTCTTCCTCTGCCCCGCCGGCGTTCGTCGTCGATTCCGGCTGTCGTGCGTACGACCATCTATGGGGCCATCTAGCCCCTTTTTGCAGTTCGGCTAGGGAGATCGACAAGCACAAAGAGTGGAACCAGTAGAAGGGCGCAAGGGATTTACCCAGGTTCGGGCCACTGTGAGGTGTAAAACCCTACTCCTGCCTTGTATATTGGATGTGTATGAGCACAAGTACAAGGAGCGCTTCTCCCGGCAAGGTGCGGAGAGAGCAGCTACGCATGCAAGTTGTGCAAAAGGTCGATCGGGCGATCCCCGTAATGGTTGCCCTGGCCCTCCTTTTATAGCTCAAGGGGTCACCACAGTGGCAAAACAGTCATTACAAATTGATTAGATAGCAAACATTGCTATCATACCTAACTCTGCCAGTTTAGGACAAAAGCAATAAATGCTCCGTTAGGTGTCATGTGGAGGAGGAGCCCCGGCAAGGATTCTGCACTGCTCGCCCAGCTACCTCCTATTAACTTGACACGCCTTCTGGATGGGTGCCATTAAAGGCAAATCTCCTTCCAGCATGCTGACACGTGCCCGACAAATCTCACCTAACTGCCTGCGGGCTCGACACCTCATCGATTAGCGACTGGCTGCTCGATGAGGTGGAGCGCTAATAGCTAGCGAGAGCTTGCCGGTACGGAGCTTGCTGGGCCTTCACCTTGCCGGCTCGGCCTTGCTAGCAAAGGTTATCTTTGGTGTAGAACTTGATGCTTCATCTTGATCTTCTCCCCAGTGGTTCCTGCAATGGGGTCTTGAATCTTGATCTTGGCAATTTCCGGCAAGCTTTGGCCAGCAGGGAAGCTACCACTGTCTATGCATAAGTCAGGGTATAAAATACCCATGTTTTATACACCGATAGGAGCCCCCGGGCCTGGGCCATACACGCGTCTGAAGCGTCATTGGGCTAGGCCTAAACAATGCATAGACACGCGGCGGGAAGTCATGATGGTTTTCCTGACGCACGTCCAATCGACGCATTAAATGCGGGTCGTGGGAACATGGACTGTTGCAGTTATTTTGCAGTAGTGCGCCTGTAAAAACGCTGCTGGGGCAAACAGTGAAGAGCCAGCCCCCTCGCGCCATCCCCATAAAAAGGCAACCGCGAGGAGGCACTGCTCATTCGCCCTGCTTTCCCCTGCTTCATATTCTTCCTCTCCCCAGAACTGCTTCCGCCGCCGCCACCGATTCGCATCCCAACTCGACCCCTTTTCTCCTCCTTGAGCCCTGATGGCAGCCAAGAAGGCCAACGCGGAGGGGAAGAAGCCCGCCAAACCGCTCGACCCCAAGGCGGAGAAGAAGAAGAAGTAGTTGGAAGAACTGGAGAAGCAGTGGAGAGAGAATGCGATCTTCTCGCCGTCTTCCATGGATGCCAACACTCTGATCGAGAGGTACGCTTACATGTGGGGGAAGGACACCAAGGATCACAAGGCCCCAGTGGTTCTTCCCAAAAGCGACAAGATTCCATCAGATTCGTATCCATTCTTCTACGCTTACTTTTACTGCGGTCTGGTTCCTCCGTTCTCAGACTTTTTCAGCGCGATGATGTTCAGCTTTGGGTTCAGACTGCTGGATTTTACTCCAAATGCGATGACTTGCATGGTGGTCTTTGCCCATCTGTGCGAGAACTTTGTCGGAGTTGCCCCCAACGTCGATCTATTCCGCCACTTCTTCGTTCCTCGGATTGAAGACAAGTCGCTCTCCGGCAGCGTGACATGGATCCCCAGGGCAAAAACCAAGGGCCAGTATCTTGCCGGGTGACTCCATCTCAAATGGGAGGAATGGAGGGCAGAGTGGTGCTGGATCCAGGAAAAGGATTTCCCTCCATTCTGCTTGCCGCACACAGTGAGGGTTCAATGCGGCAGGAATTGGAGTAATTTTGGCGCCACCGTGGAGAGACTTCGCCTGGCACTGAACAAAATTGCTCGCCTCAAGGCCGCCAAGCTGACCGTAGAAATGGTGGGAGCGGACTTCCTCCAGCGACGCATTTCACCATTGCAGAAGAGGCAGAGGTTCACTTGGGAATACCAGGGTGCCGCTGATATTATGCGGTTGTATCCTGGGACCGGCAACAACTTGACGGTTATGGAGCATGCCTGCATCTGCGAACAGCTATTTTGAAAAACTGGCACATTCCACTTGCCGCAAGGAATCGTCCCGCTGCACATCAATTCTGCCAAGGATTCCATATTGTCGATGATGCCGGATTGCGACGCTCACGGAGTCAGAGCAGACTGGCCAATGCTCACCCTGGTGAACGAGAGGGATTGGGCCTCCAACTTGACGGAGAAAGCTTCCCGGAAGGAAACGGATCTCATCCAAGCCACCAGAGATGAAGAGCTGGCGTACATTACCAGCAAGGCCGCAGAGATCGCGAGAATTAACGCGGCCGGCGGTTCTGGTGCCGTGGCAGCTGAAGATGATGACGAAGAACATCATGAAGAAGAAGCTGCCAAAGAACAACAGGAAGAACCTGCCGGGGGCAAGGCTACCAGAGCTGAGGTTGCCGGGACCGAAGTTGCCAGAGAGCCTGAAGAGGAAGAAGGCCCTCGAGCCCCGAAGAAGAAATGTCGTCTTTGAAGAGCGGTCAGTCAAGAGCCCGTGCGTACTTCTTCGCCAGGGGCTGGTCCTACAGTGAAGAAGACGACCACGAAGACCGGTCACCAAGAAGAAGTACGCCGACAATCAACTTGGCGTCCTCAAACTCATCCTCCATCTTCCCAACAAGGGGCTGCCGAGGAAATTGGAACTACTCAGCTGACGGGTTCATCTCCTCCGGCACTCAAGAGGGCCAGAGAATCGCCTCCGCCAGCAAGATACTATCTCTCCGTCCTCAGCGAGTTTGAAGTGGAGGAGTAAGTGATACTGCTCATCTTCATCAAGTATTGATTTCATTTGATTTCTTTTTTAACTTGATTTCTTCTGTCTTGACAGAGATCCAGAATCACTCATGCACCGGACAAAGCGGGTCAAGTCCGCAACAGAACAAGATCTCGCGGCAAGTGCTGGGTGATACGTCCATTTTGCATCATGTTTTCCTACTGTTATTTATAGTGTTTTTAATCAATCTAACACTTTGTGGAGCAATTCTAATGCCTTTTCTCTCTTAATATGCAAGATTTACATAAGGAGGGAGATTGTCGGCAGCTAGAATTCTGGACTTGAAAAAGCTATGTCAGAAATACCTATTCTGCACATCTCCAAATGAGCTGAAATTTCATGGAGATTTATTTTGGAATAAATAAAAAATACTGGAGAAAATAAGTACCAGAGGGAGCCGCCCAGGTGCCCATGAGGCACCAGGGTGCGCCACCCCCCCAGGCACGCCCTGGTGGCTTGTGGGGCCCCTGGCCAGCCTCCGGTGCCCTTTTTCTGGTATATAAGCCCATTTGCCCTAGAAAAAAATAAAGAGAAGGATTTTGGGATGGAGCGCCGCCATCTCGAGGCGGAACATGGGCAGGAGCACTTTTGCTCTCTGGCGGAGTGATTCCGCCGGGGATACTTCCCTCCGGGAGGGGGAAATCGAAGCCATCGTCATCACCAACGATCCTCTCATCATGGGAGGACCAATCTTCATCATCTTCACCAGCACCATCTCATCTCAAACCCTAGTTCATCTCTTGTATTTAATCTTTGTCTCAAAACCTCAGATTGGTACCTGTGGGTTGCTAGTAGTGTTGATTACATCTTGTAGTTGATGCTAGTTGGTTTACTTGGTGGAAGATTATATGTTCAGATCCATTATGCTATTCAATACCCCTCTGATCTTGAACATGAATATGATTTATGAGTAGTTACTTTTGTTCTTGAGGACATGGGAGAAGTCTTGTCATAAGTAATCATGTGAATTTGGTATTCGTTCGATATTTTGATGATATGTATGTTGTTGATTCTCTTAGTGGTGTCATGTGAACATTGACTACATGACACTTCACCATCTTTGGGCCTAAGGGAATGCATTGTAGAGTAGTAATTAGATGATGGGTTGCTAGAGTGACAGAAGCTTAAACCCTAGTTTATGCGCTATTCCGTAAGGGGCTGATTTGGATCCATATGTTTAATGCTATGGTTAGATTTATCTTAATTCTTCTTTCGTAGTTGCGGATGCTTGCGAGAGTGGTTAATCATAAGTGGGAGGCTTGTTCAAGTAAGAACAGCACCCAAGCACCAGTCCACCCACATATCAAATTATCAAAGTAGCGAACGTGAATCAAACAAACATGATGAAAGTGACTAGATGAAATTCCCATGTGTCCTCGAGAACGTCTAGCTTATTATAAAGGATCGTTCTGGCCTGTCCTTTGCTACAAAAAGGATTGGGCTACCTTGCTGCACCTTAGTTACTATTGCTACTTGTCACTTGTTACAAATTATCTTGCTATCAAACTACTTGTTACCGATAATTTCAGTGCTTGCAGAAAATACCTTGCTGAAAACCGATTGTCATTTCCTTCTGTTCCTCGTTGGGTTCGACACTCTTACTTATCGAAAGGACTATGATTGATCCCCTATACTTGTGGGTCATCACTGGGCAGGGGGTTGTAATGGCCAGAACTATTGTTATCAGCCCCCAGTCCAGTCCCCTTGCGTGAGAACGTGGTGCATATCCCGCCCACTAGCGCCAGCACTGAAGTTCCTCCCTCTGAGCC
Organism: Elymus sibiricus; assembly: GCA_039707655.1. NCBI lineage: Eukaryota > Viridiplantae > Streptophyta > Magnoliopsida > Poales > Poaceae > Elymus > Elymus sibiricus. Next base: position 133,990,128 of record CM077666.1, on the reverse strand, counting down.
TGATAAGGAGATGGGAGAGGTCCGCCAAGAGGAAGAACGCCAAGAGGCGGATCCTACTGTGGCTTCCCCATCAACCATCGTTCCGGAGAGTGCTTCTCCGGCAAGGGCCTCCACCAATGAGCCTATCCGCACAGAAGCTACTCCGACAAGCGAAGCCGTCGATGACCGTGCGCCGGCAACACAAGTTTCCGAGGAAGGAGATGCCCTTCCTCAACAAACATCAACAGGTAATCCTCTTGTCTTTACACATCTCTCACGGATTTTTTTCTTGAACTTGACTTGTAAATTGAATCTTATCTTGCCTTTGCCTCTGTTTCACTCCACAGCTCCAACTTCTCCCAAAGAAGGTGAAATCCTTGTGGAGGTAGCAAATATTGCAAAGGATGCTGCTGACGAAGCCGCCAAGATCGCCGCTGAAGAGAACCTTGTGCAAGTTGCCGAGGAGATCAGAGAAATCCCCGAAGAACCTGAGAAGTCTTCCGGCAACACGTCTGACCCCGCCAGGGTGGATGTGGAAAAGGCGCCCGTCAACACTGACACGCCGAACCCCGATAACCAACCAGCGGCGTCAACCTTGCAAATCCCATCAAGCAGTTTGGCAGTGATCACTTCTCAGCACGAATCTAGAGCCCTCAGTTCATCTGGTACTGCGGGGCCAAACTTTGATGAGGAAATAGCTCGGATCCTGCTCCCTCTGACCCAAAGAACCGACGAGGCCACTGATGCTTCTGACAATTCTGAAGATTTTTCCTTCATGGAAATCATGGCCATCGGATTCAAAGGTGTCCAAGAAAGGTACAGCCGGAGGTGGAACAGGGTCCAGGAAGGGCGCAAAGCTGCGGATCTGGTTGACCAGAAATTGAAGAAGAAAGCGGACGATCTGTGCACATGGTATAATGAGCAGGCCCACAATCTTGTAAGGCAAGAGGAAAAGCTTACTGCCACCAAAGAAGAAGCGGCAATCCATGACGGCAAGTTGACAGAGCGCGAGGCGCTGCTCAACGCCAAAGAGAAAGGTCTTGCCACATGGGAAGAAGCCCTTGCCACCACTCTCCGCGGCAAAGATGAAGAAATTGAGAAACTCCTTGAGCAAAGGACGCAAGAGCTGGAAAAGAACCACAAGGATACTATTGAAACCCAAGCTCGAGATAGCGCTGTCAAGCTCAAGGAGGCTTCCGACAAGGTTGCCGCTGCCGCCGCTGCCAAGACAGAATTAGAATCCCAAATGGCCAAATTAAGGGAAGACCTTGCTGGTAGCGGTAAAGAGGCCGAGACTCTTAAGAACGAAGCACTGAAGGCAGCCCACACTCTAGGGGATTTGCAAACGCAGTTGTCGCCTAAGAATCAAGATCTTGATGCCGCCGCCAAGACAATTGAAGATCTGAAATCCCAATTGTCCACCTTGGTAACAGATTTGGAATCTGCCAAGGAAAGGGAGAGAGTCTTGATGGAGAAACTGGAGAAGGAAGAGGCCTTGAAGACGGATGCTGAAAACAACTACACCCAACTGCACGATAACCTTTCCCTCTGGACTGGCAGGCTTGTCAATGCTGCTGAGCGCATCACTTCCCAGATTGCCGTTAGGGATATGAAGAGATGGGGCTTCACCGTCAATGACAAGGAGGCCACCAGCGTCAGGCTGACCAAGTTCTTTGAGGGCCTCATTGATGCCTTGAAGGCATATCATGAGGACAGGTTTGGCGCGGATGCTGATGAATCCCGGAAGTTTGCGCGTGAAGTTGTATATAAGGTGCTACTCAAACTTGCTCATCGCAATCCCAGCCTTGATCTATCCGGGGTCTTTAGGAAGCTGCCGGAGAACACTGATGTTACTGCTGCCGACAAGATCACTGCTCCTCTTGCCGACAAGGTTCTCCAAGTTCCTAGGATCCAGGGTGATCGTCGGGATTAAGCTTGTCGTTATATCCATCGTTGTGCTGTCATGTAAAAGATACATTTGATCTTATGTCAGACGGGCACTGCTTTTGTGATGTAATATAACTTGAGCTGATGGATGAATGTATGCCGTTTCCCCTGTCCTATTTTGTCTTTACATGTTTTTATACCCTACGCTTGCCAGAAGCTTGTCGGTGCATGCACTTGCCGCGAGCGCTTGAGGAACGGGTCCTTAGCAGCCTGCTGGTAGTGTTGCTGCTGGCAAGTTTTCCTTTGACGTTTTCAACGCAGCTACTTAAATTGTTGAGCGGACTCGAAACAAAGTAAGAGCGCGAATGATCACGATAAGGTTCCTTCGCGTGCAGGTTTTTCATACAAAGACTAAATCGTTCAAGGGAAATTGCGAATATGACAAGGAATTTGTTTCAAAGTTTTTCAACTTAGCTTTTCCTTGTACTGTCTTTCTTGTCGCATGAAATGATCACTTGAACGTCATTAAATGGTACCCCCATCGTAACTCCCCCCGGGAAACTTGTACGCGAGGGATCCTTCTGTCCTTTGAGAAAAAGAAAGAAGAGAAAAGAGTGGTTTGGGAACCTTGATGGTTCATCAGCCATTTCATACAAATTAAAGTGTAATCACAACGTCAAAAGCATTTATATACAAATGAATATGTACAAAGAGTTGCGAAACACTTAGCTTTATTTCACTTATGCACAGGGTCTCCGCCTGGCTTTGTACAAAGGGTTACAAGTCTTGCCGACAAAGCTTGTACAAAAGGGGTTGCCGGGAGGCCCGGCAACTGCGCCTTATGGGTAGAACTTGCGAAGATGCTCAATATTCCATGAGTTTTGCACTGGGATGCCATCTTCGGTCTCCAGATGAACTGCACCAGGTCTGGTGACTCGTGCTACCCAATAAGGGCCTTCCCACTTCGACGTCAACTTGTTTGATTTCTTGGCGGACTGAACGCGCCGAAGAACAAGATCGCCTTCCTCAAGGCTTCGGGCATGCACTTTGCGGCTATGATAGCGGCGCAAGGCTTGCTGGTAGCATGTAGCTCGCACAGCCGCCCGAAGACGATCTTCCTCAAGGAGCGTTGCGTCATCTTGCCACACCTGCTCTTGCTCAGCCTCATCGTAGGCAAGTACTTGAGGTGACCCGTATATGAGTTCCATGGGGAGCACCGCTTCTACACCATAGACTAGGGAGAAGGGTGTTTGCCCGGTAGCTCGATTTGGTGTCGTTCTGAGTGACCAAAGAACCGTCGGCAACTCATCAATCCAGCGTCTTCCACACTTGTGTAGCCTGTCAAAAGTTCTTGTCTTGAGGCCTCACAGCACTTCAGCATTTGCCCTTTTCGCTTGACCGTTGCTCCTCGGGTGAGCAACAGATGCAAAACAGATTTTGCTGCCAAGGTTTGGGTGTACTGCATGAAGGTGCACCTCGTGAATTGTGTGCCATTGTCGGTGATGATCCTGTTAGGGATACCAAAACGGCAAACTAATCCTTTGAAAAACTTGACGGCTGACTGTGCTGTCACCTTCCTCACTGGCTCCACTTCAGGCCACTTTGTGAACTTGTCGATTGCAACGTACAAGAACTCAAAGCCCCCGGTAGCACGGAGGAAGGGGCCCAAAATATCAAGCCCCCAGACCGAGAAAGGCCAGGAGAGAGGGATTGTTTGAAGAGCTTGAGCTGGCTGATGTATGTTCTTCGAATGGAACTAGCATGCTTCACACTTGGTTACTAGCTCAGTTGCATCCTAGAGGACAGTGGGCCAATAGAAGCATTGCCGGAAAGCTTTGCCGGCAAGTGCTCTTGATCCTATGTGAGAGCCACATATGCCTCCATGTATCTCCGCCAACAGCTTTAGTCCATCTTCCCGGCAAATACACTTCAATTTCACACCGTTTGGTCTCTTTCTGTATAGCATGTTATCCACAAACTAATACATACTTGACTGACGGGCTACTTTCTCAGCTTCTTCTTGGTCATCGGGAAGTTCTCCTGTTTGAAGGAAATGAACTATCTGCTGTGCCCATGCCGGAGCCTGTGGCTCGACGACAAGGATTAAAGGCACCTCTTCGACTGTGGGAGCGCTTGCCTCAGCGGCAAGAACCTGAGGTTCTGCGTGAAGCCGCTGCTCACCAGCGGTCGTGTCGTTGTTCCCGGCAACATCCTTGCCATCGGCTTCTGGGAGCCCTGCCAGAAAATATTTGCCGGTATTCAACTTTCTTCTTTTACTGGCCTGTGTTGATGGAGTGACTGATGGTTGATTCAAATGGAGCACAAAAGTTCCCGGTTCCATAGGAAGCTTCTGAGTAGCACATTTTGACAGGCTATCAACAATGCTATTTTCCGTATGAGGAATGTGCTCTGTTTGCAATCCGTCAAAGTGCTCTCCCAATTTCCTCACTTCTTCCACATACGCTTCCATCAATGGGCTCTGGTAATCTTTGTTTACTTGTTTCACAACAAGCTACGAGTCACCACGGACGATCAACTTTCTGATCCCGAGGTCCACTGCGATCCTAAGACCGGCAAGGAGCCCTTCGTACTCAGCACTGTTGTTTGTTGCTTTCTCCCTGGGAAAGTGCATTTGGATTACATACTTGAGGTGCTCTCTGGTGGGCGCGACAAGCAGCACTCCGGCACCGGCGCCTTGCAGCGAAAAGGCACCGTCAAAGTACATGATCCATTCCTTAGCTGTTTCTTTGCCGGGGAGAGCTGATTCTTGAATTTCCTCGTCTTGCATTGGCGTCCATTCTGCAATGAACTCCGCCAAGGCTCTACTCTGAATAGTTGATGTGCTTTCAAACTTGAGTGCAAAGCTTGGCAATTCCAACGCCCACTCCACTATCCGGCCAGTTGCATCTGGATTCCTCAAAATACGCTGCAACGGAAAGGGAGTGATGACGGTAATCTCATGTGCTTGGAAGTAGTGATGCAGCTTCCTCGAAGCCATAAGAAGACCGAAAAGCAACTTCTGCACACCAGAATATCTTGATCTAGCCCCCTATAGAAGGGGACAAACAAAATACACCGGTCACTGCACCACCTTCTTCTTCGGCACCACTTGCTGATTAGCTTCATTTTCTTGCGCTGCTTCTGATTTGTCGGCACCAGACCTTGCCGGAGAAGATTCTGGTTTGTCGCTGGACGGGCTTGCCGCTGCTGCTTCTCTGTCATCAGTTTCTCTCTACGCCACTAATGCAGCACTGACCACTTGATTTGTTGCCGCTAGATATAGCAGCAACGGCTCTTGTGGTTGAGGCGCAACTAGCATTGGCGCGGAGGAGAGGTGTCTTTTCAAATCCTGCAGCGCGGCCTCCACTTCCGGAGTCCATTTCATTGGTACTGCCTTTTTCAAGATCTTGAAAAACGGCAAAGCGCGCTCAACATATTTTGAAATGAACCTACTCAAGGCAGCAACACAGGTGTCAAGATGCCGCACATCCTTGACGCTTTTTGGTGCTTGAATCTGCTCTATTGCTTTGATCTTGTTGGGATTTGCTTCTATTCCACGTTGAGATACAAAGAACCCGAGAAGTTTGCCGGATGGAACGCCAAACACACACTTCTTGGGGTTGAGCTTCAAATTGATCTTGCGCAAGTTTGCAAATGTTTCTTCTAAGTCTTGAATGAGGGTTGATTTGTCCTTGGTTTTGACCACTATATCATCCATATATGCTTCCACATTTCTGTGCAGCTGGGGCTCAAAACCAATCTAGACTGCTCTTGCAAATGTTGAACCAGCACTCTTTAATCTGAAAGGCATACGCACGAAGCAGTATGTGCCACATGTAGTAATGAATGCGGTTTTCTCCTCATCTTCCTTGGCCATGAATATCTGATGGTATCCAGAATATGCATCAAGGAAAGAGAGTAAATCACAGCCGGCAGTAGAGTCTACAATTTGATCAATGCGCGGCAAAGGGAAAGGATCCTTTGGACATGCTTTGTTAGTATCAGTGTAGTCAATACAAAGTCTCCACCTTCCATTTGCTTTACGCACCACAACTGGATTTGCTAACCAAGTTGGATGTAGTACACCTCTAACCAAGCCTGCTGCTTCAAGTTTTTTGATTTCTTCGGCAATGAACTATTGCCGCTCCAAAGCCTGCTTCCTGACCTTCTGCTTGACGGGCTGAGCATGGGGACAGACAGCAAGGTGGTGCTCAATTACCTCCCTGGGAACCCCGGGGATGTCAGATGGTTGCCATGCAAACACATCAACATTCGCCCGCAGGAAGGCAATGAGCGCGCTTTCCTATTTGCTGTCGAGAGTGGCGCTGATGGTGAAGGTACCGTCAGTGCCATCCTCCCTTGCCGGCACCTTCTTCATCGCTGGTGGAGTAGCCTTGGATTTCTTGCTGGTATAGCATTCCGACAAGTCTTCAACAGGCGCGCAGCACTCCGAAGAGGTGCGCTTCCCGGAATTCTTGTCAGAGGTCTTACCGGACTTCTTGCTTTTCCTTTCCTTGGTGGGAGCTGGCGCCTTGGCGGCCTCTGCTGCAACCGCATCTCTGTATAGTTTGTTGACGCATATGAGTGCATCTTTCTTATCTGGGTTGATGGAAATGACACCCATCGGCCCTGGCATCTTCAACGTGTTATAAGCATAGTGGGATGCTGCCATAAACTTAGCAAAGCTGGGAGGCCAAGAATTCCATTATATGGCAAGGGAATCTTAACAACATCAAACACAAGCTTCTCTGTTCTATAGTTCAATTCCCCGCCAAATGTCACCGGCAATGTGATCTTCCCTTTGGGCTGGCTTCTTCCTGGGTTCACTCCTTGAAAAGTACCAGTTTTGTCGAGTTCCTCATCGGGGATCTGCAGCCTCTTGATTACTTCTGAAGAAATCAAATTTAGGCTGGCCCCACCATCAACTAACATTTTCGTAACCTGGAGGCTGCAAATTGTCGGTGAAACCAACAACAGCAAACACCCGCCCGCGGTTGTGCGATCAGGGTGATCCTCGGCATCGAAAATGATAGGCGTGTGTGACCACTTGAGTGGCTTTTGAGCACCTATTGCCGGTTCTGCCGCATTAACCTCACGTGCCCACTGCTTGAGTTGGCGGTGAGAGGAGTGCATAGATGCACCTCCGTCAATGCACATAGCTTCAGTTGCCTTTTGGAATTCTTGTTCACTAGACTCGTCGTCATCCTCTTCGTCACTTCCATCATCTTCCTCTTTCTTTTCACGGCCTCTAGCAGGCTTCTCTTTTTGCTGCTTGGCCTTGCCGCGGCGGCCTCCTCGACCACCATGACCCTTTTTGCCGAATCCACCAGCACCATCCTGACCCTTCTCCTTGTCGCATTTTTCATATTCAGCCTTCTGCTTTTCCGCGAGGTGCTCGACTTGTCGGCACTCTTGGAGATCATGGCCCTTGGTGCGGTGAATCTTGCAATATGGCCCATTAGATTTTCCGGCCTTCTCGTTTGCCGCCGCCTCCTGACAAGCGGCGCATACAGCAGCCTCCTTGCCGGAGTCTTCCGTTTTGGCTTTCTTGGCGGTATTGGAGTTGCCGGACCCTTCGACAGCCATCACAGTTTTGCCTTTGCGCTTCCTGTTGCGCTTTCGGCCCTTCTTCTTCGGGGTGGCAGCATCGTCGTCCACGGAGTCCACCTCGGCACCAGCGTCCTCCCCGGGAAGTCTTCTTCCTTCCTCAGCGTGCGCGCACTTATCCGCCAATGTGTAGAGCTCGTTGACGGTTTTCGGCAGCTTGACATTCATCTTCTCCCGCATCCTTCGATTGCGCACATTCGTGTAGAAGGCAGCAATCATGGCTGCGGGGTGCACATCTGGGATATTGCGGTGTACTCGGCTAAATCTCTGGATGTACTTGCGCAGAGATTCACCATCTCTTTGCGGGATCACTGGCAGGTCGCTGTGCTGACCAGGAGCCTTGTGGCCTCCGGTAAAGGCACCAATGAACTCATTGCAGAGATCTGACCATGAAGAAATGGAATTCTCATCAGCCAAGATCTCATGTTGGGCTTCAGTACCAACGGAAAGTAGTTGGCGAGAATCTTCTCGTCTCTTCCCTCGGCAGCTTGCACGGCAATCGTGCAAATGCCCAGAAACTCTGCCGGGTTCAGCTTGCCGTCGTATTTTTCTGGAACTTCTGGCTTGAAGCCCCGGACGGATGGCCAGCGGACTTGCCGCAGCTCATGAGTGAAGGCTGGACATCCAACCTTGTAAGGCAGATATCCACCAACCTCGGGCGCAGGCTCATCAACGACAGGGCCGTTGCGCACGTCGGATTGACGGCGCGCCTCCCGGCGCCGTTCAATGGTGGTGCGGGCATCCTCTACCCGCCTGTCCTGCAGCACTTGCCGCTGATCTTGTTGCGCTCACGGATCCAAAGAGGACATCGACATCTCGTCGGGCTCAAAAGATCGCTGAGTTTGCCGCGGTTGCTATTGACGTTGTTGCCGCGGAGGTGACTGCACCGTTGGCGTAGCACCTTCAACACGACCACCAGTTGGAACTACTGGTGTTGTTCGCGGGCACCGAGATGGCTCTGCTTGCTGTGATCTACTCAACTCGGCAAATCCAATCAGGCTCTGAATGGTGGCTCTCCACTCATCCATCTTTTCTGCTGCCGGAGGAAAGTTCAGTAGCATCTGGGCTCGCGCCATCACCTCTGCCGCTGTGGTTGGCATGGCCGGAAGCGAAGAACGCGGCATTGCTCTACTTTTGGCAGAGCCAACAGGAGCGCCATTACGATCTCACTGCCGCGGCGCATGTTCAGCAACAGGCTGTCGTGGCGGAAGTGGAGCTTGAGGATCTGGGACTTGATCGACAGGCGTCGTGCCATGTGGACGCCGCCGCCCGGAGTCGTCGAGGCCGTTCGGAGTCACATTGCGCCCATCATGCGACGGGCGCGATGTGTGCCTTGATGCAGCATCTCTGGATGTCGCCGTGGCGGGATCTTGGCTCGCGCCGGCCCGGGCATTGTTGCTCCGGTGGCTGCGCTCGTCGACGCGGCGAGGAGAGGGAAGACGTCCATCCGTTCCACCTGCGTCGTTGCAGCCTTGCTCGCTAGAGGGTCGAGGAAGTCGACCGCCTCCAGCACTTCCGCCTCCTGCTCCGACCATGGTGGGCATGGCGACTGCGCCACCTGCGCTGGTCGTGCCAACCACGGTGTCCGCACCGCCCGCGTCGGCCGCGCCGCCTGCAGATACATGCGAAGGTACCTTGGAGGTGGAAGGAGCCGTCATCGTGATGCCCTTCTTCTTGGGGGCCATCGACGATGATGAAGACGATGATGAAGCTGACAAAATTAATGCGCAATCTGCTAATTCAGGTTCGTGCAAGCGATACCCCCTACCTGGCGCGCCAAAGATGTCATGCGCACAACCATCTATGGGGCCATCTAGCCGCTTTTTGCAGTTCGGCTAGGGAGATCTACGAGCACAAAGAGCAGAACCAGCAGAAGGGCGCAAGGGATTTACCCAGGTTCGGGCCACCGTGAGGTGTAAAACCCTACTCCTGCCTTGTATATTGGATGTGTATGAGCACAAGTACAAGGAGCGCTTCTCCCGGCAAGGTGCAGAGAGAGCAGCTACGCATGCAAGTTGTGCAAAAGGTCGATCGGGCGATCCCCGTAATGGTTGCCCTGGCCCTCCTTTTATAGCTCAAGGGGTCACCACAGTGGCAAAACAGTCATTACAAATTGATTACATAGCAAACAGTGCTATCATACCTAACTCTGCCAGTTTAGGACAAAAGCAATAAATGCTCCGTTAGGTGTCATGTTGAGGAGGAGCCCCGGCAAGGATTCTGCACCGCTCGCCCAGCTACCTCCTATTAACTTGACACGCCTTCTAGACGGGTGTCATTAAAGGCAAATCTCCTTCCAGCATGCTGACACATGCCCGACAAATCTCACCTAACTGCCTGCAGGCTCGACACCTCATCGATTAGCGACTGGCTGCTCGATGAGGTGGAGCGCTAACAGCTAGCGAGAGCTTGCCGGTACGGAGCTTGCTGGGCCTTCACGCGCGCGCCTTCCCATGCTCCCTAGCATCGAACCCGAGCTCGACCGAACTCCAGCGTCCGCCACGGTGGTCGCCGTCGTCGCTACGGTGCACCCCCGGCCATGCCTCCAACACCATTCGACGCGGCGTCGTCCGCTCGTTCGAACGCGCCCAACCACGCAGCAAATGGCCTCCCGTAGACGATTCTCGGCGTGGCCCGAGGCCCTCCACCATAGTTTTGGGTCACCGGCGGCGAGTTGCCTGCGCCGCTGACCTGGCACCGCAGGGGCCCACCCCTGGGTCACTGCCGGTGGGTCCCATGGGCCCCGTTGACCACGTTGACCTGGTCAACTGTGCTGACTGGGCAGCCCCAGCCACTGACATGTGGGCCCCACGCGCTTAATTAATCTGGTTTTTAAAATAACTTAATCTGTTAATTAATTGTGTCATTGACAGATGGGGCCCACCTGCTAATTAACCCCTTTTTAGTTAATTTAAACACTGTTTAACTCCCTGTGTATGACATGTGGGGCCCTGGCACTGTTTAAATGGATAGGGCCGGACCAGTCAGCTGTTGAGTCAGCAGCTGGGCCCGCCAGTCAGCCTCTGCTGACTGGGCAGTTGACCCAGTCAAATGGCCCCACCTGTCAGCCTCACAGCCCTCTGCTGTGTACACTGTTCTGTGTGCACTTAGCAATTTTCCATTTAATTTCAAATTTAGATTAATTCCAGAAATTCCAGAAATTGTTTAAAACTTTGAAAAATCATATATAATAATCCGTAACTTGGATGAAAATAATTTATATATGAAAAATGATCAGAAAAATAAGACGAATCCGAATATGCCATCCACATACCTGTCACATGCCTCTAACACTGCAAACATGGAACCTTCCCCTCCGGATCGTCTGTTCGATAATTGTCTAAAGCCAGGAAAATATTCCCAGATATTTTCCCGCACCGTCTGTAACGCTTAGCACTGTGTTAGGTCACCCCTAGCACATCATATTGCCATGTCATGCATTGTGCTACATTTGTTTGCTTTATATTTTTTGTTTCTTCCCCCTCTTCTCTCTGGTAGACTCCGAGACTGACGCTGCTCCCAAGTACGACTACGCTGCAGACGTCCAGCCCCTTTCAGCAGAGCTTCCAGGCAAGCAAAACCCCCTTGATCATTCCTATATCGCCCATTCTTTCTATCTCATGCTTGCATTAGATTTTTCTACTGTATTCGATAGCTCCTATTCTGATGCATAGCCTGATTTTGTAACCTGCTGTTGATACCTTACCTGCTATCCTAAATGCTTAGTATAGGTTGGTTAGTGATCCATCAGTGGCCCCGCACCCTTGTCCGTGTTGCCATGCTTTGCTTCCGGATGCTCGATTAGTGTGATCGACGTGTAGAGACCGACACATCACCGCACATCCCCCCCCTTAGTTGTACGACTCTGCGGAGCTACTATTGAGTGCCGAGGGTGATACCTCTTACCTCACTCCTGATGATATCTCTGTAGTGTAGCTAATCGGTTGTAGGTTACCGAGGGTGATTCCTCTTTCACCACCTCCGATGATGCCTCTGTCGTGCAACACCTCAAGTGTGAACCCATCGAGGGTGATTCCTTCAAGTTCACCTTGACGGTTACATCGAGTAGGAATCCAACGAGGGTGATTCCTCGGATTCCCCCTTGATGTTATGGACACACGGATACCCCTGCCTTTACCTCAGTCCCTTGTTGAAGTCGGGTCGACCCCGAGGGCTACCCGCGAGAGATGTGAAGTCGGGTTGACCGTGAGGGTACCCGCGAGATAATTACGCGGCACAGCCGGGCAGGCAGACCGCCCCAGGAGAGGGATGGGCCTGACCCTTGCCGTAAGTCCGCGAGACGGGGCGACAGGATCACTGATCGTCTCCGCGACCTCCCAATACAGTAACGGATTTGGATATGTGATCTGAGTAGGCCTCTGGCCTTTTCGCACTGACCACCACGCGGGAATAAGTATGGGCACTCGACGTCGTATGATTCTTCCAAAAGCTCTCAGACGTCAGAAATTGAGAGCGCGCTAGGTTGGACGGTAACTGCCTGCGCTTGTATTAAGGGGGCGGGTCTGCTCCCGGTCGCGTTCGCAACGCGCAGGAGTACAAAGGGCGATTGGCCCATGACCCCTTCGCACTTAGGATTTAGACCGGCGTGCTAGCCTCTCTGTTGAGCCTAGGTAGGACTATGGCGTGTCGATCAGCCGAGGCCGGACATGACCCGGAAAAGTGTGTCCGGCCAGAGTTAATCGAGCGTGTTGGGTAAGTTGGTGCACCCCTGCAGGGAAGTTCTCTATTCGAATAGCCGTGTCCATGGTAACAGGACGCTCGGAGAGTATCCCGATCTACTACAACTAGAACTAGATAATTGTGGTGCTTAATAATATGTTGGCTCCGGGATCGCTTTCTCGCAGGGAGTCGAGGAAGGATCTCTGGGCGTTGCTGCTACTTACTTATTACTTTATAATATGTTAATCTGCACTCTTCTAATGCCGCAAGACGCTGCAAGATGCTAGTCTTCGATAGGCTAGGTCTTCCCCCTCTATTCTGGCATTTCTGCAGTATAGTCCATAGATACAGCCCCTTCATTTGATACCGAGGCATAAATAGAATAGTTCTGATGTAAGTCTTGCGAGTACTTTGGATGAGTACTCACGGTTGCTTTGCTACCTTTTTCCCCTCTACCCGATTGCTGCGATCAGATGACGGAGCCCAGGAGCCAGCTGACCCCGTCGACGACTACTACTACACCGACGGAGCCTACTACTACGTGGAGACCGCCGACCAGGAGTAGTTTCAGAGGCTCCCAGGCAGGAGCCTGCGCCTTTTCAATCTAGATCATTGTTTTGCTCAGCCTTCTTAAGGCAACCTTTGTCTAATTATGTCTGTACTCAGATACTGATGCTTCCGCTGACTCTTGTGTATTCGAGCTTATGTATTCGAGCCCTCGAGGCCCCTGGCTTGTAATATTGTATTTGTGTCTAGAGTTGTGTTGTGATATCTTCCCGTGAGTCTCTAATCTTGATCGTGCGCATTTGCGTGTATGATTAGTGCACGATCGAGGCGGGGGCGTCACACTATCTTTGCTAGCCAAAAAAAATCTACACCAAGTAGAGATACTACTTGGGCATCCAAAAACCCTTAAACCCAGTTTCATGCCATGAGAGTCCATTATATCTACCTATGGATTGAATAAGATCCTTCAAGTAAGTTTTCATCGGTGCAAAAGCAATAAAAATTGCTCCTAAATATGTATGAACTTTTATTGTAAGGGAAAATAAGCTTTGTACGATCTTGTGATGGTGGAGCAATAAAAGCGACAGACTGCATAATGAAGATCGCTATCACAAAGGGCAATATAAAGTGACGTTCCTTTACATTAAGAGCTTGCACATCCAAAAACAAAAGCGCATGACAAGCTCTGCTTCCCTCTGCGAAGGGCCTATCTTTTACTTTATGCATTTACTTTCATGCAAGAATCAATAGTATTCTCCTCTATTCCGTTTTTATTTTCTCTTTTGGCAAACATCATGTGGTGGGGATTGATCCATGCATATATATCCAGTTGAATGTAGGTGATCATGAATTATTATTGTTGACATTACCCTTGAGGTAAATACGTTGGGAGGCAAAATTAGAAGGCCCTATCTTTCTATGTGTTCGACTGAAACTTTTGCTCCATAAGTATGACGTGAGTGTCAGGAATCATAGAAGACTAAATGATAGTTGAGTATGTGAACTTGCTAAACAAAGCTCTTACATAGACTCTTTCTGATAATATGATGAATTGCAATTGCTTCAGTGACTAAGATCATAGTTTGTTAGTTTTCAATTCGGTTTATGGTTCATACTTTAACTTGTGGATGAATTGTCACTTTTTCATCAGAAGTTTTATGATGATATATTGCTGTTACAATAAAGATCATGATGCTCCATGTCCGTATTTTATTTTATCGACGTCTCTCTCTCTAAACGTGTGGTCATGATTATCGATTTCGACTTTTCGCTTGAGGGCAAGCGAAGTCTAACCTTGGGGGAGTTGATACGTCCAATTTGCATCATGATTTCCTACTGTTAATTATTATGTTTTTAATCATTATTTCACTTTATGGTACAATTCTTATGCCTTTTCTCTTATTTTGCAAGATTTACATGAAGAGGGAGAATGCCGGCAGCTGGAATTCTGGACCTGAAATAGCCACATCAGAGATACCTATTCTACAGAGCTCCAATTGAACTGAAATTTCAGGGAGATTTTTTTTTGAATATATAAAAAATACTAGAGAAAAGAAATACCAGAGGGGACCCACCAGTTGCCCACAAGGCAACAGGGCGCGGCCCCCCTGGGCATGCCCTATTGCCTTGTGGGGCCCACATCTGGCATCTGGCCCCATCCTTCTGCTATATGAGGCCATTTTCCCTAGAAAAAAAATCAGGAGAGGACTTTCGGGACGGAGCGCCGCCGTCTCGAGGCGGAACCTGGGCAGGAGCTATTTTGCTCTCAGGTGGAGCGATTCCGCCGGGGATACTTCCCTCCGGGAGGGGGAAATCGAAGCCATCGACATCACCAACGATCCTCTCGTCGTGGGAGGACCAATCTTCATCAACATCTTCACCAGCACCATCTCATCTCAAACCCTAGTTTATCTCTTGTATTCAATCTTTGTCTCAAAACCTCAGATTGATACCTGTGGGTTGCTAGTAGTGTTGATTACATCTTGTAGTTGATTCTAGTTGGTTTATTTGGTGGAAGATTATATGTTCAGATTCTTAATGCTATTCAATACCCCTCTAATCTTGAACATGAATATGATTTGTGTGTAGTTACTTTTGTTCTTGAGGACATGGGAGAAGTCTTGTCATAAGTAATCATGTGAATTTGGTATACGTTCGATATTTTGATGATATGTATGTTGTTGCTTCGTTTAGTGGTGTCGTGTGAACGTCGACTACATGACACTTCACCATCTTTGGGCCTAAGGGAAGGCATTGTGGAGTAGTAATTAGATGATGGGTTGCTAGACTGATAGAAGCTTAAACCCTAGTTTATGCGCTATTCCGTAAGGGGCTGATTTAGATCCATATGTTTCATGCTATGGTTAGAGTTATCTTAATTCTTCTTTCGTAGTTGCGGATGCTTGCGAGAGGGGGTAATCATAAGTGGGAGGCTTATTCAAGTAGGAACAGCACCCAAGCACTGGTCCACCCACATATCAAATTATCAAAGTAGCGAACGCGAATCAAACAAACATGATGAAAGTGACTAGATGAAATTCCCATGTGTCCTCGAGAACGCTTTGCTTATTATACGAGTTCGTTCTGGCTTGTCCTTTGCTACAAAAAGGATTGGGCCACCTTGCTGCACTATTTGTTACCATTACTACGTGTTACTTGTTACGAATTATCTTGCTATCAAAACTATGTGTTACCGCTACTTTCAGTACTTGTAGAGAATACCTTGCTGAAAACCACTTGTCATTTCCTTCTGCTCCTCGTTGGGTTCGACACTCTTACTTATCGAAAGGACTATGATTGATCCCCTATACTTGTGGGTCATCATTACTCCACCCATCGACCGCTATCCAGCATGCATCTAGGGTATTAAGTATGAAACAGAGTAACGCCTTAAGCAAGATGACATGATGTAGACAAAGTAAACGCAAGCAATATGATTAAACCCCATCTTTTTATCCTTAATGGCAACAATACAAATACGTGTCATGTCCCCTTCTGTCACTGGGATTGAGCACCGCAAGATTGAACCCATCACAAAGCACCTCTCACATTGCAAGATAAATCAATCTAGTAGGCCAAACCAAATCGATAGATTGGAGAGAAATACAAAGCTATAATAATCATGCATAAAAGAGTTCAGAGAAGACTCAAATATTTCTCATGAATAATCTGATCATAAACTCACAATTCATCGGATCCCAACAAACACACCGCAAAAGAAGATTACATCGGATAGAACTCCAAGAACATCGAGGAGAACATGGTATTGAAGATCAAAGAGAGAGAAGAAGCCATCTAGATACTAGCTATGGACCCGTAGGTCTGTGGTAAACTACTCACACATCATCGGAAGGGCAGCAAGGTTGATGTAGAAGCCCTCCGTGATTGATTCCCCCTCCGGCAGAGTACTGGAAAAGGCCTCAGATGGGATCACGGAAGAACAGAGGCTTGCGGCGGCGGAAAGGTTTTTTCTTCAGGCTCTCTTGTGGTTTTGGAATATTTGGGAATTTATAGCACTGGAATTAGGTCAAGAGGTGCCACGAGGGGCCCACAAGCCTGGGGGGCACGCCCTACCCCCTAGGCGCGCCCTCCAGGCTTGCCGCCTCGTCGTGGCTCTTCTGGTCTTCTCCCAAAGCTTCCTGGGTCTCTTCTGGTCCAGAAAAAATTAATCCAAAGTTTTTTTCTCGTTTGGACACTTTTTGATATTGATTTTCTGAAAAGGCAAAAACAAGCAGAAAACAGCAACTGGCACTAGGCACTGGGTTAATAGGTTAGTCCCAAAAAATGATATATAATGGCATATAATTGCATATAAAACATCCAAGATTGATACTATAATAGCATGGAACAATCAAAAATTATAGATACGTTGGAGACGTATCAAGCATCCCCAAGCTTAATTCCTGCTCGTCCTCGAGTAGGTAAATGATAAAAACAGAATTTTTGATGTGGAATTCTACCTATCATGTTTCTTCATGTAATCTCTCTCTTACGGTATGAATAATAAGATCCGAATGATTCAAAGCAATAGTCTATAATTTGATATAAAGACATCAATACTCAGGCATACTAATAAACAATCATGTCTTTCAAAATAAAAATGCTAAAGAACGTTATCCCTACAAAATCATATAATCCTGTCATGCTCCATCTTCTTAACACAAAGTATTTATCATGCACTACCCCGATGACAAGCCGAGCAATTGGTTCATACTTCTTAACGCGCTTCAGCTTTTTCAACCCCCACACAATACATGAGCGCAAGCCATGGATATAGCACTATGGGTGGAATAGAGTGTGGTGGTAGAGATCAATAAGAGAAGTCAAAAATAAGAAGATAGTCTCACATCAACGACGCTAATCAACGGGCTATGGAGATGCCCATCAATTGATGTCAATGCAAGGAGTAGGGATTGCTATGCAACGGATGCACTAAGAGCTATAAGTGTATGAAAGCTCAACATGAAAACTAAGTGGGTGTGCATCCAACGTGCTAGCTCATGAAGACCTCGGGCATTTGAGGAAGCCCATCATCGGAATATACAAGCCAAGTTCTATAATGAAAAATTCCCACTAGTATATGAAAGTGACAAAATAGGAGACTCTCTATATGAAAAACATGGTTCTACTCTGAAGCACAGGTGTGGAAAAAGGATGATAACATTGCCCCTTCTCTCTTTTTCTAGTATGTACCATATTTTTAGCATGCTCCTTTTTACGTACAAATATGTACGTATTTCACATATATAATAAAAACTATGGGCCCACTTGCAATTTTTTCGTAGAACTCACTTTGGAGTATGTTAGATATAGTATACGAACATACTAAAAATGATAAAGTAGTATATATACTGTCACATGGTAGTATATGAGACATGGGTGTAACTACACCCGGTAGTAGGATGTATTTTCCCTATATATATATATATATATATATATATATATATATATATATATATATATATATATATATATATATATATTCATGGCTCTTTTTGGCCTCTTTTTTTCGTCCGGAGTCTCATCCCGACTTGTGGGGGAATCATGGTCTCCATCATCCTTTCCTCACTGGGACAATGCTCTAATAATGATGATCATCACACTTTTATTTACTTACAACTCAATATTACAACTCGATACTAGAACAAAGATATGACTCTATATGAATGCCTCTGGCAGTGTACCAGGATGTGCAATGATGCTAGCGTAACATGTATAAAAAATGATGAACGGTGGCTGAGCCACAAATACTATGTCAGCTATATGATCATGCAAAGCAATATGACAATGACGATGTGTGTCATAAAAATGGAACGGTGGAAGTTGCATGGCAATATATCTTGGAATGGCTATGAAAATGCCATGATAGGTAGGTATGGTGGCTGTTTTGAGGAAGATATAAAGAGGCTTATGTATGATAGAGCGTATCATATCACGGGGTTTAGATGCACTGGCGAAGTTTGCACCAACTCTCGATGTGAGAAAGGGCAATACACAGTACCGAAGAGGCTAGCAAATTGCGGAAGGGTGAGAGTGCGTATAATACATGGACTCACATTAGTCATAAAGAACTCACATACTTATTGCGAAAGTTTATTAGCCCTCAAAGCAAAGTACTACTATGCATGCCCCTAGGGGGATAGATTGGTAGGACAAGTCCATTGCTCGTCCCCGACCGCCACTCATAAGGTAGACAATCAACAATAAATCATGCTCCAACTTCTTAGCATAACGACAGATCATTCGTGCATGCTTTGGGAATCACAAACCTTAACACCAATATTCTTACTAAACCACAATTATCTACTAATACCTCCCACATATTACCATCTTAATATCGCAAAACTATTGCAAGGAATCAAACTTATCATATTCAGTGATCTACATGAAAGTTTTTATTATATCCCTCTTGAATACCTATCATATCAGGACCAAATTCATAACCCATGCATATTACCATTGCTATTCATTAGACTCTCAAAAAGATATAGGTGAAGCATTAGAGTGCAACTATTTCTTTAAAATATAACCACTGCCGTGCTCTAAAAGATATAAGTGAAGCACTAGAGCAACTGCCTAGCTCAAAAGATATAAGTGAAGCACATAGAGTATTCTAACAAATCACGAATAATATGTGTCCCTCTCAAAAAGGTGTGTTCAGCAAAGATGATTGTGACAAACTAAAAAGCAAACAAACTATATCACAAGACGCTCCAAGTAAAACACATATCATGTGATGAATAAAAACATAGCTTCAAGTGAGTTACCGATAGATTGTAGACGAAAGAGGGGATGCCTTCCGGGGCATCCCCAAGCTTAGACGCTTGAGTCTTCCTTGAATATTACCTTGGGGTGCCTTGGGCATCCCCAAGCTTTGGCTCTTTCCGCTCCTTATTCCTTTATCCATTGTAGTCTCACCCAAAACTTGAAAACTTCAGCACACAAAACTCAACAGAAACCTCGGGAGATCCGTTAGTATAACAAACAAATCTTAAACTTTAGGTACTGTTGTAAATTGATTCAGATTTAATATTTGCTTAATGCTACTGTACTCCGACTTCTCCATGACTCATACCCCCCGATACGATCCATAGATTCATCAAAATAAGCAAACTATGCAACAAAAACAGAATCTGCTAAAACAGAACAGTCTGTAAAGATCTGAATTAACGACATACTTTTGTAACTCCAAAAATTCTGAAAAATTAGGACAACGTGGGAAATTCATATATCAATATTTTGTAAAACATTCAGAAGATTCTGACGCTCCAGCGAAAAAACAAAATTCCAGCACTGGACGCAAAAGTTTCTATTTTCCAACAACATCTATCATACTATCTTCCAAATCATCCCAAAGGCATTACTTGGCACAAACACTAATTAAAACATAAAAATACAATCATAACAGAGGCTATAATTTTTTAAACACTAAAAACAGAAAGAAAAAGCAAAAATTTATTTTATTCATTGGGTTGCCTCCCAACAAGCGCTATTGTTTTATGCCCCTAGCTAGGCATAATGCATAGTTTCAAGTGTTGTCATCCTTGGTTTCCAACTCCTCAATTACACATCCATTTTTTCTAGTATATTTAACATAGGAGTTTCTCATCATCACACTTCTAGGCACAAAATCAAGAATTTTGCTTTTATGGATAGGTTCCTTAATTATATCAATGAAATTGGGGTGCACGCTAATCATTTTTAGATCCTCACTCCCTTTACTAGAAGTAGCACACTTAACCTTGGGAACATATATAAACTTGCAATTTTTATTAGGAGGGGTCCTATCAATGTTTTTAGTGGAGGAAAAAGTGGAACCTAAGTTATTAATAATTTCTTCTAACTTGTCAAGTCTAGCGGAGCTTTGTTATATCCTTTCGTTAATTATCGGTTCCTTTTCCTTTAAAGTTTTCAAAGCAATTCCCACCTTGGAACCAAATTGAGTGATATGATTATGGATCTTTTTATCTAGATTTTCAAGATGTTCAATAGTAGGTATCTTATTTTCAATAGCTTCTAATCTTTGCATAACATGTTCCAAAGTCAATGCCGTTTCATTAATAATGATAGGGGGTGAACCCACTAAATTTCCCATAGCATTGAAAGCATCTGAAGTGGGACACATCAAGAAATTCCCTCCGGTAATAGTGTCAAGCACAAATCTATACCAAGTAGTAATTCCCACATAATTTTTTTGAAGAAGAACGGTAGTGGATTGCATATGAGTTGATCTATTTTGAGCATCGCAAATCCTATACCAAGCATCTTTTAAATTCTCTCCTCCCCTTTGTTTAAAATTGAGCACTTCATTTTCTGGGGTAATATCCAAGATTGATACTATAATAGCATGGAACAAATTTTAAATTATAGATACGTTGGAGACGTATCACATCCCCAAGCTTACACGCTTGAGTCTTCCTTGAATATTACCCTGGGTTGCCTTGGGCATCCCCAAGCTTAGGCTCTTGCCGCTCCTTATTCCTTAATCCATCGTAGTCTCACCCAAAACTTGAAAACTTCAGCACACAAAACTCAACAGAAACCTCATGAGATCCGTTAGTATAACAAATAAATCTTAAACTTTAGGTACTGTTGTAAATTGATTCATATTTAATATTGGAATAATGCTACTGTACTCCAACTTCTCCATGACTCATACCTCCCGATACGATCCATAGATTCATCAAAATAAGCAAACTATGCAACAAAAACAGAATCTGTCTAGAACAGAATAGTCTGTAAAGATCTATTTAGAAGCTATACTTCTGTAACTCCAAATATTCTGAAAACTTAGGACAACGTAAAAAATTCATATACCAATACTGTGTAAAAATTTCAGATTTTTCTGATGCTCTAGTACAGAATCAAAAATCAAATAGTGGACACAAAACCTTCTGTTTTCGAAACAGCATCAATTATACTATCATCCAAATCATCCCAAAGGCATTACTTGGCACAAACACTAATTAAAAGATAAAAACGCAATCATAACAGAGGCTATAATTGTGTAAACACACAAAAAACAGAAGGTAAAAAGATTAATGGGTTGTCTCCCAACTAGCTCTTTCTTTATTGCCATTAAGATAGGCTTTTAATTTTATTGATGCTCACATGAAAGACAAGAATTGAAGCACAAAGAGAGCATCATGAAGCATATGAAAAACACATTTAAGTCTAACATACTTCCTATGCATCGGCATTTTATAGGAAAACAAATTATCAAGACAACCAATATCTAGCATATGCAAATAGGGAGAATGAAGCATTAATAATTTCAACACAAAGAGAGGTAATTTGGTGACATGAAGATTTTTATAACAATGTTTTCCTCTCTCATAATAATTACATGTAGGATCATAATCAAAGTCAACAATATAGCTATAATAAACAATATTCTCTCTATGATCCACATGCATAAATTTTTTATAATCTTCCAAGATAGTGGGATTAACATCAACTAAAGTCATGACCTCTCCAAACCCACTTTTATCAAAAAATTCATAAGATTAAACACTCTCCAAATATGTGGGATTATTTTTACCTAAAGTTGACACTCTTCCAAACCCACTTTCAATATTATTGCAAACATTATTATCAATGACATATTCATCATGAGGCTTAAATAAATTTTCAAGATCATAAGAAACATTATCACCCCAATCATGATCATTGCAATAAGTAGTGGACATAACAAAATCATCATCCCCAAGATTGTAGTTTTGCATATTATTAACACAATTGACATTAATAGAATTTATAATAACATCATTGCAATCATGCTTTTCAATCAAGGAGCTATCATGAATCACTTTATAAATTTCTTCTTCTAACACTTCATCACAATTTTCAGATTCATGATTTTCAAGCAAAACTTCATAGAGAAAATCAAGTGCGCTCAACTCACTAGCAATTGGTTCATTATAATTGGATATTTTGAAAAGATTAGCAAGTGGATGAGGATCCATATCAATGAATTTTTAGCAAGCGAAGATGCAAGCTAATAGAAGGCACATGGCAACACAAGCAAAGAAAGCACACAAAATATTTTTGGGTTTTTTTTGTAAAATTGTTTTAGAGGTGGGGGAGATGAAAATGAGAGGCAAATGCAAATAAAAAAGGCAAATAAAGTAAATGCAAGTGGATGATAGTTTATGCGAAGGTACTTGATAAATTTTGGTGTTGTCTCCCCGGCAACGGCGCCAAAAATTCTTCCTTCTACTTGTAGATTGCGTTGGTATTTCCCCGAAGAGGAGAGGATGATGCAATATAGTAGAGATAAGTATTTCCCTCAGTTCAGAACCAAGGTTATAAATCAAGTAGGAGAACCACACAAAATCCCTTTAGCAGCACCTACACACACAAAAGCAAACACTTACACCCAACGCAAATAAGAGGGTTGTCAATCCTCTTAGCGGTTATTTGCAAGGATTAATTCTGATAGTGATAGATAGAAATATAAATTGCAAAATAAAATAAAAGTAAATAGATTGCAGGAAGGTATTTTTGGATTTTAATTTATGATAAAGATAGACCCGGGGGCCATTCTTTTCACTAGAGGCTTCTCTCTCGAGCGCAGAACATACGGTTGCTACTTGTAGCTTGCGTTGGTATTATCCCTGAAGAGGAAGGGATGATGCAGCACAGCAGAGGTAAGTATTTCCCTTAGTTATGAAACCAAGGTTATCAATCCAGTAGGAGAACCACGCAACACCTCGTTAGCAGTACCTGCACACAAACAACAAATCCTTGCACCCAACGCAAACGAGGGGTTGTCAATCCCTCGGCGGTAAGTTGCAAGAGTAAATTGTATGTGATAGATAGATAGATTGAAAAAAAAATACAAAATAAAATAAATAAGAGAAAAGTGCAGCAATATTTTTAGGGTTTTAGTAATTTGATTTAGATAGACCCGGGGGCCATAGTTTTCACTAGAGGCTTCTCTCGAGAAAATAGCATACGGTGGGTAGACAAATTACTGTTGGGCAATTGATAGAAAAGCAAATAATCATGACAATATCCAAGGCAATGATCATGTATGTAGGCATCACATCCGAGACAAGTAGACCGACTCCTGCCTGCATCTACTACTATTACTCCACACATCGACCGCTATCCAGCATGCATCTAGTGTATTAAGTCCATAAAGAACGGAGTAACGCCTTAAGAACGATGACATGATGTAGACAAGATAAACTCATGCATGAATAATGTAACATCCCCATGTATTAAGCTACAGTGATCACCCTTTTGATAATGCCAAGTCACCATGATTAACAGTGCTTGATCATCATTTGAGTCATATCTCATTTCAAATTCCAATTCAAATTAAAAATTCAAATATGAAGTAAAAATAAAAGTTGTTCAAATTTGAAAACTAAATAGTTCATAATTTTGGAAATATTCCATTATAAATAATGTTCAGGAAAAAAAACATCACCTAAATTCACTAGATGACTCTAACATCCAAAAACAGTACCAAAACAGCAATATTTAATCCATTTTCATTTAAATAAATTTCAAATGAAATCCTTAGGCATCCAAACCTTTTTCTGGCAGTGATGAATATTGCATGGTGTTTATTGAGCAAAGTCACATATTTTACAAAAGTCAAATTGGTGACCAAACATTTTGCAAAACAGAAAAGCAAAAAAGGAAAACAGAATAAGCAAAAGAGAGAAGGAAAAGGCCCACCGTACCTGGGCCTAAGTCAACAGGCAGGCCCAGCCCGCGCCTGTCACCTCCTTCCTCCTGCTCACCCGCGCCCGAGCCGGTTCGCCGTCGCAGCCGCGCCCACTCGCCGCCTCGCGTCGCTACAGGGCGCCGGGTGGATAAGAAGGCCACCGCGGACACCCTGGACCGCCCCCAGATATTTTCCCCCTCTCCCCTCGCTCGCCTTCTTCATCTCCCGCCATGGCCGACGCGGCCGTCGCCGTTGCGAGCTCCTCCACGTAGCCACCGCCGCTGCCTCGCCTCGACACCGTGCCAAATCGCTCCACCGTCCTCGACTCCTTCCTCTGCACCGAGCCATCGGAGCCGGGAGCCATTGCTTCGAGCTCGGCGGCCTCTTCTTCAACCTCGGATCGCCGTCGTTCGTCGTCGAACTCCGGCCACCCCGAACCTTCCCCGAGCCCGCTAAGCTAACCTACGGGACCGCTGTAAGCCAAGCCCCCTTTCCCCTCTCTCAGCGTTGCTTTTAGATGCCCGTAGCCACCACCGCCATTGCCGCCCGAGCTTTGCTCCGCCGCGGTGCTCGTCGCCGTTGCTTCCGACGATGACGTGCTCAACCGAGCACGGCGTCATGCTCAGCACGCCCGCGCGAACCCAACGCCGCCCCTTACGCGCCTTACCGTGCCCCGTAGCGCCCGGCTCGCCGATGCTCGAACTCCAGCGTCCGCTGCGGTCGACGCCGCCGTCAATGTAGCCCTCCTCGCTCGAACCAGTGCCATAGATCGACGCGCACCGCAGTCCCCGTTCGAACGCGACCAGCCGTCGCATTTTTGGTCGCCGGACGGCAATTTCCTCGAGGTCCGACGCGCTCTGCCGCGTTTTGGCTCGCCGGAGCAAACTCCGGCGCCGGTGTCCGACGTGGCGCCACGTGGCCGCCCTCTGTGTCGCTGACACTGGGTCCCGCGGACCCAGTTGACCGGTCAAAGGTCACCGCTGACCGCTGACTGGGCAGCACAGCCACTGACATAAGGGCCCCGCGCAAATTAAAACATTTTTATAAATAAATAAAATGCTAATTAATTTGTTAATTAAATTATTAATTAAACAGTCCCTGACTAATGGGGCCCACCCTCTAATTAATCTTTAATTAGTTTAATTAACCCCTAATTACCTCACTGTGTATGACATGTGGGACCCACTGGTAGGTTTGACCCTGGCCAGCTGGGTTTGACCGCTGACATCACCCTGATGTCATGCTGATGTCAAAAAACACTGTTTTCGATAATTCGGATTTAATAATTAAAATAATTCCAGAAATTCAATAAAACTTTGAAAAATCATATAAAATAAAACCGTAACTCGGATGAAAATAATTTATGTATGAAAAACGATCAGAAAAATATGACGAATACGAATACGCTACCCACATACCTGTTAGCCCTCTCTAACATGATGAACATGGAACCTTCCCGTCCGATTCATCTGACCGATAATTGCCCGGAGCTGGTAAAACACCTCCAGATGTTTTCCCGCTCTGACTAACTTGCGTAGTGCTGCATTAGAACACCCCTAGCACAGCATGTTGACATGTCATGCATCCCTATTGCATTGTTTGTCGTGTATTTATTGTTTCTTCCCCCTCCTTCTCTAACGATAGACCCCGAGACTGCCGACAACACTGCTGAGTACGACTATGTCGACGACGACCAGACCCCTTCAGCTGAGCTTCCAGGCAAACAAAACCCCCTTGATCATCAGATATCGCCCATTCTTTCTCTCTTATGCTTGAATTAGAATTGCTTCTGTTGTTGCTCCGATAGCTCCTATTCTGTTGCATAGCCTGATTTCGTTGCCTGCTATTGATACCTTACCTGCTACCCTATGATGCTTAGTTAGGTATGCTATGTTTCGTCAGCTGGCCCCTCACCCTTGTCCGTTTGCCATGTTTGTTATCGAGCCGTGATCACTCTGGGTGATGATCACAGAAATGTTTACATATTGCAATACTTTAAACTGTTAAAGTCGGGCCAGCTCCAAGAGTGCCCGCGAGAGAATAATTTTAAAGTCGGGTCAGCTCCAAGAGCACCCGCGAGTGATATTATGGCGGAACAACAGGGCAGGCGGAGACCACCTAGGAGAGAGGTGGGCCTGGTCCTTGGTCGTAGTCCGTGTGTTATCAAGTCAGAGCGACAGGGATCCTGTTCGTCTTCGCGAGTTACTAAACACGCCTAACGGATTTGGGTATGGCTTGGTATTCAACACTCTTCAGGAATCATCCGCAGTTTCAAAGTTCTCTTGGATTCCAAAAAGCATCGCTACCCGCATACTGAAGTTGATCTGAGTTGGCCGCTGGCCTATACGCACTACCAACACGTGGGATAATGGTTATGGGACCCTTTACGTCGTACGTTTCTCCCGAAAGCTCTTCAGATGTCACAGTTCAGAGATGCGGGCTGATTGCTGGGGTGGGCTAGTTACGTCACTTGTGTATACAGTGTCGCGCCTGGGCCCCGGCCAGTCTCGCAACGTGCAGGAGTGCAGAGGGCGACGGGCCCAAGACCCCTTCGCACTTAGGATTTAGACCGGCGTGCTGACCTCTCTGCTGAGCCTAGGTTGGTCTACGGTGTGTCAATTACCCGAGGCCGGGTATTACCCAGCAAGTTTGTCCGGCCAGATGTAATCGAGCGTGCTGGGTAACAGTAGTGCACCCCTGCAGGGAAGTTATCTATTCGAATAGCCGTGTCCATGGTAACAGGATGCTCAGAGTTGTATACTGATCTGCTACAACTACAAATGGATACTGTTACAATGATAAACTGTTACAACTGCTCTCGGGATCACTTTCTCACAGGGTAGTCGAGGAAGGATCCCAGGGCATTACTAAAATATGATTGATTATATATTATCTTGTTCTACTATCTTCTAATGCTGCAAGATTGCTTCCAGATGTTAGTCTTCGATAGGCTACGCCTTTCCCCTTCTGTTCCGGCAATTCTGCAGTTCAGTCCAAAGGTATAGCCCCATTCCTTTGATACCGATGCATACTTAGTATAGTTCTGATGTAAGTCTTGCGAGTACTTTGGATGAGTACTCACGGTTGCTTTGCTACTTCTTTTCCCATACCCGGTTGCTGCGATCAGACGACGGAGCCCAGGAGCAGGAGATCCCTGGAGGCACCTACTACTACATTGAGCCCGCCGACCAGGAGTAGTTCGGAGGCCCTAGGCAGGAGGCCTTCGCCTTTTCGATCAGTGTCGCTGTTTGTGCTAGCCTTCTTAAGGCAAACTTGACTAACTATGTCTGTACCCAGATATTATTTGTTTGTATGACTTATGTATTCGGGTCCTCGTGACCCCTGGTTTGTAATATGGAGATTTATGTTTAAATTTGAGTTTAGAGTTGTGTTGTGATATCTTCCTGTGAGTCCCTGATCTCGAGCTTGCACGTTTGCGTGTATGATTAGTGCACGGTCGAGCAGGGGCATCACAAGTTGGTATCAGAGCCGACTACCTGTAGGAAGCCCCCTTCCGATTCCTTGGTCGAAGTTGAGTCTAGTCTTTGAAAAACTATATTTTACTAACATGGCTCTGTGGCTTACAGGCCCACGTCGCCAATGGGTGGTATTAGGATCTTTTATTCCTCTTCCTTACTCTGGGATTCTACTCTCTCTTCTATTCGGGTTTAAATTTTACTAACTCTGACTCTAGGTTCTCGTGATCACGTCCACCCGGAGCTTTGATTATCTACAGACTACTTCTTTGAATGCACGATGCAAGAATTCACTCATTGTCATTTGACAATCATGAAATTTCCTCTGTTTTAGATGGATCGTTTGTTCCCGCCGCGTCCCACGACGCAGCTTGTACTCCGCACTTGGGCTCGTGATGCGTCTGGTTTTCCAGCTATCCTAATCGCCCTCCTGACCAGATTGGGCTACCGCTGGTACCCTGAGTACATGGTTTACAAGGATTTCCGCGAGTTCAACCAGGAGCAGTAGCATGCCGATGTTCGTATCTTTGATCAGCGGGACGACTCCGTCATTGAGTTGCACTCTTTTCACGGTATCGGCATGACGATTGATATGGCAGTCCATGACGCTGCCCATTCTGCTGTCGCACGTCTTCGTGGCGAATATAGTCGCTTGGATGACTCCGAGTTCAGATACATCCCGTTTGCCCCTGCGGGAGATGAGACTGGATACTACACTGCTGTCCACGCTCCTTACGTGACACGTCGATATGACCCGCAGGTCTTGATACAGCACACTCAGGCTCTGGATCGCACTGCCCGGGCTCTTGCCGTCGAGTTGTTTGCCACTCGCGCACGTCTCTATGAGGCTATGACACAGTTGCTACCAGCTGTTCGGGCAGGGATACATCTAGAGTACATCCTTTACCCGCGCAGGACCCAGATGCCTTCAGGTATCGATTGGCCTGCTGTTGGAGGTCACACACCTGCACGTGGACCTCTTCTCCCAGTTCGAGATCGGGTTCTGCATCAGAGTCTTCGCAGAGCGCAAGACCTTTCTGTTGTGGGCACTCATCGTTCGCACCTGCAGTTACCTGGTTTCAGTGGTTTTCCCCGACGTTGATGTAGCCTTTGCTATGTCCCGTTGTTGTATTCCTCACCGCGTGCCTGCGCACCACCTAGTATGTCTAGCTGTTTAATTTTCCGAACTTATGCTATCCGCGTGTAACCGACTCTGTGTATGTATCTGTATGTCTTAATTGACTACTGTTGTGTATCTATTGCACTACTTATTCATTGTCGTGTTACATCATGTTTGTCTCTAAACACTTGCAGTTGTTTTTACTAAACTACCCCCTGTTAAATCTTTAGCAGGATGGTTAGACCAGGTGGTCGTGATCGTGGCCGTGCTCCCGAATGGCCACCACCGCCAGACTATATGGCAGCTATGATGCAACAATTTGAGATGAACCGCCAGTTTATGGTTGGAATCATGGCTCAGTTTCCAAACCAGAACCAGAATGCTCAGAACCAGCAACCTGCTTCAATAACTCTACAGGAGTTTGTACGTCTCAACCCAACTGTTTTCCATAACTCGAAACAGCCACTGGATGCTGATGACTGGCTTCGGGACATCACCTTCAAGATGGAATCTGCCAATGTCGCCCCTGCCAACCTTGTCACCTTCGCGTCCTACTTCTTGAAGGGCCCCGCTGCTCAATGGTGGTGCACCCACAGGCGTACACTACCTGCTGGGACAGTCGTTACCTGGATCGAGTTTCAGGCTGCATTCCGTGCCCGTTACATTCCTCAGGGAATCATGGACCGGAAGAAAAGAGAGTTTTGCAACCTCACTCAGGGCAATAAGACAGTCGAAGCTTACCAGCGGGAATTCCTTGACCTATCCCGCTATGCTGAAGAAGACATTGCCACTGATGCTTGCAGACAGGAGAAATTCCGCGACGGACTCCACCTAGACCTCAAGCTTGCACTTGCTG
Organism: Elymus sibiricus; assembly: GCA_039707655.1. Lineage (NCBI taxonomy): Eukaryota > Viridiplantae > Streptophyta > Magnoliopsida > Poales > Poaceae > Elymus > Elymus sibiricus. The sequence continues at coordinate 133,960,837 of CM077666.1, read as the reverse complement.
TTCATGACTTCACTGACTTCGCCACCCTGGTGAACAAGGCTATCCAGGTTGAGACCGCTCAGATGGAGCACAAGGAGTCACATAAGCGCTATCGTGACGTTGGCTCATCTTCGAGCTCAGCACAAAGGCGTCGAATCTGGATTCCCCACAGCATGTATCGTCCCGCTGCCCCTGCGCTAAGGCCCTCCTATGCGGCACCCCGTCTGCCTCCTCCACCCTCGAGGCAGCCGACAGCTCAAGCTGCTCCACCAAATGCTACTGCTCTTCGTCCTGAAGATGGTCTGTGTTTCAAGTGTTGCCGCCCAGGTCACCATGCCAAAGACTGCCGCCAGAATCAGAATCAGTTGGCACTTCCTCCTACTGGCCGTGGCAATGGCCGTGGTAACAACCAGACCCGCAATTATAATACCGGGTCTTCTGCTTATGGTCGTGGACAGGCTTACCACGTTGATATTGAAGAAGTTCAGGATCAACCTGATACTGTGATGGGTACCCTTCTCGTTAACTCAGTACCCGCTTCTGTTTTATTTGATTCAGGAGCATCACATTCATTCATCTCTAGAGCATTTGCATTCATGCATGGCATACAATATGAAAAGATGCATACTCCATTAGTCGTTAAAACTCCCGGGGCCCATTGTCATGCTGACATGATGGCACATAACGTCACCGTCAAAATTGAAGGATTAGAATTCCTTGCCTCCCCCATCGTTCTGAAGTCTTCCAGCATAGACCTCATTCTGGGAATGGATTGGTTGAAAGCTCACATTGCTTCGATCAATTGTGCCACCAAAGTCGTCCAACTCCTTCACCCCTCCGACGAGATAGTGAACTACACCACCCGAGTTATCCGGAATGTCGAAGCTTAGATATATGCTCTGAATGCTTTGAACGCTTCACCCCTTGAGGGAATTGAGAACGTTCCAGTCGTTCGCGATTTTCCAGACATCTTTCCAGAAGAACTTCCAGGAATACCCCCTGTTAGAGCCGTTGAATTCGTCATCGACTTGAAACCAGGCAGCACTCCTATTGCTAAACGTCGCTATAAGATGCCACCACATGAACTCCTTGAACTTAAGGAGGAGATCGACAAATCACTTCATAAAGGCTTCATTCGTCCAAGTTCCTTTGCTTGGGGAGCACCTTCTCTCTTTGTGAAGAAGAAGGATGGAACGAACCGATTGGTCCAGGACTATCGGCCTATTAACCAAGCAACAATCCAGAACAAATATCCACTTCCCCGGATCAACAATCTTTATGATCAACTTGCTGGATCCTCTATGTTCTCTAAACTCGACTTAAGGTTGGGTTACCATCAGATCCAAGTTCGTAAAGAGGATATTCCGAAAACCGCCTTCGTTATTCGTTATGGATCATACGAGTACACCGTCATGTCCTTCGGATTAACTAATGCTCCAGCAACCTTCTCTCGATTGATGAACTATATCTTCATGGACTACCTCGACAAATTCGTCATGGTTTATTTGGATGATATCCTTATATATTCCAAGAATGAAGAAGAACACGCCGAACATCTTCGACTTGTATTGGAGAAACTCCGAGAACACCAGCTATATGCCAAATTTTCCAAATGTGAATTCTGGTTATCTGAGGTGACTTATCTTGGTCATGTGATTTCCAAAGATGGCATTGCTGTTAATCCAGAACGAGTTCAGGCTATTCTTGACTGGACTCCTCCGTAGACTGTTAAGCAAGTCAAAAGTTTTCTCGGTCTCGCCAGCTATTGCCGCTGTTTCGTCGAGAATTTCTCCAAGATTGCTAAGCCACTGACTGATTTGCTCCACAAAGGCAAGAAGTTTGAGTGGATGGAAAAGTGCCAAGAAAGTTTTCAGACACTTAAAGATAAGTTGACATCTGCCCCAGTGCTAGCTCCCCATGATTCCCGCAAGGAATTTGTGATATATTGCGACGCGTCTCGTCAAGGATTAGGCTGTGTCCTAATGCAAGATCGCAAGGTGATTGCTTATGGCTCTCGTCAGTTGCGTCCTCACGAAGATAAGTATCCAACACATGATCTTGAGTTAGCAGCAGTTATCTATGCTCTAAAGCTGTGGTGACATTACCTTCTCGGTAATCGTTACGAGATATACACGGACCATCAAAGTCTGAAGTATTTATCAACCAGATTTGAACCTCCGTCAACAAATATGGCTCGAGATAATAGCTAACTATGACATGGATATTTCTTATACCATTGGCAGGGCTAATGTAATGGCCGATGCTTTGAGTTGCAAGTCTTATTGCAACAACCTCATGGTTCAGCAAGCACAACCTATTCTTTATGAAGAACTTCGCAAGTTGAACCTCCAAATTGTTCCTCAGGGTTCTCTCAATACCCTGGTAGTTGAACCAGATCTCGAGGTCCTCATCAAGCATATACAGAAAGCTGACTCTGAGGTCGAGAAGATTAAGCGCTATCTCGCAGAAGGAAGGCGCTCATTCTTCACTATTGATGATGATGGCACCTTGTTCTTCAAAAATCGCTTAGTGGTTCCTAGAAAGGACAACCTGGATGTGACCCCGCGCGTCATGAAAGAAGCTCATGATACACCTCTTTCAATTCACCCTGGTAGTACCAAGATGTACCAAGACATTCGACAGAGATATTGGTGGCCTGATATGAAGCGAGACATTGCTCGTTATGTTGCTGAGTGTGACGTTTGTCGTCGCATCAAAGCAGAACATCAAAGGCCTGCTGGAACTCTGCAACCACTTGCTATTCCTGAATGGAAATGGGACAAAGTCGAAATGGATTTCATTACTGGTTTTCCCAGATCGCAGAAGGGTCATGATGCTATTTTTGTCGTCATTGACCGATTCTCCAAGGTTGCTCAGTTTTTGCCAGTCAAGGAGACAATCACTGCTAGTCAGTTAGCAGACTTGTATGTTTCCAGAATCGTGTCACTCCACGGTGTTCCATTGGAGATCAGCTCAGACCGTGGCAGCCTCTTTACCTTAAGATTTTGGAACAGTTTCCAAGAAGCTATGGGAACTCATCTGTCCTTCAGCACCGCTTTTCACCCCCAGTCCCAGGGACAAGTTGAACGAGTCAATCAAGTGCTTGAAGATATGCTTCGAGCTTGTGTCATCTCATTCGGTAAGAAATGGGAGGAATCTCTCCCATATGCTGAATTCTCATACAACAATAGCTATGAGGCTAGTTTGAAGATGGCACCCTTTGAAGTTCTCTATGGACGTAAGTGTCGAACCCCTCTGAATTGGTCAGAAACTGGGGAACGTCCACTCTTTGGTCCGGACTTTGTCCAACAAGACTTTGTCCAACAAGCTGAAGAATAAGTCCGCATTGTCCGTGAACATTTGAAAACTGCTCAGTCTCGTCAGAAGAGCAATTACGACCGAGAACACTAGGTAATGATCTATCAACCTGGCGAACAAGCTTACCTTCGCGTCACTCCGATGAAGGGCACTCATCGATTTGGAATCAATGGCAAGTTAGCTCCTCGCTACATTGGCCCGTTCCGTATCCTCGCCAGACATGGAGAAGTGGCATATCAATTGGAATTGCCGCTGAACCTCTCTCAAGTTCATGATGTCTTCCATGTGTCGCAACTTCATCGCTGTTTCAAGGATCATATCCGAGCAGTGGATCATGAAATGCTTGAGCTGCAAGAGGATCTTTCTTATCAAGAGTATCCGATCACTACAGGAATCAGGTCCTTTACCGTCTGCCATAGCAAACGGCAAAGGCCCAGGCCACGGACGGCAAATAGCTTTGCCGTCTGCTGGCTGACGGCCCCACTTTCAGCACAAAAAGTCACGGTAAACAGCTTCTTTGCCGTCTATATAATGGCAACGGACGGCAAAGACGTTTACCGTCTGCCTTGATGGCTAAGCTGACGGCAAAGGTTCTGGACGGCAAAGTATAGCTGTTAGCCCCGTTAGGTGGCTAATGGCAGACTTTGCCGTCTGCCTGCGGACGGCAAACAAACAATCGCCTTTGCTGTCTGCCGAGTAACATCAGCAGGCCTGTGTCTGCACGTCAGTCCTGCTTAGTCTTTCCCGTCAGCGTGCTTTATCTTTGCCGTTTGCCAGCTGACGGCAGAATGACCAAATGGTTCAGACATGGTGCTCCCAGGTTGCACAGGTTGCTGCCACGTGGCACCTTTGCCGTCCGCCTACCAACGGCAAAGGTCTTTGCCATCAGCTGGCGGACGGCAAAGTGCCTGTACTGCCTCTTTTTTGTCTGTTTTCTGTTATTTCCCTGCATTTTCACAACACATATATGATATATATAGTTTCAAGCTGAAGCATAGGCCATGTATTCCAACAATCCAACATCATCGTGAAATATTGAACAACAGAACACATAGGCTATTAAAAGAAGCAATACATACATAGTTTCACACTGTTCATCCATATATAGATACATAGTTTCACATTGGTCATCAATACAAATCAAAACAAAAACTAAACACTAGCAGTCCATCAATGCCAGCTTCCATGAAGTGAATCAAATCTGCAAAATGGGAATAAGAAAGTTAGAAGAAGAAGAAGACGAAGAAGAAGACGAAGAAGAAGAAGAAGAAGAAGAAGAAGAAGAAGAAGAAGACTAGAAGAAGAAGAAGAAGAAGAAGAAGAAGAAAGAGAAGAAAAATAATAAGAAGAAAGAAAGAAGAAGAAAGAAGAAGAATAAGAATAAGGAGTAGAAGATGGAGAAAAAGAAAGAAGAGAAAAAGGAAGAAAGAGAATATATTTTCTTCTTCTTCTCTCTTTTTCTCATCTTTAATTTCTTCTTCTCTTCTATCTTTTTATCCTTTTCCTTCTCATTCTTCTTCTTTTATTCTTTCTTTTTCTTCCCTTTCTTCTTCTATTCTTTCTTTTTCTCCTCTTCCTTGTTTTTCTTCTTCTTATTCCTTATTTGTGTCATTTTAGAGCTAACTTAGGTAATTATGCCATTTTAGAGCTAACTAAGCTTATTATGTCATTTTGGAGGAAAATAAGGTAAGTATAGGTCATTATTGAGCTAACTTAGGTAATTATGCCATTTTTGAGCTAACTAAGCTTATTATGTCATTTTGGAGGAAAATAAGGTAAGTATAGGTCATTTTTGTGCTAACTTAGGTAATTATGTCATTTTTGAGCTAACTTAGGTAAGTATAGGTCATTATTGAGCTAACTTAGCTTATTATGTCATTTTGGAGGAAAATAAGGTAAGTATATGACATTTATGAGCTAACCAAGGTTATTATTATGCCATTTTTGACCTAACTAAGCTAATTATGTCATAAATGAACTAAATAAGCTAATTATGTCATTTTGGAGGATAATTAGCTAAGTATGTCTTTTTTGGGGAAAATAAGCTAAATATGTGGCATATTAGGGCTAACTAGCATGTACGAAGCTAAGTATGCATTTGTTAAGCAAAACATTAGAGAAAACTTACCGTCGTCGTCATCACGGAGGTCAAGCACCGGGGTTGCTCTGGCAGTCGCGATCACCTGGAGAAGGTTGCCCTGGAGAAGGGGTGTGCGATGCGGCTCGGGAGTTATGCTGCACCAAAGATCATTTGCAATGTCTCGTTAGCATGATGACACTCAAATGTTAAGACTAGTAACTAATGACCATTCAAATGAAACTCACCGTTCCCGTCTGAGCAATGACTGGCATCGGCGGAGGGGTCTGACCGGTCTTCTCGCACATAGACTGCACATTTGGTTTTGACGAGTCAGTCATATTAGTTAGTAATGAAATGAACATTACGTGCATGATTTGGCTAATATGCAGAAGAAACTTACCACGAGGAGCTCGTACATGGCCCGGTGAGCCGCCTCATTCCGATTCCTCTCCTCCTCCAACAACCTAGCCGTCTTCTCCTCCGCCAGCTGTTCCTTCTCCGCCGCCACCTGGTCCCTCTCCTCCAGAAGCGCCTGGGTTGTCGCTCTCTCTTTCTGAAGTGCAGCCTACAACACCACTCCTCGTTAGCATTGTAATCATCGATGGCCGCACACACAATGTAATGGAGGAAAGATATCTGAGTCCGTATAACTAACCTCGATGGCGAGATCGACTGGCCGTGGACGAGTCCTTATCTCAGGACAGGAGCTCGTTTGGCGCGCCTTGATCTACGGGAGAGTGAGAGGACAACGTATCAGTCCATCTCCAATGGCTATCGAGCCATGGGGCCTCCCGCCACCAGATATCATCAGCAGCTCTGGATCAATAGGATACTGGCTCGGGTTATAGTCCTCCCCTTTCCTCGCCTTCGCCTCCGTGTTGTACCTCACGAGCTTGTGGTGGGAGGAGATGTTGGTGAACTTTTCTGGATGATCGAGGTCAGACTCAAAGAATGCCTTGGCCTTCTTGTACGAGGCAGTATGGGCCATGGCATAGAGGTCATACACCTCTGGCACCTCCGTGTTATTGTGTCGCGCCTAAAAGAGAGGAACAAAGTATTAGTAAAGGGCTCAAGCTAGCATGAAGAATGAATTGCATGAATCATGAAGCAAACCACATACCCAGTTCCGCCCGAACTGATATAAGTTGGCGCTGCCTTGATGGTGTGGCACACCAACCATTTGGGCACGCCGGTCCTTGGGAAATTTTGCCGGCAAAGCACACCAAGGACGCTGTTGGGCCTGCGGACTCCACTGGCGTGTAGCCAACCCCTGCAGTATGACAAGGCCAACGCATTAGATATTTGAAGAAACGTGAAGGCAAAAGGTACAAAAAGAGTAAATGCACTTACTTCTCCCCATCAGGCCTAATCACCGGCCTCTGCTCGCGGGTCGCCGGCAGGGGCGGGAGCCGTGTACCACCATGCTGGTACACGGTGACCCCCTCAACCACCTCGCCCTCACTATCAGTAAACTGATCCCCGCCACCATCAGCATGGCCACTCGGCCCCTCAGGCAGATCTGGCCAGGTACCCCATCCGGACATCTCCTGGGACGTAGCCCGATCCCCGTCCTGGTCCGGAGTCTCGTGGGCCAAAGTCTCATGGGCCGAAGCCTCTCGGACCGGAGTCTCGTGGGCCGAAGGCCCGTCGACCCGAGGCTCGTGGTCCGGAGTCCTCGTAGCCTCCACCTCAGACGGGTCCACCCTAGCAGTCCTGTGCTCGGGTGAATGAGATGGGGGTGGCGGCGAGGAAGGCATAGCAGTCTGCCTACCTCTCTCGCGGCCACGTCCTCCACCTCTCTTCTTCCCTCCCCGACCTCCTCTCCCGGTGGACAACGACGCCGACGAAGAAGCGCCCGCCGGTGTCCCCATACTCTCTATCAACGCTCTCCGGAGAGGTAGGGGTGGAATGGAAGTAGCCCTCCGGCGGGCCGCCGCCGAAGAAGTACCCGCGGAGCGCTCTGGACCCGCGCCCACCATCTTTCAACACCTGCCATGACAAAGAGTAAACGAAATTAGTACAATATAATCATGATCCACCGAGTGTCAAATTTTTTTCTTCACTTTTTTTGTAGCAAGATCATCATGATCCAAATTTTAACATCCATCTATCTATCTATATATCTACAAAAACCTACCAAAATTTGTTCTCTTCCATCCATCTATTTATCTACAAAACTACCCAATACTACACAAACAAAATATTCCAATGCATCTATCCATCTATTCATTCAAATGCATCTATCCATCTATCTACAAAAACTACACAATTCCATCCAAATGCATCAAGAAGGTTCTATCCAGGTCAAGAGGATTTCAAAACCATCAAGAAGGAATTTGCTGATTTTGCTCTTTTCATGAATGCCTTCGAAAACCCAGATTCTATTGAAGATAGAGCTGATTTTGAACCTAAACAATGGTGGGGCACTCATGGAGTCAGCACAAAGCTATTGAAAAAATTAGCATTGAAGGTTTTTGGGCAGCCTGCATCTTCCTCTTGTTGTGAAAGGAATTGGAGCACATATGGTTTCATCCATAGTGCTGCAAGAAACAAGCTAACACCTGCTCGAGCTGCTGATTTGGTGTACACACACAACAACCATCGCCTTCTTTCAAGGAATTCTCAAGCATATCAAACTGGGCCAAGCCGAATGTGGGATGTTGGGGGAGATGGAGTTGAGACTTTTGCTGGTGTTGGCATGCTAGAATCTGCAGATCTTTCACTTGATGAACCAGAATTGGAGGAGGAAATCATTGATTCTCTCACTTGAGTTTCAGTTTTAGTCTACTGCCATTCACTCCATGAGAGAATGAGACCATCAGTCATTCTCTCCATTTATGTTTTACTGTCATGTAATGTACTTATGAGCTGCCTATTTCCCATTTGAACTGTTTGAGACTATGTGGCCATCTGCCCATCTGAGCCTTGTTATGCTCTTATTTATCATGTTCTTAGTGGACTGCTAAAAGCTGGACTATGTGTCTATGTCTATGTGAGCTTGTCAATTTGTTATTGTTTGTATTTGTAATACGGTGTTGAGATTGTTAAACCATTCTGCAATTGGGAGCTCAAATGGCATTGCAAATTGGGTAAGCAAAGCAAACATCTTTACTGTTTTCATGTGCTCGTATTGTCATCCGGTTATGTCTTCTACTCTTCTAATCGGCTTTATTGTTTGATGTGTTTTGCAAGATGCAAGTTGCAATGACATGGGGGACAAGGATCAATCAAGCACTTCATTCATCGCATCAAACCACGGCCTAACCCTAGCACTTTCTAACAAAAAAATTCTTGTCTAACATTTTCTCTAACATTGCCCTCTAACAAATTCTAGTCTAACATTTTCTAACACATTGTTCTCTAACCTTTTCTAGTTTAAAATTCATCTAACAAGAATTATAAAAAAAACTCACCGGAGGCGGGTCCGGGCCGGGGCAGCGGGAGACGGGGTCGGCCTGCTCCTCCCAACGCGCGGCAGAGGGAGGCTGGGGGGGCCGTGGCGGCTGCAGGGTGGGGAGGGAGGAGGAGGCCGGGGCGGCGGGGTGGCGGCCGCGGACGGTAGGGCGGCGGCGCGGTGGATCTGCACCAGGGCGCGGTGGGGCGGCGGGTCGTCGGCAGCGACGGGCGCGGTGGGGCGGTGGGTCAGCGGCGGCGACGGGCGCAGCGGGGCGGTGGGTCGTTGGCGGCGACGGGCGCGGCGGCGAGAGAGAGAGAGAGATAGAGAGAAGGGACTGGAGGGGCGCGGCGAGAGAGAGAGAGAGAGAGAGAGAGGGGCACGGCGAGAGAGAGAGAGAGAGAGAGAGAGAGAGGGGTGCAGCGGCCGTTTCAAAGTGTTAGTGAAATTTTTCTTTGTCGTCCGCTAGCAGACGGCATATAGGCCGTCCGTTTGACCTAACCAGCCACGCGCTCCAGTGGGGCCCAGATTGGCTCTTTGCCGTCTGCTTTCTTGCTAGTTGCCGTCCGCCTGCCTTTGCCGTCCGCTTTTTAGGCTCTTTGCCATCCGCTAGCAGACGGCAAAGAGAGGACTGGTGGCAAAATCCATCTTCGCCATGAGGCCTTTCTTTGCCGTCTGCTTTCTAGAAGCGGACGGTAAAGACAATCCGTGCCGTCCGCTAGCAGACGGCAAAGAGAGGACTGATGGCAAATTCTCTGATTCCTGTAGTGGATCTGCATTCTTGATCAAGCTGAACGTCGAACCCGTCAGAAGGCAATCAAGTTCCTTAAAGTTCAGTGGTCAAATCATTCTGAAGATGAAGCCACTTGGGAACGCGAAGATCGTCTACGTGAAGAATACCCCGCTCTCTTTCAGCCTACCTCTCAATTCTCGGGACGAGAATTTCTTTTAGAGGAGGAGAATTGTAACATCCCCATGTATTAAGCTACAGTGATCACCCTTTTGATAATGCCAAGTCACCATGATTAACAGTGCTTGATCATCATTTGAGTCATATCTCATTTCAAATTCCAATTCAAATTAAAATTCAAATATGAAGTAAAAATAAAAGTTGTTCAAATTTGAAAACTAAATAGTTCATAATTTTGGAAATATTCAATTATAAATAATGTTCAGGAAAACAACATCACCTAAATTCACTAGATGACTCTAACATCCAAAAACAGAACCAAAACAGCAATATTTAATCCATTTTCATTTAAATAAATTTCAAATGAAATTCTTAGGCATCCAAACCTTTTTCTGGCAGTGATGAATATTGCATGGTGTTTATTGAGCCAAGTCAGATATTTTACAAAAGTCAAATTGGTGGCCAAACATTTTGCAAAACAGAAAAGCAAAAAGGAAACAGAAAAAGGAAAAGAGAGAAGGAAAAGGCCCACCGTACCTAGGCCTAAGTCAACTGGCAGGCCCAGCCCGCGCATGTCACCTCCTTCCTCCTGCTCACCCGCGCATGCCCGCGCCCGAGCCGGTTCGCCGTCGCAGCCGCGCCCACTCGCCGCCTCACGTTGCTACAGGGCGCCGGGTGGATAAGAAGGCCACCGCGGACACCCTGGACCGCCCCTAGATATTTTCCCCCTCTCCCCTCTCTCGCCTTCTTCTTCTCCCGCCATGGCCGACGCGGCCGTCGCCGTTGCGAGCTCCTCCACGTAGCCACCGCCGCCGCCTCACCTCGACACCGTGCCAAATCACTCCGCCGTCCTCGACTCCTTCCTCTGCACCGAACCATCAGAGCCGGGAGCCGCTGCTTCGAGCTCGGCGGCCTCTTCTTCAACCTTGGATCGCCGCCATTCGTCATCGAACTCCGGCCACCCCGAACCTCCCCCGAGCCCGCTAAGCTCACCTACGGGACCGCTGTAAGCCAAGCCCCCTTTCCCCTCTCTCGGCGCTACTTTTAGATGCCCATAGCCGCCACCGCCATTGCCGCCCGAGCTTTGCTCCGCCGCGGTGCTCTTCGCCGTCGCTTCCGACGATGACGTGCTCAACCGAGCACGGCGTCATGCTCAGCACGCCCGCGCGAACCCAACGCCGCCCCTTACGCGCCTTACCGTGCCCCGTAGCGCCTGGCTCGCCGATGCCCGAACTCCGGCGTCTGCCGCGGTCGACGCCGCCATCGATGTAGCCCTCCTCCGCTCAAACCAGTGCCACAGATTGACGCACGCCGCAGTCCCTGTTCGAACGCGACCAACCGCCGCGTTTTTGCTTGCCGGGCGGCGATTTCCGCCGAGGTCCGACGCGCTCCACCGCGTTTTGGCTCGCCGGAGCCAACTCCGGCGCCGGCGTCCGAAGTGGCGCCACGTGGCCGCCCTTTGTGTCGCTGACACTGGGTCCCGCGGGCCCAGTTGACTGGTCAACGGTCGCCGCTGGCCGCTGACATGCGGGCCCCGCGCAAATTAAAACATTTTTATAAATAAATAAAATGATAATTAATCTGTTAATTAAATTATTAATTAAACAGTCCCTGACTAATGGGGCCCACCCTCTAATTAATCTTTAATTAGTTTAATTAACCCCTAATTACCTCACTGTGTATGACATGTGGGACCCACTGGTCAGGTTTGACCCTGGCCAGCTGGATTTGACCGCTGACATCACCCTGACGTCATGCTGACGTCACAAAACACTGTTTTGGATAATACGGATTTAATAATTAAAATAATTCCAGAAATTCAATAAAACTTTGAAAAATCATATAAAATAAACCGTAACTCGGATGAAAATAATTTATATATGAAAAACGATCAGAAAAATATGACAAATACGAATACGCTACCCACATACCTGTCAGCCCTCTCTAACATGATGAACATGGAACCTTCCCCTTCGATTCATCTGACCGATAATTGCCCGGAGCTGGTAAAACAACTCTAGATGTTTTCCCGCTCCGACTAACTTGCGTAGTGCTGCATTAGAACACCCCTAGCACAGCATGTTGACATGTCATGCATCCCTGTTGCATTTGCCGTGTATTTATTGTTTCTTCCCCCTCCTTCTCTACCGATAGACCCCGAGACTGCTGACGACACTGCTGAGTACGACTATGTCGACGACGACCAGACCCCTTCAGCTGAGCTTGCAGGCAAGCAAAACCTCCTTGATCATCAGATATCGCCCATTCTTTCTCTCTTATATGCTTGCATTAGAATTGCTTCTGTTGTTGCTCCGATAGCTCCTATTCTGTTGCATAGCCTGATTTCGTCGCCTGCTATTGATACATTACCTGCTACCCTATGATGCTTAGTTAGGTATGCTATGTTTCGTCAACTGGCCCCTCACCCTTGTTCGTTTGCCATGCTTGTTATCGGGCCGTGATCACTCTGGGTGATGATCACGGAAATGTTTACATATTGCAATACTTTAAACTGTTAAAGTCGGGCCGGCTCCAAGAGTGCCCGTGAGAGAATAATTTTAAAGACGGGTCGGCTCCAAGAGCACCCGCGAGTGATATTATGGCGGAACGACAGGGCAGGCGGAGACCACCTAGGAGAGAGGTGGGCCTGGTCCTTGGTCGTTGTCCGAGTATTATCAAGTCGGAGCGACAGGGATCATGTTCGTCTTCGCGAGTTACTAAACACGCCTAACGGATTTGGGTATTTGATCTGAGTTGGCTGCTGGCCTATACGCACTACCACCACGTGGGATAATGGTTATGGGACCCTCTACGTTGTACGTTTCTCCCGAAAGCTCTTCAGATGTCACAGTTCAGAGATGCGGGCTGATTGCTGGGGTGGGCTGGTTACGTCACTTGTGTATACAGTGTCCCGCCTGGGCCCCGGCCAGTCTCGCAACGTGCAGGAGTGCAGAGGGCGACGGGCCCAAGACCCCTTCTCACTTAGGATTTAGACCGGCATGCTGACCTCTCTGCTGAGCCTAGGTTGGTCTACGGCGTGTCGATTACCCGAGGGTGGGTATTACCCAGCAAGTGTGTCCAGCCAAATGTAATCGAGCTTGCTGGGTAACAATAGTGCACCCCTGCAGGGAAGTTATCTATTCGAATAGCCGTGTCCACGGTAACAGGACACTCAGAGTTGTATCCTGATCTGCTACAACTACAAATGGATACTATTACAATGATAAACTGTTACTACTGCTCTCGGGATCACTTTCTCACAGGGTAGTCGAGGAAGGATCCTAGGGCATTACTAAAATATGATTGATTATATATTATCTTGTTCTACTCTCTTCTGATGCTGCAAGATTGCTTCAAGATGCTAGTCTTCAATAGGCTAGGCCTTTCCCCTTCTGTTCCGGCAATTCTGCGGTTCAGTCCAAAGATATAGCCCCATTCCTTTCATACCGATGCATACTTAGTATAGTTCTGATGTAAGTCTTGCGAGTACTTTGGATGAGTACTCACAGTTGCTTTGCTACTTCTTTTCCCATACCCGATTGCTGCGATCAGACGACGGAGCCCAGGAGCAGGAGATCCCCGGAGGCACCTACTACTACGTTGAGCCCGCCGACCAGGAGTAGTTCGGAGGCCCTAGGCAGGAGGCCTTCGCCTTTTCGATCAGTGTCGCTGTTTGTGCTAGCCTTCTTAAGGCAAACTTGACTAACTATGTATGTACCCAGATATTATTTGTTTGTACGACTTATGTATGCGGGTCCTCGTGACCCCTGGTTTGTAATATGGAGATTTATGTTTAAATTTGAGTTTAGAGTTGTGTTGTGATATCTTCCCGTGAGTCCATGATCTCGAGCGTGCACGTTTGCGTGTATGATTAGTGCACGGTCGAGCAGGGGCCTCACAAATAAACCCCATCTTTTTACCCTTAATAGCAATGATACATACGTGTCATGTCCCTTTCTGTCACTGGGATTGAGCGCCGCAAGATCGAACCCATTACAAAGCACCTCTTCCCGTGGCAAGATAAATCAATCTAGTTGGCCAAACCAAATCAATAGATCAGAGAAGAAATACGAAGCTATAATAATCATGCATAAAAGAGATCAGAGAAGACTCAAATAATATTCATGGATAATCTGATCATAAACTCACAATTCATCGGATCCTAACAAACACACCGCAAAAAGTGATTACATCGGATAGAACTCTAAGAACATCGAGGAGAACATTGTATTGAAGATCAAAAAGAGAGAAGAAGCCATCTAGCTACTGCCTATGGACCCGAAGGTCTGTGGTAAACTACTCATGCATCATCGGAAGGGCAGCAAGGTTGATGTAGAGACCCTCCGTGATCGATTCCCCCTCCGGCGGAGTACCGGAGAAGGCCTCCAGATGGGATCTCTCGAGAACAGAAACTTGCGGCGGCGGAAAAAGTATTTGGTGGACTCCCCTGAGGGTTTCTGATTTTTCCTGAATTTATAGTGGTGGAATTAGGTCAAACAGAGCTCTGTGGGCCCCACGAGGTACCAGGGCGCGCCTGGGGGGGGGGGGCAGGCGCGCCCTGGTGCCTCGTGGGCACCCCCTGGGGCTTCTGGCCTCCTCCTGAAGCTTCTAGTGTTTATCTTGTCTAGAAAAAAATCTCCAAAAAGTTTTGTGGCATTTGGACTTCATTTGGTATTGATTTTCTGTAAAACAAAAATAGGGCAGAAAACAGCAACTGGCACCGGGCACTAAGTTAATAGGTTAGTCTCCAAAAATGATATATAATTGCTTTAAATGCATATAAAAACATCCAAGATTGATAATATAATAGCATGGAACAATCAAAAATTATAGATACGTTGGAGAAGTATCAGCATCCCCAAGCTTAATTCCTGCTCGTCCTCGAGTAGGTAAATGATAAAAACAGATTTTTTGATGTGGAATGCTGCCTATCATATTCATCACATATTCTTTTCCTTTATAGCATGGACATTGGACTTGAATGATCAAAGCAATAGTCTATAATTTGACATGAAGATATAAATACTCAAGCATGCTAACAAGCAACCATGTCTTTTAAAATATCAACGCTAAAGAAAGTTATCCCTAGCCCATTATGCTCAACCATTGATCCATTCATGAAACACACTCAAATATTAGCTACATCCAATGCACAAGTATGACAATAGTGCTCTCTAGTTGGTGCTTTATAAGAGAAATGGAGACTCAAGTAAAAATAAAAATTGCATAAAAGTAAATAGATAGGCCCTTCGCAGAGGCAAGCAGAGATTTGTCAAATGTGCCAGAGCTCAAGGCTGAAATTAAAGAGATAAAATATTTTGAGAGGCATGCTTTTCCTGTCAACGAAAACGACCGAGAATTCCCATTATTTTCCATGCTAGACACATCATAGGTGGTTCCCAAACAGAAAGTAAAGTTTATTTCCTTTCCACCATTCTTTCACAATCCATGGCTACCCATATCCATGGGTGCCCTCCAAACCAACACTTTCCAAGGAATTTTGTTGTTATTAATTTTTGATTCACTGTGGGACTGGGCATCCCTATTACCAACCATTCTCTCGTGCAATGACAAGTGAATAAACACTCATCGTGAGAATAACACACCTAGCATGCAAAATAATGGCCACCCCCTGCCGCTTCATGAGCGGTACGGGCACACAAAATGGAAAAATTATTTTGAAAATTAGAGTTGGCACACGCAAATTTACTTGGAACGGCATTGAAATACCGCATATAGGTAGATATAGTGGACTCATTTGGCACAACTTGGGTTTAAGGATTTTGGATGCACAAGCAGTATTTCCGCTTAGTACAAATGAAGGCTAGCAAATAGATTGAGAAGCAACCAACCAAAAAATGAAAACGGTCATAAACATGCATTGAAAATATCTAACACTGAATAATGCACCATAAGTAGGATATAATTTCTTTGCATAACTATTGACTTGATGTGCATGCAAAGGAATCACAAACCTTAACACTAATATTCTTACTAAATCACAATTACTCACTAACATGACTCACATATTATCATTTCCATATCTCAAAACTATTGCAAGGAATCACACTTATCATATCCAATGATCTATATGAAAGTTTTTATTATATCCCTCTTGAATATTCATCACTTTGGGACCAAATTCATATCTTGTGCAAATTACCGTTACTATCATCAACTCTCAAAAAGATTTAAGTGAAGTATGAGAGTGCAAATATTTCTTCAAAATTTCAATCTTATCAATTCTCAAAATAATATAAGTGAAGCATGAGAATTCATTTCTTCAAAATTTCAATCAACTCTCAAAATAATATAAGTGAAGCATGAGAGTTCATTTCTTCAAAATTTTAATCAACTCTCAAAATAATATAAGTGAAGCATGAGAGTTAATTTCTTCAAAATATAGCCACCACCGTGCTCAAAAAGATTAGGTGAAGCACTAGAGCAACTGCCTAGCTCAAAAAATTTAAGTGATGCACATAGAGTATTCTAACAAATGATGATAAACGTGTGGCTCTCTCAAGATAGGTGTGTTCAGCAAAGATGATTGTGACAAACTAAAAAGCAAACAAAGCAAAGACTCATATAAAACAAGACGCTCCAAGCAAAACACATATCATGTGACGAATAAAAATATAGCTCCAAGTAAAATTACCGATGGTTGCTAGAAGAAAGAGGGGATGCCTTCCGGGGCATCCCCAAGCTTAGACGCTTGAGTCTTCCTTGAATGTTACCTTGGGGTGCCTCGGGAATCCCCAAGCTTAGGCTCTTACTACTCCTTATTCCTTCATCCATCGTGATCTCACCCAAAACTTGAAAACTTCAATCACACAAAACTCAACAAAACCTTCATGAGATCTGTTAGCATAACAAAATAAATCACTACTTTAAGTACTATTGCAAACCCATTCATATTTTATTTTTGCATTATACCTACTGTACTCTAACTTCACCATGGCTTATACCCCCCGATACAATCCATAGATTCATCAAAACAAGCAAGTAGTGCATCAAAAACAGAATCTGTCAAAAACAGAACAGTCTGTATAAATATATTTAAAAGTCATACTTCTGTAACTCCAAAAATTCTGAAAAATTAGGACAACGTGGGAAATTCATATAACAATACTTTGTAAAAATTTCAGATTTTTTTGACGCTCCAGTACAGAAACAAAATTCCAGCACTGGACGCAAAACTTTCTGTTTTCCAAACAGCATCAATTATATTATCTTCCAAATCATCCTAAAGGTATTATTTGGCACAAACACTAATTAAAAACACAATCATACCAGTAGCATAATTTTGAAAACACACAATAACAGAAAAAAATTATTTTATTCATTGGGTTGCCTCCCAACAAGCGCTATTGTTTTATGCCCCTAGCTAGGCATAATGCATAGTTTCAAGTATTGTCACCTTTGGTTTCCAACTCCTCAATCACACATCCATTTTTTCTAATAGATTTAACACAGGTGTTTCTCACCATCACACTTCTAGGCACAAAATCAAGAATTTTACTTTTGTGAATAGGTTCCTTAATTATACCAATGAAATCGGGGTGCACGCTAATCATTTTAAGATCCTCATTTCCCATACTAGAAGTAGCACCATTGGTTTTAGGGACATACATAAACATGCAATTCTTGCTAGGAGTAATTTTTTCAATAGTTTTAGCGGAAGAAAAAGCGGAACCTAATTTATTAATAATTTCCTCTAACTTATCGATCCTAGCGGGACTTTGTTCCACCCTTTTATTAATTATTGGTTCTTTCTCTTTTAGCATCTTAAGAGTAATACCTACTTTTGATCCAAATTGAGTGACATGGTTATGAATCTTTTTATCTAAATTTTCAATATGCTCAATGGTAGGCATTTTGTTTTCAATAGCATCTAACCTTTGCATAACATGTTCCAAGGTCAAAGTTGTTTCATTAATAGTAATAGGTGGTGATCCCACTAAATTTCCCATAGCATTAAAAGCATCCGTAGAGGGACACATCAAGAAATTCCCTCCAGTAATAGTACCAAGCACAAATCGATACCAAGTAGTAATGCCCACATAAAAATTGCGAAGAAGGATGGTAGAGGATTGCTTACGAGTTGATCTATTATGAGCATCACAAATCCTATACCAAGCATCTTTTAAATTCTCGCCTCCCCTTTGTTTAAAATTAAGTACTTCATTTTCAGGGGTAATAGTAACGAGCGAAGAACTAGCCATAATGATAAAGCAAGCAAAAAGCAAACAAGAAAAAGGCAAACGGAAAATATTTTTGTATTTTTGTAAAAAAACGTTTTAGAAGTGGGGGAGATGAAAATGAGAGGCAAATAAAGTAAATGCACGGAGATGAGAATTTATGCAAAGGTACTTGATAGATGTTGATGATGTCTCCCTGGCAACGGCGCCAGAAATTCTTCCTGCTACTTGTAGCTTGTGTTGGTATTGTCCCCGAAGAGGAAGGGATGATGCAGCACAGCAGAGGTAAGTATTTCCCTCAGTTATGAAACCAAGGTTATCAATCTAGTAAGAGAACCACGCAACACCTCGTTAGCAGTACCTGCACACAAACAACAAATCCTTGCACCCAACGCAAACGAGGGATTGTCAATCCCTCAGCGGTAAATAGCAAGAGTAAATTGTATGTGATAGATAGATAGATTGAAACAAAAATACAAAATAAAATAAATAAGAGAAAAGTGCGGCAATATTTTTAGGGTTTTAGTAATTTGATTTAGATAGACCCGGGGGCATAGTTTTCACTAGAGGCTTCTCTCGAGAAAATAGCATACGGTGGGTAGACAAATTACTGTTGGGCAATTGATAGAAAAGCAAATAATCATGACGATATCCAAGGCAATGATCATGTATATAGGCATCACGTCCGAGACAAGTAGATCGACTCCTGCCTGCATCTACTACTATTACTCCACACATCGACCGCTATCCAGCATGCATCTAGTGTATTAAGTCCATAAAGAACGGAGTAACGCCTTAAGAACGATGACATGATGTAGACAAGATAAACTCACGCATGAATAAACCCCATCTTTTTACCCTTAATAGAAACGATACATACGTGTCATGTCCCTTTCTGTCACTAGGATTGAGCACCGCAAGATCGAACCCATTACTAAGAACCTCTTCCCATGGCAAGATAAATCAATCTAGTTGGCCAAACCAAATCAATAGATCGGAGAAGAAATACGAAGCTATAATAATCATGCATAAAAGAGATCAGAGAAGACTCAAATAATATTCATGGATAATCTGATCATAAACTCACAATTCATCGGATCCCAACAAACACACTGCAAAAAGTGATTACATCGGATAGAACTCCAAGAACATCGAGGAGAACATTGTATTGAAGATCAAAAAGAGAGAAGAAGCCATCTAGCTACTGCCTATGGACCCGAAGGTCTGTGGTAAACTACTCACGCATCATCGGAAGGGCAGCAAAGTTGATGCAGAGCCCCTTCGTGATCGATTCCCCCTCCGGCAGAGTACCGGAGAAGGCCTCCAGATGGGATCTCTCGAGAACAGAAACTTACGGCGGTGGAAAAAGTATTTGGTGGACTCCCCTGAGGGTTTCTATTTTTTCCTGAATTTATAGTGGTGGAATTAGGTCAAACGGAGCTCTGTGGGCCCCATGAGGTACCAGGACGCGCCTGCCCCCCCCCCCCTCATGGGCACCCCCTGGGGCTTCTGGCCTCCTCCCGAAGCTTCTAGTGTTTATCTTGTCCAGAAAAAATCTCCAAAAAGTTTCGTGGCATTTGGACTTCGTTTGGTATTGATTTTCTGTAAAACAAAAACAGGGCAGAAAACAGCAACTGGCACTGGGCACTAAGTTAATAGGTTAGTCCCCAAAAATGATATATAATTGCTATAAATGCATATAAAAACATCCAAGATTGATAATATAACAGCATGGAACAATCAAAAATTATAGATATGTTGGAGACGTATCAACGGTGGGTAAACAAATTACTGTTGGGCAATTGATAGAAAAGTAAATAATTATGACGGATTCATGGTAATGATCATGTATATAGGCATCACGTCCGAGATAAGTAGACTGACTCCTGCTTGCATCTACTACTATTACTCCACCCATCGACCGCTATCCAGCATGCATCTAGGGTATTAAGTATAAAACAGAGTAACGCCTTAAGCAAGATGACATGATGTAGACAAAGTAAACTCAAGCAATATGATTAAACCCCATCTTTTTATCATTAATGGCAACAATACAAATATGTTTCATGTCCCTTTCTGTCACTAGGATTGAGCACCGCAAGATTGAACCCATCACAAAGCACCTCTCCCATTGCAAGATAAACCAATCTAGTTGGCCAAACCAAATCGATAGATCGAAGAGAAATACAAAGCTATAACAATCATGCATAAAAGAGTTCAGAGAAGACTCAAATATTTCTCATGAATAATCTGATCATAAACTCACAATTCATCGGATCCCAACTAACACACCGCAAAAGAAGATTACAT
Organism: Elymus sibiricus; assembly: GCA_039707655.1. Classification (NCBI taxonomy): domain Eukaryota; kingdom Viridiplantae; phylum Streptophyta; class Magnoliopsida; order Poales; family Poaceae; genus Elymus; species Elymus sibiricus. The sequence goes on along the minus strand of CM077666.1, from coordinate 133,940,648 downwards.
CGGATAGAACTCCAAGAACATCGAGGAGAACATGGTATTGAAGATCAAAGAGAGAGAAGAAGCCATCTAGCTACTAGCTATGGACCCGTAGGTCTGTGGTAAACTACTCACACATCATCGGAAGGGCAGCAAGGTTGATGTAGAAGCCCTCCGTGATCAATTCCCCCTCCGGCAGAGTACTGGAAAAGGCCTCCAGATGGGATCGCGGAAGAACAGAGACTTGCGGTGGCATAAAAGTTATTCAGGGTGGCTCTCTGTTGGTTTCCGAATATTTGAGAATTTATAGAAGTGGAATTAGGTCAAAAGGAGCCACGAGGGCCCCACAAGGCATCAGGGCATGCCCCCCTGAGCCGCGCCCTGTTGCCTTGTGGAGGCTTCGTGAAGCTTCTGGCCTCCTCTCCAAGTCTCCAGGGTCTCTTTTGTCCAGAAAAAAATCTTTAAAAAGTTTCGTGGCATTTGGACTTTGTTTGGTACCGATTTCCTGAAAAACCAAAAACAAGCAGAAAACAGCAACTGGCACTGGGCACTAGGTTAATAGGCTAGTCCCGAAAAATGATATATAATTGCATATAAAAACATCCAAGATTGATACTATAATAGCATGGAACAATCAGAAATTATAGATACGTTGGAGACGTATCATTGGACAACTGATGAAGAGGAAGATGCTGATTTAAGGGAAAAGCAAGGTCATTCCAGCGAGGAGGACGAGGATCCCCCATTGCCTCAACCAGGAGATATGCACATTGAATTCAAGAGGTCCAGCTTACCTAACACGGTGAAGGTCCCTAAAGTTCAATTCACTCCTTTTCGTCATGTGCAGGAAGATTCGGATAAACTACGTCGCAAAATCTGGGATCTCGAAAGAGACAATGACAAATTAAAAGAAGAAATTCGTGTGCTCAAGTGGAAGGACAAGCCTTTCACATCATCACCACCATCACCGAAGAAGGAGACTTGAGTACACGGGTATGGGCACCACCCTTGGCTTGTGGCAAGCTTGGGGCAGGTGCCCTGGTATCGTATCACCATCACTTTTATCATCATTATCCATCTTAGTTTGATCCTTAGTTATTTCGTGATTTAGAGGAATAAAGTTTAGTATGATTTAGTTTCGAGTGCTTGCTTTGTGATCTATCTATTTATGTAATCGTGTGTGAAAGTTATATAATAAAGAGTAGTTTGAGTTGAGTTTTAAATTTTGTTGATCCAATCTTAGAAATAAAATAAATAGAATAAAAAGTAAGATCATATGCTAATCCCATGGGGAGTGATGACTTCACATAAAAGAAGTATAATTGATAAAACTTGTTGGAAGTTAACAAACATAGCATTGGTCATTGTTGCAATTCATGAAAAAGTAATAAAGAAAGAGAGGTCTCACATATAAATATATTATCTTGGACATCTTTTATGATTGTGAGCCCCCATTAAATATTCTATGTCAAATAGTCGACGTTGGGCAAGGAAGACAACGTAATGAGTTATGTTTGCTTATATTCACATAGAAGTTATATTGTTTTGGATCCTCTAAATGAGTTATGTTTGCTTATATTCACATAGAAGTTATATTGTTTTGGATCCTCTAACATGTGGTGCTTGCCCCCTATCTTTTGCTAGCCAAAATTCCGTACTAAGTAGAGATACTACTTGTGCATCCAAAAACCCTTAAACCCAGTTTCATGTCATGAGAGTCCACCATATCTACCTATGGATTGAATAAGATCCTTCAAGTAAGTTGTCATCGGTGCAAAAGCAATAAAAATTGCTCCTAAATATGTATGAACTTTTATTGTAAGGGAAAATAAGCTTTGTACGAACTTGTGATGGTGAAGAAATAAAAGCGACAGACTGCATAATAAAGGTCGCTATCACAAGGGGCAATATAAAGTGACGTTCCTTTGCATTAAGAGTTTGCACATCCAAAAATAGAAAGCACATGACAACCTCTGCTTCCCTCTGCGAAGGGCCTATCTTTTACTTTTATGTATTTACTTTCATGCAAGAGTCAATAGTATTCTCCTCTATTCCGTTTTTATTTTCTCTCTTGGCAAGCATCATGTGGTGGGGAGAGATCCAGGCATATATATCTAGTTGGATGTGGGTGATCATGAGTTATTATTGTTGACATTACCCTTGAGGTAAATACGTTGGGAGGCAAAATTATAAGCCCCTATCTTTCTATGTGTCTGACTGAAACTTTTGCTCCATAAGTATGCCGTGAGTGTCAGCAATCATAGAAGACTAAATGATAGTTGAGTATGTGAACTTGCTAAACAAAGCTCTTACATAGACTCTTTCTGATAATATGATGAATTGCAATTGCTTCAGTGACTGAGATCATAGTTTGTTAGTTTTCAATATGGTTTATGGTTCATACTTTAACTTGTGGATGAATTGTATCTTTTTCATGAGAATTTTTATGATGATATATTGCCGTTATGATAATAATCATGATGCTTTCATGTTCGTATTTTGTTTTATCGACACCTCTCTCTCTAAACATGTGGTCATGATTATCGACTTTTCGCTTGAGGACAAGCGAGGTCTAAGCTTGGGGGAGTTGATACGTCCATTTTGCATCATGTTTTCCTACTGTTATTTATTATGTTTTTGATTATTATTTCACTTTATGATACAATTCTTATGCCTTTTCTCTCTTATTTTGCAAGTTTCACATGAAGAGGGAGATTGCCGGTAGCCGGAATTCTGGACCGGAAAGGGGTGAAACAGAGATAGCTATTCTGCAGAACTCCAAATGACCTAAAAATTTACGGAGAATTATTTTGGAATATATAAAAAATACTGGCGAAAGAATTACCAGGAGGGGGCCCACCAGGAAGCCACAAGCCTGGGGGCGCGCCCTACCCCCTGAGCGCGCCCCCCCAAGCTTGTGGGCCCCCTGGCAGGCCTCTGGCCCCCTCCTTCTGCTATATGAAGCCATTTTCCCTAGAAAAAAAATAAGAAGAAGACTTTTGGGATGAAACGCCGCCGTCTCGAGGCGGAACCTGGGCAGGAGCACTTTTGCTCTCCGACGGAGCGATTCCGCAGGGGAAACTTCCCTCCGGGAGGGGGAAATCGAAGCCATTGACATCACCAACGATCCTCTCATCATGGGAGGACCAATCTTCATCAACATCTTCACCAGCACCATCTCATCTCAAACCCTAGTTCATCTCTTGTATTCAATCTTTGTCTCAAAACCTCAGATTGGTACCTGTAGGCTGCTAGTAGTGTTGATTACATCTTGTAGTTGATGCTAGTTGGTTTATTTGGTGGAAGATTATATGTTCAGATACTTAATGATATTCAATACCCCTCTGATCTTGAACATGAATATGATTTTTGAGTTGTTAGTTTTGTTCTTGAGGACATGGGAGAAGTCTTGTCATAAGTAATCATGTGAATTTGGTATTCGTTCGATATTTTGATGATATGTATGTTGTTGCTTCCTTTAGTGGTGTCGTGTGAACGTCGACTACATGACACTTCACCATCTTTGGGCCTAAGGGAAGGCATTGTGGAGTAGTAATTAGATGACGGGTTAATAGAGTGACAGAAGCTTAAACCCTAGTATATGCGCTATTCCGTAAGGGGCTGATTTGGATCCATATGTTTCATGCTATGGTTAGATTTATCTTAATTCTTCTTACGTAGTTGTGGATGCTTGCGAGAGGGGGTAATCATAAGTGGGAGGCTTGTTCAAGTAAGAACAGCACCCAAGCACTGTTCCACCCACATATCAAATTATCAAAGTAGCGAACGCGAATCAAACAAACATGATGAAAGTGACTAGATGAAATTCCCATGTGTCCTCGATAATGCTTTGCTTATTATACGAGTTCGTTCCGGCTTGTCCTTTGCTATAAAAAGGATTGGGCCACCTTGCTGCACTTTATTATACTAGTTACTTGTTACTTGTTACGAATTATCTTGCTATCAAAACTATCTGTTAGCGCTACTTTCAGTACTTGCAGAGAATACCTTGCTGAAAACCGCTTGTCATTTCCTTCTGCTCCTCATTGGGTTCGACACTCTTACTTATTGAAAGGACTACGATTGATCCCCTATACTTGTGGGTCATCAGTGTGAAACCTCCAACGGTGAAGAACCGGCATAAACTCCAACATCAAAAACATCATCGAAGATGCATATGAACTTCGTTTTCGATGAACTCGAGCTTGTCATGAAGATGACCATAAGCTCCAAATCTCACAGGCAGAAAAACCAAACAAGAACCAAGAGAGATGATGCAAGGATGCAATGGTTTGAGCTCTTTATGAATGATATGATCAAACTACTCACTTTAGAGCCCCCCTTGATAGTACGGCAATCGATCCTATAACCCGGTCTCCCAACTACCACCATGAGACCAGCAAAATAGAAAACCTATCAAGGGCAAACCTTTGCCTTGCACATAGTCCACTTGAGCTAGATGATGACGATCTTGACTTCCTCAAGTTGGACCACCTTTCTTGATTGCGTTGGCTCGATGAAGACTAGTTGATTGCTCCCCCATACTCCACTATGGGTAAGCCACTCTTCGTCACATCTTCACAAGTCCATTGTCACCACAACGGACGGCAAGCTTCAAGCATGATCTCTTCGTGATGCTCCACTTGAACTTGCACACCGCAATCTTGATGACAATCACCACTTGATGTCATTCTTCATGGGTTGAATGAGATCTTCCTCTTGACGCAAGCCCATGGAAACATACCTAACCCCACATAGAACTCTCACATAGACCATGGGTTAGCACACAAATCGTAATGGACAATGCTTACCATACCATGGGATCACTTGATCCCTCTCGGTACATCTTCTACGCTTTGTGTGTTGATCAACTTGATTCACTCTTTGACTTAGTCTTGATCAACCTTGTATCTTATCTTCTCCTTAAACCCTTGAAACCAACAAATGGTCTTCAAGCAAAGCCTATGGACAAATCCTAGGAACATAACTCAAGGCAACCATTAATCCATAGAGATTGTCATCAATTACCAAAACCACACATGGGGGCACCATGCTCTTTCATATCTGATATTGTTCATTAATTTGTCCAGTCATGTCGCTTTATCTATATTGGTGTCACGACTGCAAACGTATTGTACCGGTCATAGTTCAGGTATGGGACTGTCTGAGTTCTCCGCTAGGGACGACCCTTGTTCGGGAACGTGTCGGTGATGGATCCGTAGGAGCGACCGACATTAGTAGGTCAAGGTGTCTGGGTATTAGTGGGTACAAGAGCTCTGCTCTTCTAGAGCCTATATGGTTCTAGTGGAGGCTGTCGATGTCGGAGTACCCCTCTTAAGAGTGTAAAAGTGTGGAATTTCACCCCTGTGACTCCCGGGTTGGGAAGCTTGCGGTCATGTGTGATCCCAATAATTTCCTTGTTCGTTTCCGATTATTCTATTCATTTTACACATCTCCATTGAAATATATTCCAATGATTATTACCTTGTTTATCCTTTGAATTCAATTCATCCGTTGATCTACATCATTACACCATTATCCTTGTTGAATATAGTGAAGTATCTGCTTGCTGAGTATGACCTGTCATACTCACCCTTGCTTCCTCATTTTTTTTAGATGCAGACGATATAACTTAAGCCTGTCCAGAAGATGTCATCATCCAAAAATAGGCTGGACCAGTGTGTGGGAAGCGATTAGAGATTTAATGTATTTCGGCTATTTACAAATGTAAAGGAATTTGTGTAGTCAGTGGATTATGCCTGCTTAATCATGCCTTGCGTGACTATAGGCCTCCTGGTCTATAGGCGCGCGGTGGCCGTCTCGCCTAGGCCCGGTCTCGGTGCGTGACAGGAAACATACGAAACTCTTTCGGAACTCTCTTGAAACTATTTCTTATATTCCCGGAACTATTCTGAGAATATTTTCTCATAAATCTTGCTCCACTAACACTAAGCAGATCATGATTCCCTTAAGCTTGTGACTCTGTAGGTTCGGTAAAACATAGACATGAACAAAACCCCTTTCGTTCAATGACTGATAGCGGAATCGTGGACATCCATATCGATCCCTATGAATACACGAATCACATTCGAGTGAACCTTTGCTTATCATGTGCTATTCCCTTTGCTTTGTGATACTTTACAAAAACCCGAGGTGAGATGTATCGGTATCCTCTTGAGTCAATCTCATGCTCACTATATATACCAGTCTCCTCGTTACCGGTTCTGTTCTTCTTTCTCGTTGACATGTTCCGGCATCCCTGTGACATAGTCACCTGTGTCTGGCCAGACGATGATGAATGCCGTCACACCGAGAGGGCCCTAAGAATATCTCTCCATCGCCGGAGGAGAAAATTCCACTCTTGAGCTATCTAGTCCCTTGTCAAACTTTTCGATGAACCTGTAAGTTGTCGTTATGATCACCATGTTACAAATGACGTTTGAGCAACCCAAAGTTCATCGTACGGTAAGAAGTGACTACGATACTCTCATGGTCTAAGGAACTAAATCATACATTAACACTCCGTGTTATAACAACTGACTTCTGACGATTGTATCTCAAAGTATAACAAACAAGTTTGGGTCGATTCAATACGATTGTTCTTCTAACGTCATATTCTCAAAGTTGTTTTAGGACTATCTTTACACTTAACGATATCCTAAGATCCGGAAAACATGATCACCAACAACACTTGAGCTAGTCTTAGAGGCGAGACTAGGAATCAGATTTTACCGTTTATCATTGTACACGTGCATATGAGTTTTTCACTGAATCACATATTCCATGATCATAGCAGTTATAACATAGAATATAAACTCTTAATTATAAACATGGAAATATAATAATACAATATTATTGCCTCTAGGGCATATTTCCAACAGTTCTGAACCTGGTGACGGCGAGGTGGAAGCTGAGAGGAGGCTGAGGACCTGATTGCGATTCGGTATCCCAGATTGGGGTCCTTCTTGCAAAGTCTAGGGACTTGGTTGTAATTTCTAGTGTATGTTGGGTCCAGTTGTAATAATAGTTGTAATATGTTTTTATGAATAAAGTTTTGGGATCCTTCGGGATCCCTCTCTCTGTTAGAAAAAAGCAATTTACCTTCTCTACATTCAAATCTGCATCTTATTAGTTCCCATCATGGATCCCAACATGATGCTAAAGTTGAATGCCTATATATAGTGCAACACTAAGACCACATAGGTCTAGAGACGACCACTAAACCATCATATAAAAAAAATATGCAGATGGCAGCAAGGCCACACCAAAAATTCATTTTCTCCAAATCTATGGCTACTTTTAAAAGCATGTTGAAAGTAGAGGGTATAACAAATAGTGATGATGACAACTTCTCACATTAGGTACTCATTCTGTTTCCTCTGACTATTGAGGCAGTGTAGGTATATTGTTTTGAAGGAGCTACATAAAACTCTAGAAAATGTCAATAAAGTATGATAATTCTAACCTAGATTAAGCTTAACCGGAAACTACGCAATTTCTAACAGAGGTAAGGGGCTGCTGCATGATCATGCTCGTTACCAAAGCTAGCTTTGGTACCAATGTTTCACTTTGAAGATGCTAGACGGTTCTACACAGCGCGCGAGATGTGACTACTACTTAGAGAGCATTCCTTTCCCCGTCCCGATGGTGCGAATAACGTCGGAGGAGGATGTGTAGAGGTGTGTCTTCATCGGATCTCGTGGGATTTGGTCGATGCTGGTCTTCGGTGGATCTATTTGGATCCAGTTTTTGTTCATCTTCGTTCGTGTGGTTACATGTTTGATCTTTACGATCTACAACTCTCTTCATCAGTGATGGTTGCTGCTTTGGTACGCTGGTCCTTCGGGATCTTAGCACGACGATTTCCCGACTGTCTACTACAAGTCTACAACAAGGTATGCCCGGCTCCGGTGAGGGAGGGGGGATGATGGCGGCGTGCCTTCGGCTCGCTCCAGTACTTGTAGTCGTCGCTAGGTGGTCCATAGACCTGATTGTAATTTTTATTACCTCTTGTGTTCTCTGTACCACCATGATTGATGAATAGATTAAAAAATTCTCTTGCAAAATAAAAATAAAATAAAATTCAGGCTAATGTTTGGAAAGAAAGGGTAACATTGGAGTAGTGTCCATGACTCTTGTATTTTAGACCTCTTATGTAATGTGGGAAGGAGCGTCCACAGTCAGACTCCGGAGTTGTAGCCGTATTGGGTAACCTTGTTAACAAATCTCTGTGTCGTGTCTCGTGTGATTGCTTGGTCCATGATCGACAACGTGTCTTGGATTATTCTAATAGGTGAGAATCGCCGAGAAGTAAGGCCACACGTTTCATCGATGTTAGTAGTAGTGTGTAGCTCCAGCGATGGAAGGGCAATGGATTAACCACATATCCGGTGATACATGCTAGACTATAGGACTGGGCATTGGGTATAAGCCAAATTTTCGGTTAGTAAAATTCGGTATTTTTGAATTTCGGTTAACAAATATGCAAACCGAAAATGACATAAAATTTCAGAAAACCAAAAGTTTGGTTAACCGTTAATTCGGTTCGGTATTCAGTTTCTACCGAGCACGCAGAAAATCTAGTTCACGCGCGTGCGTGCCTGGCAATTCTTCCAGCCTAGGCTCCTCATATAGCCGAGCTCTCTATCCCATTCTGTCTAGCCACGCGAGGTGGGACTAAGGGCATCTTCAACCGCAACCCGCAAAATTCCTCCCACATCCGTCCGCAGACCCGGGGGGACCAGTATCCAATGCTGGCCGCATACATTTCAACAACAATCCGAACCAAATTGACAAAAATTGTTCAAACACGATGGATTTCATGAAAATTCGGACATAGTTTACATAAAAAGATCGATATTTCGACCGTTTAACTAAAAAACTAGAAAAAACCTAAACCCTATACCGGACGACCACCTCGTACGCGTGGCCGCGCTGCCCTGCCGCATCGCCCTCTCCATCGATGGCGTTGTCGTCATCATCGTCGTGGTCCCTCCTGCGGCGGAACGGCGCCGGAGGGCCGCGGCAGCCTTGTCCGGCGGCTGTCTGCCACTCGCGGAGGAGACACTCCGTCTCCTGCTGCGCGGTGCGGAGTGCCGCCGCGGCCACTGCCGACATGGCCTTTGGAGCCCTGGCGGCGGCCTTGTCGCGACCGGCGTTAGCGGAGTAGTTGCTAAGCGACCACTCCTCGCCGATCTTGGCGAGCTCGCCGTCAAGGCCGGAGTTGGTTCCTCGGGACGTGGCGTCCACATTGAATCGACGACGCCCGAGAGGTCACGTCCGTTAGCGCCGCCCTCCCGTTCGGTCAAATCGCGGCATCAATGGCGCTGCATGCTCTGGGCCGGCATGAATGCGGCACGGCAAGCGGCGCCGAGCGGGGGATGGAAAGCGCGGGAGGGGCGGGTGGGGGGTTTTGGATGGGCCAGGGCAGTCAGTAGCGGGCGTAGTAGCAATCCGGACTCCCGCAAAGTCCCCCATGTTTGTCTTCGGTTTACGGGAGAAAACGAGTATGTACCGCCCTGCCAACCGATACAGAACCGCATTGGATGGCTTCCGCGGTCCGAACAGCGCGGTCCGGATGGTTGCGGGAGATTTGTGGGTCAGCGTTAGAGATGCCCTAAACAAGCATACAACACCGCATCACGCTGCTTTTGGTATGTGTACGTATATGCACGGCGGCACGCAGACTACATTGGCCGCACACTTCCCCTAAAAGGCCACATAAAGGTATGGGCCTTGCTTGCATGCACGTGGTTAACTCAGCCCAATGAACTGACTTCCATGACCTCAAAAAAAAAAAACTGACATCCTTGGGAGCTCCTATACGAGACCTCCTAATCGGCGCATTAAGCGCCGATTCATTGATCTGGCGCCGCCTGCGCGTCTAAGTGGGCTGCTTATAGAAAGCCCACTTGTTCGCATGTGATTTCTCAGATAACTGTTTCGTTCGTCGTTACGACAACTGTTTTCCATCTTTGTCTCAAAAAAAAAAAGAATTGTTTTCCATCGATCAGTTGTTTCTCTGTTTCATCTAAAAAAAAGTTGTTTCTCTGTGTCCATCGATCAGTTGTTTCTCTGTTTCTCTGTTTCCATCGATCAGTTGTTTCTCTGTTTCTCGGATGATTCCTTCAATCGTACGTTGGTGTTTCTCTGTTGTTGTTTTTTTGCGGGGTGTGTTTCTCTGTTTCCTTCAATAGTACGTTTGATGTTTCTCTCTTTTTAGTTCCTCGTTCATTCATAAAACAGTAGAACAATCAGAAAAATAAATGTTTTTACTAAGCTTGTTTCGCTCGAGCTTTAAAAAAAGGTTGTTTCTTCTAAGTCTTAAATGTTTCGCTTGATAGGTTGCCAAGTGGGAAAGTTTGACTGTTTTTTTTTCTGATGACAGATTGCTCTAGTTGTATTTTAAAAAAATTATAGAAAAAGGAAGTGGATAATATATTTCATAATTGAACAAGTCTCTAATATAGCTGGGAAATAGATGAAAACACAACTAGAATTGAAAATAGTTAATAAATACATGCAACACTACCTACGATTTGAAGAAGACTTTGGATATTTTTTGAACAACTTAGAGTAGTGAACTATATTATAAAATGGATGATACAAATTTGTATTGGGTGAACTAAATTTGAAATAAGTGAACTAAATTTACAGTGACTAATTTTTAAATCATGTCAACTAAATTTGAATTTGTTGTGACCTAACTTTGAAACATGTGTGAACTAAATTTGAATTTGGTGAACTATATTGGTATTTATGAACTCTTTTTGATAAAGGTGAACAAATTTAGTATTACGCGAACTGATTTTGAAAAATAGATGAACAAAAGTTGTATTGAGTGAACTAATTTTGAATTGGGTGAACTATATTTGTATTTGTGAACTAAATATGAAATTGTGAACAAAAATAGTATTAGGTGAACTAATTTTGAAATGAGTGAACAAAATTTTATTTGGGTGAACTAAATTTGAAAATTGGTGAACTAATTTTGAATTTGGTGAACTAAATTTGAAAATGGGTGAACAAATTTGAAATGACTGGCCTTACTTGGAAAATGGGTGAACTATATTGGAATTGGGTGAACTATATTTGTACTTAGTGAACTAATTTTAAAATTGATGAACTTTTTTTGGAAAAAGGTGCACAAAATACTTAGTGAACTAATTTTAAAATTGATGAACTTTTTTTTTGAAAAAAGGTGCACAAAATTTGTATTGGGTGAACTAATTTTGAAAATGGGTGAACTAAATTTGAAAATTGGTGAACCAATTTTGAACTGGGTGAACTAAATTTGAAAATATGTGAACTAGATTTGAAATGGGTGACCTAATTTTAAAAATGGGTGAGCTAAATTTGAATTTGTTGAACTATATTTGTATTTGTGGTTTTTTTTTCAAAAAAGGTGAACAAAATTAGTATTAGGTGAACTAATTTTGAAAATGTGTGAAAACAATTTGTGTTGGGTGAACTAAATTTGGTAATAGGTGAATTAATTTTGAATTGGGTAACTAAATTGAAAATGGGTGAATTAAATTTGAAATTAGTGAGCTAAGTTTGAAAATGGGAGAACTATATTTGAATTGGCCAAACTATATTTATATTTAGTGAACTAATTTTGAAATGGGTGAACAATTTTTTTGAAGAAAGGGTGAACAGAATTTGTGTCACTGAACTAATTTTGAAAATAAGTGAACACAATTTGTGTTGGGTGAAGTAAATTTGAAAATGGGTGAACTAAATTTGAAATGAGCAACTTATTTTTAAAAATCGGTGAACTAAATTTGAATTTGTTAAACTATATATGTATTCGTGAACTATTTTTTGAAAAAAAAAGGGTAAACAAAATTTGTATTGGGTGAACTAATTATGAAAATAGGTGAACTAAAATTCAAATGAGTGAACTAATTTTGCTAATGGGTGAATTATATTTGTATTTAGTGAACTAAATTTGAAAATGGGTGACCAATTTTTTTGAAAAAATGGTGAACAAAATTTGTCTTTGGTGAACTAATTTTGAAAATGGCTGAAAAAAATTATATTGGGTGAACTAAGTTTGAAATGAGGGAACTAAATTTAAAATGACTAAATCTGAATCATGTGAACCAAATTTGAATTTGTTGTGTACTAACTTTGAAACAATTGGTGAAATAAGTTTGAATTTGATGAACTATATATGTATTTGTAAAACTGATTGTGAAAAAGGGTGAACAAAAAAAATGTACTTGGGAACTAATTTTGAAAAATAGGTGAACAATT